>CM045772.1:21294110-21819171 GCA_025200525.1 Camellia lanceoleosa | reverse complement strand
ATGTAATATATTTTTGATAAGAGTTATGATACTTGTGATTCAAAATAAAAGTATCGTGAATTTCCAGATAATGTTATATATTTCTTTTTGGTCTAAAAAATTTCTAACCACAAATGTGTTACAATACCACAAAATACAAGCAAGCCAAACCAAACCAAACTTACAAAATATATAATACTACTAAAATGTAATTTATTTTTTAACCACAACTTGTTATAATTTTATCAAAAAAATATATAACATTTACTATAAAAATATATAATATATACTACAAACATAACAAGGGCAAAGCAAAACTTCCAAAATTTTTATAGATGGTGGGCCACTATAAACTTAATTTCACAAATTTTTTTTAAAAAAAATTTAGACTAAACAACGCGATTTGTTTGATTTGAATTTCTAAAAATAGCTTGATTCTTTCTTCTTTCTTTTTTTTTTGTGTGTGTGTGTGTGTGTGTGTGTGTGTGTGTTTAAGTTGTGTGATTTATTTATTTATTTATTTACTGTACTTTTATGCATTTAAAAATAAAAATATTTGTCAGAATATAATAGCCTTTGTATTTTTGTATTTAATAAATTTTATAAAATGCAAATATTTAAGTGAATTCTAAGAATAAAAAAAAAATTGCTTAAAAATATTTTAAAAATTCACCAAAGACAAATAACACAAAAAATCAAAATTATTTTAAAATCCCTTATTTGATGAAAGTAAAAATCGAGTATCATTGTGATGTCATATCACTATCGACATCATGATATCACATAATAATAATAAACCTCAGATGTGAATGAGGTGAATCTCACTCCCCCAAATGTAATTTCTTTGCTACATATATACATGAGAGAGTAAATGACACAAAAATATTACTTAGATGATGATACCATTCCATTGTATTATTATTATTATTATTAGTTTTCCTTATTTGATGAGGTCCTTTTAATTTTATTTTTTTAAAATATATAAAATAAAAAATATAAATAGATTCGTGTATCATAGAATAACTCTTCCTATATTCTCAACCAAATACAATACAAATATTATGATGATATATTATTTATTTCTCAATCCTACATATCACTAATGTCGACCTTAATCTTATAATATTAACAATTTTAAAACAGCCACAACACCAAAAAGAAAAAAAATGAAGTTCGGGCCTATAGAACAGCTCTATGAGTAAAAATGGTGAAATTTTCTATAAGAAAAATGTGTTAGGTGTGGAAGATGACGGATGTTCCAATTGATTGCCCGTGACCATCCATCGCATGCTTACAAATCCCAGAAAATCTCCATTCCTCCTCGTACTACGTTTCTCATGAAATGAAAAGCCTTGATATACTCATTCTTGTTTGTTTCATGGATTTAAGTAATAATTTTAAAAGAAAAAAAATTAAATATAAATAATATATATTTATATTTGATTTACATTTCATATATCTTTCTTTTTTCTTTTCTTTTCGCACCATTCCTCTTATTCAAATTCATGAAGCAAACGCAGCCTCTGCCATTTACTCTATGTTTGAATTCATAACGGTTGCCTTGTATTTGAGTTAATGAATTGGTGAATTTAGATAAAAGATTTAAAAGAAATAAACAAAATAAACAAAAAAAAAAAATTTAACTTATATTTCATTCCTTATCTCACTCACCTTTTTTTTCTTCTCTCTAAATCATTATCTAAGTTCATGATCCAAATACACATGCTTGAATAGAGATTTGAAAATCAAAAGGAAAAAAAATGAAACCAATGTGAATAAAATATAAATTATTTTTTTTTTCTATTTCTTTTTCCTTTCCAGCCTAGAATTGTGTTAAGATCATGTGTTTTTGAATCCATGAATTTGAGAGTAGGATTTGAAAAGAGAAATAAACAAATTGGAGAAAAATATTAATCGCAATATAAATTAATTAATTTTTTTTTTTCTTTATTTCTCGTTCTCTTTTAGAATTTTTATTCAAATTTGCATAAAACACAATGAAAAAAATTTGTTATTGGACATGAGAGGTGAAGACATTACTTATTCAACAATGCAGTAGGCGACGCGAAAAATAACGATTTCAGATGGCTCGAAACATCGATGTAAAATAATACTATTTTGACATATTCGAGCTATTCGAATCACTAAAAATTTATGCCACTTAAACATTTTCACTTTACTTATTAAGGTACATGACTACTTTTACATGGGGTTTTAATGCGGCTTACAACTATTAGCTTTGATTACAAATATTAGCAATTATTTAATGGCCATATGTCCAATTTCCAGTAATTTGTAAACATTTTCCCATGTAATTCAATAGTATTTAGTAATTCAATGTAAGTAACCTCAGTCATGTCATTTATTTTCTTTCTAAGAGAAAATTACAAAATTGTAACCTTTCGACTTTTAACTTGAATTTTATTTTTACTAAGCTAAATGTTTTAATTATAATAACTTGGAATTTTTATATTTCATCGTGGTGTTTTATTATGATCATTCTATTGTATTGTCATTTTAAAAATTGTGGAGGAGTGATTCTTCAATATTCTTTTGTCCCCAAACAATCTTTTTACTTGGATCTTTGCCTTTACATTTTTTAATTCTAAAGAAGGCTTACCTTAATTCAGAAATTACGGAATTAGTATACTTTGATGATTAAGTTAGTAGATTGTGTATAGAAGGGAATGATTGTGATATTTTTAGAGACAAAAAGTTCAGTTGATTGACAATGCATAAGCATTTTCCCTTGTATCTACCTTCTTTTTATATAATCCTCTAGTGTAGATATATTTCCTGCATAATTTCACATACTCTTTATCATTGCTCGACTTAAATGTCGTAGACTCCAATTTCCTATTATACCTTCAAAAAATCTCTACGGTACTTGGCATAGTTGTTTGCCAATTTTGCCTTAATCCACTTACTTGGTACGGCATCATTTTGATTCGGCAAGCATGTTGCTTAGTGCTTCACTTCTCGGCAATCCAATGGGCTTGGTCTGATTTGGACTTTGTGAGAAGGATAGACTTAGATATGCTTTGTTTACTTTTGAATGTATAGATTTTATCTTCTGCTCACACAAAAATTTAAATAAAAAGTTAAAAAATATAAAAAACTAAAGTGAAATTTGGACTTAAATGGTCGAAAGTAAAAAATTGTAATTTATCTTATAATTTGTCTCTAAACTGGCTCTAAAATATGCTCATGTGACTCTTCATACAAGCATTCTCCAATTTAATTTCTAACGATAAATGACAAGAGAGGACGATGCAATTCTTTAAGTTGTTAAATTATAATTAAAATTAAACTTTAAGGCTTAGTTTGGTTAGGATAAAAATAATAGAAATTGTAGAAAATGAAAAAAATAATTTTTATGAGTTTGTTTAGTATAAAAGTGGTGAAATTTAGAAGAAAATTAATTTTTCTTCTATAACTCTATAATAGCCATGATAACTAAGTTGTCATTTGGCAAAAAAAATTTAGTTGGCTTTTGGAATTAAGACTTTTTTCGCTTTGGGACTAAAGTTTGTTTGACAAAAAATTTTAACTTTTTTTTGACTTTTGTGAAAGAAAAATAAAAAGATTATGATTTAAATATGATATTTTATTTTATTGACTTATTTAGTCTTTTTTTTTTTTAATGCTTTTGGTCCTAATTGGGATAATAGCCGAAGCCTAAATTTCTAGTTTCTTGCCGAAATATAGGAAAATATAAGAAATTTTAAATTTGTTATAAAAATAATCACTTATAATTAGATTCTATTTTCTTGCAAAATTTTCATCCTCTTCAAATTTATATAAGAAAATACATTTTATTTTATTTTATTTTATTTTTAAAATTTTCTGTTAATTTTACTTTCTATTATTTATTTTTCTAATTAAATGGACCCTAAGAAAAAAATAAATGGTAAAAAATGTAATTCACTTTTAATTATTTTTAACGAGATACCGGTAAGGATGTGATAAAAAAGAAGGAAAATGGGAGAGATTTTTTTGGGAGGGCCTCATGATCTTTAAAGTGATTGTGAATTAACGATGATGTGTGGTACATTTCATATATGTGTAGAATTGACATCATGAGTGGTGTGAATCGGCTTTAAAATTGTAGATCTTCAAAAAAGGTCTCTATCTTTGTTGAAAAAGAAAGTCAAAAAAAATTCTTTGAATATTTATTATTTATTCGTGATCAATGCTAACCACATTGAAGGCCACAGCAACAACCATGAGGACTCTCACATGTTAAATTAGCATCAAGGAATCTGACACCCCCACTGGACCGACACCCCTTATCAATCGAGCAATTATTCACTGCGCAAGGCATTAACATGGAAAAGCCACAAAACAATCTCAACCGTTCATTTCAATAGATAAATACTAAGATTAAGGGTCAGGATTATTTTACAACATTACCACAAGGGCATGGATTTTTTTTTACAATAAATTATTAATATTTTTTGAGATTTACTTAAAATCTGATTATCTGCTTATACTTTAAAAATTATAAATATCCTTTTGCTAAAAATTTATTTAATAAAGGATTAAATGAAATAACAAAATTCTTAACTGCTATTTTATATAATAATAAAATTAGTTGAATTATTAATTAAAATAAATTTATGATATTATTGAAAATTATTAATTAATATTATGATTAATTAATAAAAGCGTCTCATTGTTAAAAAAATTACTCCTCTGTCTCAAATAATGGTCCTTTTGAGGAATTCAACTTTTTTGGTAGTACAATTATTACATTTGAAAAAAAGTTTATTTTTCAAAATTATCGCTTTTGATAGTACATTTTTGAGAATATCAATATCATAATTGTACTTTTTATATTGTTAATTAATTTAAAGAATGGCAAAACAAGAAATTTATATTATTTTATACTTGATTTTTGAAGAGACTAATATTTTGAGAATGATAAAAATAAAATAAGAGATTAATATTTTAAAAGCGGAGAATTATAAATTTTAAAGGATGAAATATAATTGTCAAGATCATAAAAGATAAATTATATTTTACACAAATTTTAAAGAGATTTATTTATAATTTTTTTATTTCTTTTAATCGATATCACTCTTACTCTTGAGAAGTTATGGGTTGGTCAGAGCAACGTCACATGACACTTTATATGTATATTGTAATTGATGGTGAAAAAATATTTATTATTTTGTATTAGGTAACTAAGAAACTTAAATTTCATCAAAGTTTGTACTGATTTAAAATATAGCCACGTAATATTGAACTAATAATTTTTTCTTCCACTTCCGACCGTTCTGACACCACAGTTCTTCCACCACGCTCGGCGTCACCGTTATAACGGAGACTAACGGCAAATAAACAGTAAAAAACAAGAAAAAAAAAGTGATAGTTGTCACATTGTTCACCCGTGATACATATCGACGACACAGAACAGCCAATGCCGGCCAATTTCTCGGGAGATATTGTCGGCGTAGCGCGAAGAATCCAGCGGCGTACGATTCCAGCTTGATACGGTGTTTGATAGTGGGGCCTCGCGGTCTCGCCACGTGTGAGATGATCAGGGCGATTGTTGACACGTCTGACACATGGATTAACAGTTATGGGACCTTCTGGAGCTGGCTCGCATTTATTGGCTCCTTTCTTGTTAGCTTTGGTTTGAGCTTAACTAGGGTTGTCATAGAGCCAACATCATGTGTGACAAACCAAATGGACTTTCTCCTCTTCAAAATGAATCTGACCAATAAAAAAAAAAGGAAAAAATAAATGTTTTTTAGATGGAAAAAACATAAATGTTAGAACATCCGCATAGCTATTGTAGAGAGCATCAACATCAAATCATTCTTCCATCAACCTCAACAATTTTGTTGTAAATTAACGTTTTATTAAATTTACTACAGATAACTCGTTTGATGAAGTGAGCAATTGTTTATTGCTAAAACACGCGATTTAGGTGTAACGAACATCTGTCCAGAAAGTTTGGCGGTCAATCCGTCGGTCAACCGATCAACGGAAAATATTTATTTATTTATTTTTACATTTTTCAATTTTACCTTTTGTAAAACATAAGAATTGTTTGGTTAATAGTTCATCAATTTTTTGTATAAAAAAAGAATAACAAATATTGTAATAGGATTAAGTTAAAATAGAGAGTTTAAATGCGATTGGGTGACTAGCTAAAATAGAAAAAATGACCTTTTAAGTTATTTTTGACTAAAATTTTGAAGAGGTTGATCTTGATGCTCTTAGACACCTCGTTTTTATAAAAAAAAGGTACAAATAAGTGGAATAGAAAAAAATAATTACACTATAGATATAATTTTTTGTGGTATAAAATTCCTTATATTTTACTTAGTAAAATATTATTAAAAAATTCATTCCCATTTTTAAGAATCACTTTTTATCTATTTCTCACAACAAACTCCATATTCTTTCCCTATTCTTTCAATTTTTATCTTTTTCTTGGATTAACTAGTATGGTGTTCCTTACCCGGTTGAATAAGCTTTTCAACGCAGAAATCTTCCTATTCATTGCAGATAACATCAATGGGATCTCAACTAATCACAAGCGAAAAGATGGGTCTGCACAACATTCCAAGCTCGGTGAAGGGTTTCTTCATGTGCTAGCGATGAACACAATTTTGTTAAGTGGCTTTGTTGGAAAATATGGTCGATATATGTTTTTTAAGTTGTGGGTTTTAATGGGTTTTCTCCAAATTGAGAGAAAGACCAATCAAGTGAAGTTGGAAGATCAAAAAGAAGCGTTATCCATTACAAAGTTCAAATCTTTATCTAAAAGCAGTTTTCTGCAACAGTGGTGGTGGTGAAAAAAAAGGCTAAATGGGAGAAGAATATATAAGAACGAGTAGTATAAATAAGGAAGTAATATAAGGAGGAGAAGAAATGGGCGATCAATGGTGAACAAGTGAGGTGAGGTCAAATGCGGACGTCTGGTGGATGACTGGTGAAGCAAGTTTTGTCAGATTGTTCATCTGGGACATCCGAGATGGGCGACCATGATCGAATATAAGGAGTTACAATGACTCCTACAAATAAGAAGTGGCGTAGCAATCTTAAATTTAGAAATTGTATAACAAATCGATGGGAAGGATTTTTGAAGAATCAATCCTTATAATATGAAAAGCTATTATAAGGAACCGATAAGATCTCTAACTCTAACACATAGAAGAAGTTGCACCAAATACAAAGAGAACTTGCATCATGTACTCATAACATTTGCACCATCATAAAAATATAAATATTCTTTCATTTTATTGCTGATTTGAAATTTTTATAATTTTTATTGTATATGTCTCATAGGGATGTGGATCACGTCTCACATCCATGTGATATGAGGTTTAGTAAAAATTTTGATAATTTTTTTTTGTTTTTGTAACCCTAGCATTGGTCAAAAGGAAAATTAATGAAAATTTTAAAGGAAATATCACATTAATGGATTTTTTAAAAAATAATTACAAATTAATGAAAATTTTTATAACTATTAAATAATTAACATAATAAACTTTTTCATAATTATATAATTACTCAAATTTTATTTTTTGAGAGTGTGAATGACATTAGATTTAAAGATTGTTTATTTTGATGATAAAGACATGATTAAGAAAATTGTTTGATGAAAAGAACAAAATATGTTATTTGTAAGATTTTTTTTTTGGTGAAATTACAACTTAATGTATCTTTTGGGAAAAAAAAAAATTAAATCAATGGTAAACTTTATAAATTGTAATAATTAAATTTATAAATTTTCTATTAACCTGTAATTTTTTGTAAAATTCATCTAATGTGTAATTTCTCAATATATATATATATATACATATATTTTTGGTCATTTTTACCATGCTACCATCGAACCACTATTGGCTAGAAAAGTTATCGAGGTGGCTGATTGTGGCGGCTGGTGGTTACGGTTGACTAGTAGAGTAGGGGATGACATATGAATAGATATATAGCGTGGATAAGTAAACAAATAAGTAGAGATAATATGATCTTCTAAATTATTATTATCCTTTTGTCTCAAAAGAATAGAATTTGAGATTATTGTCATAAAATTTACAAAATTAAATTTATGACTCGAGTACACTAAAAAGAAATTAGTAAATTAGTTAACATTTTTTTTTTGGGATAATTGATAAGAGATTAATTATATCAAACTCAAAAATTGTGTATCTATAAGTTTAATAACCGACACAGAGAAATCAAAGTCCAACAATCACATAATGCAATCTTTCAAACGAGAAAGAAATAAAGACAAATTGATGTTGCAAGCCATTAAGACAAAAGTCCTAATTATTTTAACTTTCGTTTGGGGTAAAATTTTTAACTTGACTAAAAAATTTTATATAGGATAAATTTTGACTTTTTGTTGTTGTTGTTGTTAATTTGATGATTGTGAGAGAAAAAAATAAAATGATTATAATTTGGGTATGACATTTGTTTTATCGACTAAATTAACATATTTTATCTTTTATTGACTAATTTAGCTCAACTCATATGCCAAGCAGGGTCTTACTTGAATTAGGATTTTCTACTATGCCTTTTGATCTTGATGCACATATTTAATTATTAAAATTCAAAATTGAAGTAAATTTAATCGTTTTGAGATGTGTAATTCTAAAATTATTTAATTTTAATTTTAAATTTGACTATTAAATTATATATATATATATATATATTTGTTAATGTGTCATGTTGTGATAAAAATCACAACAAAATTATGGCACCAAAAACATAAAGGGCGCTCTTGCTCGGCTTATTTCACCTTCACATATTTGTAGTATTTATCTTATATATATTTTATTATTTTTTTACTTTTCAATATCATAAATAAGTTATTTATTAGTTTATTGATTTATTTAAGTCACACCTTTTCCCTATTTTTTTTAGATATTTTTTTTGTAATAAACAAAAAACATTAACTTACAAACTATACACAAAGCAACCTTTTAAAGTTTTTTTATAGCTTAAAGTGTTTTTATATAAAATTTCACTTTCCTTTCACTCTTTTTTTTTTCTTCCTTTTTTTTGATAATTAAGATCTAAGATCCATTCACCCAAAAAAAAAATCCAAGATCCAAAATAGTAAAAGTATTAAAAAATATTGAATATGAATAAGAAAATATATGAAACCGTAAAAAAGTATTTATAATTCTACCCATAATGATTTGACAGAATATGTGTCAACTTTGATTTGTTACACATTTAGGCTTGGTTTGGCATCTTTAAAAAATAACAAAAGTTAAAAAATCACTATCCTATTTAAGTCATATCATCCTATTTAAGTCATATCACCTCTCTATGCATCACTTCAAATCCAACTTATATTTCATAAAAAGTTAAAAAGACACTTATTTAGGGCGTCCCAAATAATCCCTTAATGATGGTGGACCCAGCTCCCATGCCATATCATTATGGGTGACTTTGTGAGTATAATTAGTCTCTAATAATAGCCCTGTTTGACAAGTTGGGTTTTAGTTTTTTTGGGTTAATATTTACAAAAGGTAAAAAGGCAAAATAGGTTAAAATAGTAAATAAGACAAAATATCATGTCAAACTCATAATCATTTCATTTTTTTTTCTCACAAATATCACATTTAATTACAAAAAAATAACCATATTCCTAAATATAAAAATTTTAACCTACTAAAATAGTCAAAAATTAAAATAACTTATTAAAATAACCAACTTTGGAGTGTTTTTATGGTTAAAAGTTAACTTTTTAATTTTTAAATTTTTTTTTACTATTTTACATGAAAGGTAATATAATCAAAAATAAATTAAAAATTAACTTTTAACTTTTAAGTCATATTCTCAAAAAGAGCCTTTCTAAACGAGGGCAATATACAATATTAATAATAGTAAGGCCAAGTTTGGGTATTTGGAAATAATTAAAGTTAAAAGTTACTTTCAAAAGTCGAAAAAGTTAACACTATTTACTATTAAAGTCAGCAAATTTTACACAATTCCTATTTCGATTCAAATTTTTCTAAAAATCAATTTTCACAATTTTTATTACACATTTTTTCATAAAAAGTCAAAAGTTAACCCAAACATCCATATTTTCAACCTCAATTTTTTGTCGAAAAAACAAAGTCAAGACTTATTTAGTCTTCCCAAATGCCTAAATGAGATGTGAATAGGAATTTCGAATTAAGAATGTTGAATTAATACTTTATGGACAAACAAGGGAATTATCAATCAAACCATGGTGATGGTAAGGTGAACTGTCACACAGCAGATTTAGACTCGCTAACTAAACCATGGTTAAATAGGCAGATTGAGTATCGTACGACTACTCGCTTTTTTTGTGCGTATATGCAACACAGTGTTCATATCTCTCTCTCTCTCTCTCTCCCCCTCTCCCCCTTTCTCTGTCGTCCTCGCCGGCACTGGAGTTTACAGATTCCGGCGACTTCTCGCCGGAAAATACATTATACCTTTATAGAGTCCGAGACTGCTTTGAATCTAATTGTTTCACAAATCGTACGATCTTATGATCATTTCCAATTTTGTGTGCTCTAAGTTGTTGAAAAGTTGCTCTTTTTTTCCCAACCAAGTCTTGCTTGATCGTGAAAGATCGAACCTTTTGGTAATGTGTGAGAGAACTTGAGTTTTCGTGTGCTATTCATGGAAGTTATATTTTGAGTAAAGGAAAAAAAAATTAAAAATTGAAGTTTTGTTTTTCGATACGTTTGTGAGAAGAAGAATCGACTCGTAATTGTAATGTGGCCTATTTTGGTGTTGTTTTGGTGAGATTTGAATTGAATTTGAGATCACCGCTTGTTTCATTTCTATGTTTAGCAATTTTGGATCTTGGAGATTGTTGTGAACGGTCAGTTTCAGTGCATTTGGTGTTAGTTTAGGGCTTTTGCATTGATAGGAATTGAGGTGGGTTTTGTACATTCTTAGCTAAATTGAATCGATCGATGGTGTTGTAGGAGACTAGGGTTTGTAGGATTGACATGTGCAGGGCAGAGAGAGAGGAGTGAGGAGAGAGAGGCAGAGGAGGAGGTGGGTGGTGATGGGTTTGAAGACGCTGGGAGAGAGCAGAGTGGAGAGGTTGAAGAGTTCGATGGTTTCGCGGCCTCGGATGAAGCTGTGGATGATCAGAGCAACGACTTCGGTGTTGTTGTGGACTTGTTTTGTGCAGTTAACAGCATTGGGGGAGATGTGGGGACCTAGGGTTTTGAAGGTTGGCCTTCTTGTTTCTCTCATGATTCGGTTTCTATGCACCTCAAGTTTCCTCGTGAAGCTCCGGCGAGAGTTCTTCCTCCGAAGAGTGAGTTTCTATATTTGTCATATGTATTTTCTTGTCATTTCTTCAGATTGGAGAAACATTTTATGGATTTTTGTTTTTTTGAAAACAATCATTATCTTGTTCACAAATTAATAAAGACTATATTTTGCTTTGTAATTACAAATTAATCATTATATGTAACTTTCATAGTCGTGAGGATGCTCCGTAGAAGAGCCCTCGTGTTCTGGAAATTACATAACAGAGTTAGTGTTAATTGATGTTTAATAAATATTGAGGAACACTAAGGGTTAATGAGAATTTTGTTATTCTAAAATTTGAAATTTCATCAGTTTTTTGGGTTTCGAGAATTTGTATCCTAAGTGCCACCTAGTTATTTTTGTTTTGTAATTACAGCGTAAGACTCTTCTGTAATTTGCAAATATTCACGGGGTTGTTATACTATAATAGTTAACGCTTCTACATTCTTGGTTTTTTGTGTGCGCGTGTCCAAATGACATTCCAATCCAACTGCTAATCATATATGATCTGATCTGAATTTGTTGTTTTCCTGTTAGGGGTTTATAAGAACAATGGCTACTTGATGGTTTCATGCAATGGCGGGCTTAATCAAATGAGGGCAGCGGTAAGTGGTTTGTTTGGAGGACCAAGCATGGGATTTGTCATCACTTGTGTTTTATCTGAGCATAATTACTTTTAGTAGATGTAATGGTTGATTGACTTCATTTCTTCATTCCTTGTATAGATTTGTGACATGGTTGCAATTGCAAGATATTTAAACGTCACACTTATAGTTCCCGAGCTGGATAAAACTTCTTTCTGGGCTGATCCCAGGTGTGTAAATTGACAATTCCTTAATACACATGAAATCACAGAGCTTCATAATTTCTGAAACTCTTTAGCCAATGAATGCTTTTTACTTGATATGACAGTGAGTTTCAAGACATATTTGATGTTGATCATTTCATTACATCCTTGAGAGATGAAGTTCGGATATTGAAAGAGCTACCTCCCAGACTCAAGAGGAGAGTTGAGCTAGGAATGATCTATAACATGCCACCCATTAGCTGGTCCGACATTTCTTACTATCATAATCAGGTTGGTATTTTATTATTCATGGCTTTAATTTATTTTCCTTCACTGAGACTCCTTTTTAAGTGAGTTTTATTTCATTTGTTGCACGCAGATACTTCCTCTGATACAGAAGTACAAAGTTGTGCATTTGAATAGAACTGATGCTCGGCTTGCCAATAATGGTCAGGCCCTGGAGATTCAGAAGCTGCGCTGCCGAGTAAATTATAGTGCTCTCAGATTCACTTCTCAGATAGAGGAGTTGGGTAGAAGGGTTATCAGGCTTCTAAGGCAAAAGGGTCCTTTCCTGGTACTTCATCTCAGGTATGAAATGGACATGTTAGCATTTTCTGGCTGTACTCAGGGCTGCAACAGGGAGGAGGTAGAGGAGTTGACAAGAATGAGGTCAGTATATATTTCTTTGTGCACTATTTGGTTGTTCAAAAATTAGTTTTCTTTCTCTATCGTTATGCTAACTTGTTTATCTTGGCAGATACGCTTACCCATGGTGGAAAGAGAAAATTATAAACTCTGACTTGAAGAGGAAAGATGGCTTATGCCCTTTGACACCTGAGGAAACTATGCTTACTCTAAAGGCGCTAGATATTGATCAGAATATGCAGATTTACATTGCAGCTGGAGAAATATATGGCGGAGAAAGGAGAATGGCTAGTCTTGCAACAGCTTATCCAAAATTGGTCAGTAAATGAAGCTGAAGGCGACTCCTCAAGCTTTGTCGCATGATTTTCCATTTTTGTGTCTTTAGCAATTGCTTTTGGCTCTGTTGTGACAGGTGAGGAAGGAGACACTGTTGGGGCCATCAGACCTTAGGTTTTTCCAGAATCACTCATCCCAGATGGCAGCATTGGATTATCTTGTTGCTCTGGAAAGTGATATTTTGTTCCTACATATGACGGAAACATGGCCAAAGTTGTTGAAGGCCACCAGGTACTGTTGCTTGTCAATTATTTTCTTAATTACCCATATCAAATGATATAAAGTCTGTTGATTATCCTACTAGCTAAGTTTAGTAAAATGAAATAGCTTTTTTGGTAAAAAGGAATTTGGAATTAAAACTTATTTTTGTCTCCTTATTCCGTAGACTTTTTCAGAAGTTAATAAAGTATGTAACGCCAACCTCAAACCAAGTAGTAAAAGGCATTTTGGAATTGAACATTAGACTTCTATATTCCCATAGACTTTTTCAAAAGTTGATAAAGTATGTAATGCGAACCTCAAACCAAGTAGTATCTCTTTATATCACTCTGAAACGTTTACTATTGAGCTGTTTTTGGGTTGTAGGTCAATTTATATCACTTTCAAGCCAAGTAGAATTTCTAAGTCATGTCATTGTCAAACTCTTACTGGTGAACTTCAATTTAGGTTAAAGTTTAGTTCATTTGGTAGGTAGATTGTCTGATAAACTTGGGAAGGTTTGTTGTGTTGGTTAAAGAGCGTAAATTCCATTTTTTGGGTTCTGTTTCCGTTGGTTTCTTCTAGTATTTCTGTTTCTGTTCATTTACATAAGAGAATTTGATCTGAATTGAGAGTTAGCTTTGTGTTGCGACGCTTTTCAGATACCTTGGGTTCAAGAAGACAATTCTATTGGAAAGAAGACTTCTAGTTGATCTGATAGACCGTTATAATGGTGGATCTCTGAGTTGGGATGAATTCTCATCTGCTGTTAAGGAAGCTCATGCAGATCGCATGGGAAATCCTACTAGGCGGGTAGTGATTCCTGACAGACCTAAAGAGGAGGATTATTTCTATGCCAACCCTGAGGAGTGTTTGCAACAATCATCTGAACTGTTGAATACTTCATGAACTTTTTGGAGGTTGGTTTCATTTTATCAAATATCCTCCTGATTTTAGGCATAGTAGTTCTAAACAGAGAGATATATAGCACCAAAGGATTTTGTTTTGAGACATCAAGCTTGAAGGTGTTGTTGGGTGCTGAGAATGAGAGAGAGAGAGAGTGCAGGTGAGAGAGTACATTACTTTATATCTTTATATATTCCAATAATTTGATTCATGTATAGAAGCTACCCTGCCATTGCAGGGTGATTGATATAGACTTCGACCGCAGTGTACACAGAGGGTTGCAAATATAGGTTTGGTTTTACTGGGAAAGTGGAATCGTGGAATGCTTAATCCATTCCCTTCCATTTCATGCTTTTGCTATTTCAGATCATCCACCATCTCAAAGATTCCTATTATAAATTTCTATTTTCCAGCCATTGCCTGTCTTGTTTCATAGTTGATTTAATTTGGGCGAATTCAGACTGTTCGAGCCATGAAAAGTGTTGACTTTCTTCTTGTTTATTAAAGGAATTATATGAGATTTATGGAGAAAAGCAAACATGGAAAAATAGAAAAAGGAAAAAAGAGGGGGTCCAATGGAATTGGTTTGGTGTGTTTTCCATCACTTGATCTGAGGACTTTTTCTTCATATGTTGGCTTTGCCAGAGAATGTTTTGTACAACAAATGAGTATTATTATTATTATTATTATTATTATTATTATTATTATAAGTTTGGTTGGCCTACCTAACCAAAGAAGCAAAGTAAAAGCATGTTTATGTCCCTATTGGCATTGGGAGATACATTCCATGTTCCACCAAATCAAATACAAGGGCTTCAATCAGTAGGTTGTGTGATAAGTTAAGTTATGGAAATGACATGTTTATTAAAGCTTATTTATTTATTCATTTGTGTGTTGAATATGGTAACTATCAAAATTCCAATGATTGTGTTGATTCTTCAAAGTTATTCTTTAACAATAAAGTGGAAGAGGTCCACTTGATGAATATGCCTAAATGGTTTGCATAAAATGGAAATATTTGAGTATTATGGGTTGTCACATCATATCTTTCCTATTATAATTTGTTTTTAGCATTTGACAAGTTGTATTCAATAAAGGGTGGCTTGTGCTAGCAAGGCTTGTGGATGGGCCTTGCACGCGCAGAGAAAGACGGTCAATATCATGTTTTAAATATTAATGATATGGTCATATATAATAGTAAATATTAATATCGTAAAAGTAAAATTTTGATGTGTAATAATTAATATTTAAAATCTTGGTCAATGTGGAATATGCGGTGTAGTATGGATTGTGAATATCGGATATAATGGTTGTGGATTTAATTCTTTAGAAATTGCTTTTAATTACATTAGGGGTGAAAAGTTGACAAGTTTGTAAAATATGGTTTTTCTCTTTACCTGCCAACCTCTCTGTTCTCTCACTCTCTTCCTTTCCCTACCGGTCTCTAGCTCCTCACTACTGCCCCAATCGTTAGCCACCTTCCCTCACCCACCCTGCCACCGCTTATCCCCCGCTACTACCATTGCCACACCTAGTCATTAGCCGCCCTCTCCCTCCCCAGCCCTACTGCTGCCAATCTTATTCCCACCATCTATAGACTGGATTCGTCTACCAACTTCCAACTCCCTTCCCTGTTGTGATTAATGCCACCCCCAGCCCGCCCTTATCTCAACGCACTTTCCTTGGTCACCAATTTGCAACACCCAACTCTCCTCCACCTTAGCCCCCTCTTCCCTACTGCATTCCCGACCTCACGGTTCAAAAGATGCAACCCATGTATAACCTATTTATAGATTTAAACAATTTCAAATAAATTTTTAGATGGATTCACAATTTCAAATTAAGTTTGACACCACTACTTAAAATATGGCATTCATTCAATGGTTACTCCCTTGGGTTAACCCTTGGACTACATTTTCCTGAGAGAAATTTCTTTGTTTTTGCTTGGGCATGTAACCATGCATGACCTTTATAGACAAAACCCATTTCTTTTATTTTGTAATTATCTTCTAATAACTTTATTTAAGTGAACTTTGACAGATTCTAGGGATTTCAAGCATCATCCTACAGAACTTATCCATTTAGATTGTTTCACTCTTTAATTGGCTCTACATATAATTAATTAGATAAGTACTAGAATTAGATCATATATGCACTTCTAGAATAAAACTGAATGAAAAAAAAAAAACTATTTTATGGGAAAAAATAAAATAAAAAATTCAAGAGTTGCTTTCGAACTATATCACAATCGCCCAAAATGTTGTTAGTGGATGTTAAAGACTTTTATTGGTTGAAAAATTACATTGCGCACTTCCATAGTAGTTGACACCATGTATATCTCTATCTTCATGTCAGTAGTCTCAAAAAAACAAAAGAAAAGAGAAGGAATTTGAGCAGTGGATCATGTGTGACTCATGTATAGAAGAGTAAATTACACTTTCTCATATTTATAATTTGACATTAATTTTATTTTGTTTCTTATTATTTCAAATTAAATAATTTGGCTATTATAATTTAAGTCTAGTTTTATTTTAATTATTCTGTCCAAAACGTTAGGAGATTAGTAAACGTCTCAAAATCTTTAATTTTAACATTTAACTTGAACGAAGGGTCCAAATTGATACTAAATTTAAAATGTAAGTATCTAAATGTTCAATTGGAAACAACAAAGATCAAATTATCAATTTGAAACAAACTGATGTTGAAGAATTAGCAGATGAGTTGTGGTTAGCGGTGAAATGTCATTCGAACGAAGAGTTAGTTAGTTCTCCAACAATCATTAGCTCTCCCTGAAAATGAGATGATTCTGTCATGATCCGGTGGCACCTTCTAGTATAGCTACCTTGTTACGATTACTTCACTCCGATCACTAGCTCTACCTTCGACATCCTCCCTCTTCACGAAAGAGCTAATATATGAGATGAAAATCTTATATATGGTCTGAAGTGAAGATTCTTTTACTCAAATGATGATCGTAACAAATGTCAGCATCCTAATGTGAGCGAATTTGGTCAGAGATGAAAAAGTATAATTGGCCATGTGTAAAATTACTTTAGGTCATATTAGAAACACAACACTTCATAATGAGCACCATTTTAATATTGTACAACTAAGACCGACTCCACTTCAATTTTATCATCCTTTTAAATTATAATTAACACCACTTTAATCAAAGTCTATTTATAGCATAAATTTACAAAAACCTTATGGGTAAATTACAAAAACAAAACCCTTAAGGTTTAAGGTTTGTTGAAAATACAGATTATCCCTGTATTTTTGAAAATTATAAATACTCTTTTGCCAATTTTTTTAAATTTTATTTAAGAAATTAACTGAAAAAATGAAATTTCTAGCTACTATTCTATACAATGATAAAATTAGCTAAATTATTAATTGAAATAAATTTATGATATCATTAAATACTGTTAATTGACTTGATGATTTATTAACAAAAATGGTTATTTGTTATGACATTAAAACTTTAAGAGACGAGATATAATTTCTAAAATTACATAAGACAAGTCGTATTTTAAACAACAATAATGATAGAGACCACTAATTTTGGAGCTCTAAAAAGACCACTAATGACATGGCACTCAATAAAAAAAGAAAAAAAATACAACACCAAGGCCAAAACATCAAATTATTCATGGTAGGGCCTACTGCTACATCATTAGTGGTAGCACTAATTAGTGCTCCCACTCATTTTCTTTTAAACAAATCTCAGGAGCGTATTTATAATTTTTTCAAATTTTCTTGATGAGTACTTTTAAGGTATTTGTTAATCAACTTAAAAACACTTAAATATAATGTATGAAAGTGCATGTAATAAATAATGTTAAATAAATTTTAATTTTATTAACTAATGAAGTAAGGAATCATGGCATATATGTTTAAAATAGATCCCATTTTGAGAGAGTGAAAAGGCAATTGAAAGGTTCAAGATTTTTTATTGCATGAATTTCTTGAGAAACAAAGTCATAGCCATGCAACTTTAAAACTAAACGGACTAGTTTAAGAGCATTCATTTGATTATTGATATAAATAACATAAAGAAATGTAGCTAACCTTAACTAAACCCAATTTACAAATCTTTCATTTTATTTATTTATTATTGGTTACAGAAAAATCTTTCTTTTCTCCTGTAGGTTTAAGGCAGCACCCCTTGCAGAGATCACTAAGGTGTTCTGTTGTCCATTATGAGTCAGAGACTATAACATGAGAATTTGTCTTGACCTCTCAAGACAAATTAATATTCTGAGTCAGAAACTAAAATTTGAGAACTTGTCCCGATCTTTCAAGTAAGTTTTACTTAAGTCAGGATTCGCGCAGTGTGAGAGTATTGAACCCACACCAAGTACTGTGGTAATAACAACTTGATGCTAGCTTCCTAACCAACTGCACTACGCTCAAGAAATTGATTCAAAGAGTTTTGAACTTGAGATCTGAAATCTTAACCCCTAGACCTTACCAAGTGCGCTACAAGGCTTAGGTTACCTTTCAATTAAATTATATTCACCAATTAGGGTTGAACGAATCCTAAGAACCATCCCCATCCCCTGACCCCCCAAAAAAATGGAATACTACGTTGACATTTGCTAAAAGTTGCACCATTTAAAGTAAAAATAATGGTGAAATGTTGAAACTAACATCACTGCTCGAATACCAAGTGACTAATAGTTAATCAATCCCCATATGACCTATTATTCTATGTTGGGAATTGTTAGGAGTTGCTTTTTTGAAAGGAGTGGCTTCTTTCTATTTGGGAAATTAATTGAAAGGTATTGTTGAATTTCGATGGCTTCATCACCGAATCTATATCGATAATTTGAATTATTTAATGTATAAGACTCTTTGAGTATATTATTTTTTTAAAATAATTATGTTAATCGAATAGCGAGTCATTTAATCAGATCATATTTGTGTTAACAATATCATTGATGTGAATTCTACGATAGATCCACAGCACTATCTAGTCTGATATGGACTAGAGAGAAGCCTCTCTCTTTTTAAAAAAGGTTAAGTTTTCTCATATTTAAATTTGAATATGATTGTTACGTTTGGATTTTTGGAGTTTATTATGAATCCCGTTTTGATGATTCAAATTGTTTATTTTGTAGAGTTTAATGTATATATCATTTATAATAAAAAAAATTGATCAATCCACTGATTGTAACATTTTCATTTTATTATATTTGTTTCTAAAAAGTTGAACGGCATATATTTTTTTAAAATAGTTCATTTATTTTTCTTAGACAAATGAAATAAAACGAAAATGTTACGATTATTTGATTGGCTTAATTTTTTTAATAGATAATATGCACAAAAGACCTTACAAAATAAATAATTCAGATCGTCAAAATGAAACCCATGATGAGTCCCACGAACTGAATATGATAGTCATATTCAAATTTAAATTTAAAAGAAATTCAACCATTTTAAAAACATCATTACTATATATACCCTAAATATAATATATGTAACATAATTATAATATTTCATAACACCATAACATGTCGTAATGATTTTTATTTTTGCTCATTCGTAACTTCTATTAAAAAAATAAAATAAAATAACTGAGCCTTAATATATTTATTTTACAGTGTAGTTATCAAGGACGGCTAGTTCAAAGAAATGAATATGATGATACTGATGTTTTGGTGAGAGGATAAATCATATATGTAGCTTAGCTTGTAAAGTAAAACTGTAGTTGTTACTATTTATATTTATCTTGGAAATGTAATTGACTTGGTGCTAAGTTATCATCAATCCCTTGATGAAATCAGGGAACATCCCATTTAAATATGGTTGAATGACATCAATCCTTCACCCAATAATCCCATGCCTACTTTTATTAATTTTATATAGTATATAGTTTTTATGTGCTTAAATTAATTGTTATTATAACCTCATGACTATACTCTATAATAGCACAAAGAACAGTCAACTAATCTGTAAATCTTAGCATTTTGCTAATCTTGACACGTGATTGTCTATTTGGAAAAAAAGATGTTTTGTTTCATTTCTCATATGAATTTTTATTATATCATAATCATATGATTTAATTTTAATTTAAAAAAAAAATTAAATTAAATTATATCATTGAGAATGATTGGACAAAAGGACCAAACATCTTTTTGAGTGAATTCTCATGTAAAAGCTAAGCATTGTCCATGATGTCTTTTGCTAGGAGGTAGGGGTGACCTAGGGCTGGTCCAATTGCTTGAGGACTTAGGAGCAGACAGTAACCCTTACTTTGCCAATTATTATTTATTTTATTTTCCCAAACATCACTCACAACTCTACACTGATCAAGCATGTAATCCAAAGACTAAGGATTCGCCTAATGAATAAGGTGCTCCTGTACCAAGTATGATGCTTAAGTTTGAGTCTTAATATTGCATGATACGACTTTTTCTTTTTCTATTTTCGTTTTACTGATTGTCAAATATCTAAGTTCGAGTCTTACCTATTGTGTGATTTAACTTTCCCTTCTCTCATTACCCACCCTAAAATTGTAAGCCAGGCGAATCTGGCTTGCAGATCTAGAGACCAGGCCTGGCCCAAACAATACGTGGATCATGTTGAAGACAAGATCAAATCTATTAGCTTTTCCGGCATGCAAAGTCTGAACACCATAACAAACCCAAAAATAAAAAATCAAACTGGGCTTCAGCTTGTACTGAGCTGGGCTAACTGGTTGGTTTCTGAGTGAACTGTGAAAGATGAAGCACCAATACAAAAATCAAACCATCCTGCCATGGTATGTATTTCTTACTACATTGAACAAGTTTGTTTATTGGCTCATCAACAACGCATACATACCATAGTGTAATTTTTGGAATGTGAGTGTTGAAGAAGATCGACAATTAAATAATCATATGTATAATGACAGTTACACCAACCCTCTACTAGATTAAAAATAAAAATAAAATAAAAACACAATACCAACAAACAAGGAGAAGAATGTTTGGAAAGAACTTGGAAACTTCACATTAATGGAAGCCTTGAATGAAAAAAGCAGCTTCTCAACGTCATAATGGAAGCCTCTACACCAGTAAAATGACAAACAAATGAAATATCAATAATACATGTTTGGTTGTCAGGAAAATCTGTGCATCATCCTAACAATCTGGAAAAACACTACATGTACAATGGGACTTTCTTGGTCTCTCTTATCTGAATAGTTTGTATACCCAGGACAATACAGCAATAATAACCCCAAAAAGAACAAGGAATCCCAAAAAATGAATAAATCAGATTAGGAAAGAAAAAAGAAGATTATTAAAATGTCGTCGTACTAGCTTTTCTTGAGCCTCTTTAGGGCTTGATCGGACTCCTCACCACTGGTTGCACCTCTAGAACGTGCCATCGCTGGATTGCTAGAGTGAATGTCATTATCCTGATACAAGAAAATTGCTCTAAATTAACATAGTTCTATGTGATGACAATTAGCCTAGCAATTAAAGTTCAACAAACATAAAAATCGATCTCAAAAAGCAAATCCAAGTACCTTAACTGTGGATGTCGAGGCAGGCAATCTACTAGTTGCTTGCTTCCCAAGATCAATTTGAACCGAGATGCTGGCTTGTGACAAATCTACTCCACAACTCTGCAGTGCTTGTGTCAAAGTATTTAGCAACCTGTTCAAATTTCCAACTTATCAGTTCAAAATTTCAGATCCAATCTTGGGAAAAGGATTTCAATAGTGCTACAATCACAGCACAACTGATTTCAGAACCAAAGAATTAAAAGAACAAAGAGGGCACGCTTTTAATTGCTCAAGCCACTACTTAGATCATGAAACATATTGGACCCTAAATACATATACAACAGTCATAGTTAACCGAACCGAACTCATGATTTCTTCATACCCTTCTTTTATTGTTGGCCCAAGAATGTGCACAAATTAAACAAATAAATAAAATGAACACAAACACTTACCCTTGAGAATATACACTTGAGATGCTAATTCTACCACTATCAATAGTCAGTTCCTGTTCCTTTAGCTTATTGCTTGCAACAGCACAATCGGTTGGGCACGATCTGCCCTGCCAGAATTGGGATTGAGGTTGAGATGTCAAGTTTTCGATATCAGACTTCACTCTAGCTGGAATTGGAGCCATTGCAGTGCCACTTCCACTAGGAGTGAAAATATTTGGCTGCACAGGCACAGTAAGGGGCACTGCCTTATTTGTTAATCCAGAGTGGTGATCAATTGCTTTCACAGTAGTGACAGGGCTCATGTCAGATTCTACAGCATTCTGTCCATTCCTGGGATTGGCTGGTGAGCCAATGATGTTATCCTCATCAAACTTTGCCGCAAACATTAATGCTGGGCAAGAGCCACTATTTGTGGCTTGAGATTGATCAATGAAAACTTCTGCAGGTTGGTGACTGTTCCTCTGCTAAAACAAATGACAAAGAGTCATTAATCAGAAAATATGTATTTTGCATATGATACTACGGCCATGTTGGTTTGAACAAACATGGCCTTAGGATTGGATTAATAATCCAACAAAATGCACAATATCATGTTTGCCTAGGAAAATTGGGATTTAGACTAATAGTCCATTTGGACATAGTACTATTGAATCTTAGAGAGGGTAGGATACAAAATGGAGGACTAAGAAGAGGTTAAGTAATAATTATTTAAATTACAAAATTAATAGGTTTGACAATCCCTTCTTACAATCCAATCTGCCTAAACAAACATGGCCTACACGCATTTAGATTGTTCTCCACTAGCTATGCATTACATTTACACACTATGTATGCAATAAAGGTCACATTTCCTCAGTCTAATTCATAGCCCCAAACATCTACTATCACAGGCCATGTGCGTGCCTGCACATTATATCAATAATTTGATGCATGTTGGTAGAAGGAAGGCTTTTGCTCGCTTTCAGCTACATAACTGATAACACAAGCTTATGTTGCCTTTCCCAAAGACTGAGGCCAAAGGAAATTTGCAAAAATGCAAAAACGCTAGTAGAGTATTTACCCATGGCATCAACTTTGGTGGTTCTTGGTTCCATCCCTGGTATGACCCCTCATATTTATGCACTTTCTCTTGCAAATACTGAATGTACTCGATAACCTGCATATGGATTCGAATTCTCCTTCAATAAATTTTTATGTTTAAAGATTATTTCATTATAAGAGAAGAACTGGACAAATAACATCTTAAGGTATCTGTGTACCTCTAGTAAGAATGATGCTTTATCTCTCTTTTGGTCACTGTGAGGATGAGCTCTCTCAACATCTGAAATCTGTGTCACAACTTTCAAATTTCAATATCTTGAGACGATGGCAACTACCAATCTCCCATCACAGAAAAATTTTATAATTTGTTTACTCATTCAAATATTTATCTTCATTCTCTTTGAAAGAAAGAAAGAAATAAAGATTTTTGAGTTTGCAGCATGTTGAAGGCATAACTGCATTACAACACATGACAAGTAACTAAAAAAAACACAGATCCACTAGCAACTAAAGATACTAAATTATGTGTTTCTTTATTTGCTTTGCCCATTGGAACATTCATTAAGGAGTTGAAGTTAAGGGACAAGCTCCAATAATTCATTCAAATGACCGACATTCTAGAATTTAACAACAATGATAACTTTCTACTATTTCTAGATTCTTTTTTTCGATCAACAATAATTTATTAAGGAGAACTATTCTAATTGCAGCCAACTGATGCCACATTTTGTCAATTAAATTTACGTACATTACAATGTAAATACAGATAGTAGTCCACAATCTCATATAATACACATGCAATTATTTTCATTTACAAAAAAAGAAAATATGAGATGAAAAGTCCCACCGACACTAGATCTCATAACAAACCAATTATTCAATCTTGTAGCAGAGGCAGCCCTTCCATGCCCAAATTGGACAGTCGTATGTATCATATAAACCAAACCAAACCAAGCCTTAAGTCCCATCAAATGGGTCGGCTTGGCTACATGAATCCTTCTCCTTCACGCAAAAATATTACCCAACCTCTTACAAGAAAATATTAAACCCATCTTAAACAAACACACTAATTAATACAACCCGCGCCTCGTTAAGTCTAAACAATTTTATTAATACAATACATGATATTGAAATGGGATTTGGTTGAACATGCCTGTCATTGATTTTGCTCCTCCGACGCTGCTCGGTTGCAGAGTGCTTTGATCGTGGGGTGTTAGGCCTGTGATCGGTGCTCTTCCCACCCTCAGCTGCCACTATTACTGTCAAATCATCTGTTAAAAATATTAAGTCTTTAGTTCCTGCAATATCAAAACAGGGGAGAAAAGAAACAAGAATTGTATATATCAGAGAGAGAGAGAGAGATACTTTTGAGGTGGGGAGAGGGTTCTTTCTTGAGAACAAACTCATCGTCATCGTCATCGTCCTCATCGTGGGCACCCTTAGCAGATTTTAACATATCCATGAAACTCTGATTCTTCTGTGGCCTGTAAAATCCAGTTTGCAATTGTGAAAATTGAAATAAAAGGGTTAGACAAGGAAAGAAAAAGTGACTGACTGTGAACTGAAGATGGTGTTTGGGTTGCGGTGGTTGGTGGTGGTGGTGGTGGTGGTGGTGTTGTTGGAAGATGACTGTGATGGCCGTTCTGACGACGTCGTCCATTGGCCTCCTCCTTCTCCGCCCATCTTAACCCCTGTTTCTGCAAAATTCATATCACCGGGAAAAAATTTCAGTAGGCCATCCAAGGTATTTCCAGGGAAGGAGTGCGGGTGTTTAAGTTTTAAAATATTCTTTACTCAGTTTTTGAAAAATTAATTTTTTTAAATTTATTTAAATTATTTTTATTTAATAAGTTATAAATAAAAATTACACTAAACAGACATCAATTAATATACTGACTAATGTACCAACACTAGTTATGACATTATTATTAATCCTACTCATTAATTATATTACAAATTTCAAAAATCTCTTAAATTACGTCATATCATCAATTGATATACTAGTTAATACACTAATTAATACATATAGCATTATTCATATACATATATATATATATATATAAGGTATGAGCTACTTCCACAATTTCTAGCAAATACTTCCACACTCCTTGTGCACTGCATGTTATAATTAAAGAAAAAATAATATAATTTTATACTTTTTTAGTTATAATTTAAATAAAAAAAATCATAACCAAACACCACATAAAGTATAATAAAAAAATTTATGAATCATAATTAAAAAAATAATCATAATTAAAAAAATAACATAATTAAAAATGAATATGATATTATCTTTTCAAAGGGGTGTACTGTAAAATTTCCCTGCATTTTTCAAAAGTCATATGCAATTCTACCTCATGTTTTAGTAAATTTATATATATATATATATATATTTATCAAAATAGGCTTATCTATCATTTTTTTTTTTTCAAAATAATGATGAAAGTTTATAAATTTTAATTATTAAAATTAAAATTTTTTTTATTTTTTTATTTTTTTATATACTATAAGTAATTATTTCTGTGGGGTACATCTTCCAAATGAGAGTCTTTTGTCTCTTCCCCTTTAATCTGGGTTGAAGGAAAATATATATTTTTTTAAATAAGTCAAATTTTTTCTTTTGCTTATAAGTAATTATTTCTGTAGGGCACATCTTCCAAATGAGAGTCTTGTCTCTTTCCCTTTAATCTGGGTTGAAGGAAAATATATATATATATTTTAAATAAGTCAAATTGTTTCTTTTGTTTTGCTTGGGTTGAGAAAATGAATATATGTAAGTATAAATAAAAAATAAAATTAAAAAATAAAAAAATAAAATTTTTTTTGATTGGTTGCACAAATAATTTTTGTCTTTGTCCCCCCCCCCCCCCCCAAAAAAAAAAAAAGAAAAGAAAAAATCCAATATGTAACATAAGAAGAATGATGTACTGGGTTATAAACCTATCAAGTTATGTCATTCTCCATTAAATGAAAGGAAAATGTTATACGTGTATCATATATAATTTATAGCTAAAGAAAAAAATGACCTAATTTTATATTTTTTTAGTCATAACTAATAAAAAAATTATCATAACTAAAGAAGAAAATTAATCATAATTAAAGAAAAAAAAATGACATAAGTAAAAGTGCATATAATATCTTTTTTTTAAAAAAAAAAAGGTGTGTATATATCCTAGAATTTCCGACTGATCTTAAAACAAAGAAAATCTCCAAACCCCTCAGATGGGAGAAAATTTTCAATCTAATGATCAAGTTAACAATGATGGTTACATTTAAATAGTAAATTTTATTAATTTTATATGATATTTTATTATTAGATGATGATAGTTACATTTAAATTGTAAATTTATTGGAAAATTCTATTTTAGGAACTTCTGTATCATTTGGTCTAACATTTTAAATAGTTGATTGATGAGTCCTTATTAGGTGTAGGAGTGGTGATTGAGACCCCCACTCCCACCCCCCACAACTCTTATAAATCCAGACCACTCATGATGTGAACCCCACACATATATAGAGGATTAGGATCACTTTGGGGGTGTGGGAGTCATCCCCAAAGGGGATCCCAAACATTTCCCTTAGGTATAGTGTGTGACTAACAAGTCATTTTTCAAAAGTGAATAGGTATTAGTTAAGCAGATATATCCTCACTAGTTAATTGGAGAATTTTTTTTTTTCTTTTGGAATGTGTGACAGATATGGTGTGATATTTCAAATGTGACAAGTATTAATTTGACACTCTAATGATGTGACACTCCAAAAAATTAACAATTCTTTATGCTGTGTTTGGTTGGGGGATTTGGGGAGGGATTTAGAAAGGGAAAGGGAAAAAGTGTGTGAAACTAGGTGAAATATATGTATGTTTTATTCATATTTCACCTACCTTTTCCATTTCCCTTTCCAAATCCCTCCTTAAATCTCCCAACCAAACACAGCATTAGTGTACTTTTTCTAAATGTGACAACACGACAGGTATGATGTGACACTCTAAAATTTTTACTTATCCTTAGTATACTTTTTTTCAAATGTGCCAATATGGTAGATATGATGTGACACTTCAAAAAAAATATAAATTATACTTTTTTTCAAATGTGACAACGCGACGAGTATGTTGTGACACTCTAAAAAAATTAAAAACTTCTTGGTGTACTTTTTTTAAACGTGACATGTGACGTTTCAACGTGACGGAGCCAATTTGATTGAATTACTACATGTTTTCACGTCACGCACCAAAAAATAATTACTAAGGAATTCAAGTCTTGCGCGTGCTAAAAACAACCAAACTTTAAAAAACTACTATTGCACTTTTTGAACAACATGACACACAAATATCCCACCACATTCCTCATACCTAACCACGTCACATGTCCCTCAACTGTACTAATAATGACAAAATAGTCAATAAATAATTCAAGGGACCACTTAGTCACCAAAAAAATATTTAAAACCTTATGGATTACAAGTTTACAAAAACAAAATTTATTGGTCAATTACTAATAAATTGAATTTTTACGCTCACATGTGGAGTCAAGAAGGTTTTTGTTTAGTAGAGGCAAATATTAAAAAAATTAAAATTAAAATTAAAATTTCCCAATTTTAGTCGAAACAAATTAAAAATTTTAAAGAATCAATATTAAAAAAATTTAAATAATATAACACAAATATTAAATGCACAGAATTAAAAACAAGAAAAATTCATATTTCATATTAAATGCACAGAATTAAAAACAAGAAAAATTCATATTGAAATATATTTTAAATGTGGCCCGTATGCTCAGGAACTATCTGTGAAGGCTTCGTTTGGCTACAGTGTTTTGGACTAAAAAAAGCATAAAAGACAATATAAATTAATAAGACAAATGCTGTTTTGGGTGTTAAAAGTAACTTTTGAACTTTTAACCTATTTTATGTCACAATATTTTTTTATTTTTTAATATTTTTTTTTATAAAAAAATAAGTCAAAAAATAAAAATAAAAAGTTAACTTTTAACTTTTTACTTCAAAAAATAATTCAAAATATCACATTCAAATCATAATCATTTCACTTTTTTTTTTTTTTACGAAAGTCAAAAAAAAAAAAAAAAACCCAAATGAACTTTTTCGTCCCAAACTAAAAAAGTTTCAACTCAAAAAAATCAACTAAAAAAGCTTCTGCCAAACGGTAACTAATTGTGTTCACTTAACATTTCTTTTGAATATATAAACTCTTGTTTGTCAACTATACATTTTAGTTAAAAAATAAAAAATATATATTATAAATTGTCACATCATTTTCTATTTTTCTGAATATTGTTTTACAAAAAACTAAAAAATTATTAAAATAATTTATTCCCAAACAAGGTCTAAGTTAGTTGAAAATTATTAAAATAATCTGTTTCCAAATGAAACACTGTTTGACATGTGCTCCAAAAATTATTTCAGTATATTATCATATTTAGATCACAAACATTTCATTTGGATGATATCATCTATCTATAATATCACTTCAAACACCTTGGTCAAACTTGAGTGCAGTTTACAACTTATTCACCTTGTTTGGTTTGGGTTTTAGAATTCACATTTAGAAAAAATTTTATTTTTTATTTTTTGAATTTTTTATTTTTACTGAAATTTTTTAATATTCTAAGTAATGTTTTTTAATTTTTAGATACACTTAACATAAATATACTTTAATATTTGCAAAATTTTTTTTAAAAAATTTACTAAATACCAAAAATATAAAAAGTTAACACGAGAATTTAATACGAGAATTTACTAAATATAAAAAAATTTTAGATACACTTAACATAAATATACTTTAATACGAGAATTTAATACGTTTTTCGTATTCTTTTGTATTTATTGATTTTTTAAAATATACAAATATTTTACTTTTTAAATACATCTAAGTAAAGTACATCTAAAAAAGAAAAAAAAATTGCTTAAAATTTTAAAAATATTCATTAAAAAAAAAAAACAAAATACTCAATTCCTAAAACATTAAAACTAAACACACTCATTAATTTTTGGAGCTAAACTTAAACCATTACATAGTTCCATAAGCTTATATGCTTTATAAAGAATGTAACCATTTGAACTTTCAACTAAAACACATCACATCACCTCTCTACTTTTCTGAACATCTTTTCGTAAAAAGTCAAAAAATTACTAAAATAACATGTTCCCAAACCAAGCCTAATTCGTTATTTTGAGATCGCCTAGAAAAACATATATATATATATATAGAAACTTATTGAGGTAAATAACCTACATGCACATAAAAATAGGGGTGAACAGCGGATATACCGATTCGCTAAAATTGACCGAATCGAACCGATCCGTCGCATTTTGGACGGATGCATGATGACGAGCGGACGATTGCGGATTGATTTTCTCCAATCACTAATCGACAGACGGATAGCGGATTTGAGATTCCTTTGACCGCAACCAAAAGCCAAACCGTGAACACTAATAATTTATAAGACTTTATATTTTTAATTTGTTTAAATATTCTGCTTGTGTTTTCAATTTAAAAAGAGTTTAAATATTACATTGAAAAAAAAATTCAACTTGAATATCTTTTGAATTGAAAAACTAAATGTATTATTTATCTATATTTTTAGTTTTTAAATCTATCTCGAAAATAATAAATAGAAAATATGATATATCTTTGGTTGGTTTTGTTTTCAAAACAGATATAGATGTAAAAATATAGAGACATACAATCTCTACTACGGCTCCATTCATGGTTTTGGTGGTTTGAATTGTTTTTATATTTTAAGAACCACAAATTGTAATATTTTATGTGGATGAGGCATGTTGTGATTGTAGTATGTGGATGAGACATGCAGTGATTGTGACATTCAAAAGTTTTAAACTTTCTTGCTTTGAATGAGGTATGCAGTGATTGTAATATTTTTTTAAGTCATTAACTGTAATACTTTCTTCTTCTTCTTTTTTTGAGGAAGTGCACAAATTGAATTATGTTGAAAATTTATAAAATTTTAAACCACCAAACCGATTCGCATCTATCTATCCGCCAAACCGCCAATCCGCTCAATCCACATCTCCCAAATTGATGGGCCGAATGCGGATTGATTTTCCAATCCGCCAACTGGCCATTTAATAGCGGATTAGAGATTACGTGACCGCAACCGACCCGCGCCCACTCCTACGTAAAAGGAAGCCATTGATTATGTGCATGAACATGCAAGCACAAGGAGGAAAAATATTAAAGGACTCCATTTCCATGCCACATTTTAAACTCTCCCTCTCGAGGATTCAGTTGTTATTAATCATGCTCATGCGTTGGTGAATCATTTTGACTTTCAGGGTTATAAAATGATCAAGATTCAAGAAGCCAATTACAAGAAGACAAATATTAAAACTTTACCTGTGGGAACATGTCTGTCTCCAGTAATATTCTCCTTCCCTGTCTTTCCCTTCTTCGTCACAGCTGCAGCCACAGATTCTTCCCACAGTGTGAACCCACTTCCCGTGTAAGAACTGCAGTTGGAGTTGTCATCGTTGTTTCGATCTGTACTACTTGCCTGAGCCACTGTATATATGGTAGGAGCTTCTGGCTTGAGAACCCTTTGATTAAAATAAGAAATGTGACTGATGCTGTAAGTCCCGATCCCACCGGGAGGAGGTGTTCGCCTCCTGAAGAAGAAGGAGGAGGAGGAGGAGGAGGAGGTGGCGGCGGAGGCTTCTCCAATTTAGTGATCTCAACTGTATTTTCTTCCTTGGCAATGTTTTTCCCTAACCGTTCCAGTGGTTGCAGGAAGTCATGAGTTTTAAGGTAACCCCCTGCTTATATAGATGAAGGTGGAAGGGGAAAAAATGGAAAATTAGACGATCAGACCACTACGTGGTTCACATGGTGCACTAAAAAATATTGAGCGAGACAATGCTTTGACTCATCTTTGTTACGCAAGTGAGATATAATGAAGGTCTTACTTTGATTGTGTTTAAATTATAAATTTGAATAAAAATTAAAAATTACAAATGTGAGAGACATGTAAATAAAATTTAAGACTACCACAGACAATATATGATCAAATATATGATCTAAACGTAATTTTATATTTTTTTCTATTCTTCGATTCAATAGTACCATACAGACAATATGTTAGTACACCAAAACTACTTACCTGTATTTGATTACGTGATTTCGAAAATGATTTAGAAAGGAAAAAAAAATGAAAAAATAAGTGAAATTTAAATAAAATATATATACATTTCACCTAATTTCATACATACACACATATATATATATATATATATTTATTTTAAATCTCTTCTCAAATCCCCTAATCAAACATAACGTTACTGTAATTATTATCAACCACACATACTGTTCTGATCATATCAAAACACATTTTTGTAAAGTTTATCCGTTTTCAAACCTAATAAGAATTAGCTCAAAAAAAAAAAGACTTAAAAGTGAAGCTCAATATTTTGGAAAAAAAAAAAAATTCCAATAATTTAAGAAAAAATCAAAGAAAGTCAAGAAAAATCATTTGAAGAGGATTTTCAGATAAATCAATAACCAACAAAATCTTTCAGGACAATGATTTGAAAAAAAAAAAAAAAAACCACTATAGACTATTCTAACAAACTAAATCTTAAGTTCTTACTTTTATCAATTTGAATCATTTTTTTTTTATTTTTTTAATCAAAATCATTTGCTTAAACCAACAAAACAATAGTATTATAAAATGTCTAAAATATTCATATTCATTAAGTTTAATGAAAATACCCATTCTCTTTTTTTGTTAATGAAAATAGACAAATAGTTCAAATTAAAAATAAGAAAAATGTTTTGTGGCCCCTAAAATCTGTGGCCCTAATGACCCTAATTTCCTGTTTGGGTAAGTTTGTTTTTTTTTTCTTTTTTTTTTTACCTGATATGGAAATTAGGGCCATTAGGACCACAGATTTTAGGGCTACCAACCAAAGCCCTAAAAATAAATCAAATGTTCAAAGTTTAAATTAATAAATTTAAAATTTTATTATGTTATAAAAGTCTCTAAAACTTTTTAACAGAAGCTAGGTCCCTTTGAAAATAGAAGTAAACAATTTTTCCTTCAAAAAAAAAAATGTATATTTTTATTACTTACAAAAATTGCTAAAAAATTGCTAAATTTGGACTGACAGGAACAGTGGATCCACCCGTGGAAGGAAAATGTTTATGCAGGAAGAAAGCGACAACGGAGAACTCTCTCTCTCTCTCTCTCTCCCACTATATCTCTTTCTCTCTCTTTCCAAAACAGATCACAGCAGAGGAACAGGTACTCTGCACTAAATTATCTCATCCACATCGCGTGCCTCTACAGTAACATGAACTATTGCTTTTTGATAAGTCTGAATACCATGCCCCTGCATAGGGCCTTCTGCTGATGTTGATCATGGTGATGATTATGATGTTTATTAATTGTGTCACTGCTGTGTTTTAGAGTATCTCCAAAGCTACATTAATTTTTTCATTAAATGTGAGTAAAAAAATTTTTGATATCAAGTATTATAATGAAAAGTTTTGACTTTTTATCAAATTACTTGTCGATTGACCGAACAATCGGCCGGTCAATAAACCAGTGTAATTTTTTCACAAATTTTTATCTTACAGTCATTCGGAAGACGACCAGAAGAACATCTGACAACAACAATGAATAATGATTTGATGAAAGAAATATTAATCTTTAATTTGATAAACGAAAAGTAAAATTTTCAATGTAATACTTATTTGATATAACTGTTAAAGTAAAAAAAAATATATATTTTTCATCAAATTTAAATTTAATAAAAAATTTAAATAATCATTTGAGATGATCTTAATGACTGGGTCCTCCACTCGCCCAAACCCGAAGTGCTGAAACACCATCCGGATGATGCCTAAGCCCCAACCCCCACCCTTTTGGATTTGGCGATGTCAGCCTATCCAAGTCATGGCCCACCCAAACACATGGCCCAGATCCATATGATTCAAATGGGGTCACGGGGTATAAGCCTACGTTTTCATATACCAATTCCAATACCAACATTTACATTTGGCAACACAAACCCAAAAAATTCATCTCGTTGGTGTAGATATTTTCCACACCTTCCAAATATACATCACAAAATTAAAATCGAACTCAAACTCAAAAGACCATTAAAACAGCACATGCATACAACCAATTGGAAGTTTGAATTCTTTATATGATAAGTCTTGTTATATACAAAATAGTAATGATAAAAGAATAAAAAAAATTTACCGTCACATTTTCATACATAATAATGAGTTAATTTTTTACTTTAAAATAAAAGTCGTATAGAAAATTAATTTTATTTACAAAAATAATATTGTTAAATACTTCTTGTAGTATAGTTCAGAACTCAGATCTATCCCCAAAAGAAGAGAACTTACTAATCAATTTTATTAATTACACTTATTTACCAATAGGTCTTGACTAATAAATTTATCATTATTTATTTATAAAAATAAGAAAGACTGATAAATTTATCATAAATTTATTAATATGGCTTAATGGTTAATAAATTTCAAAAATAGGACATAATGATAATTTATCCCAAAAAAAAAAAAAAAAAAAAACTACACACCCACAAAAACTATATTAAAAAAATGAAATATACAATATAAATTCAAATTTAATATGATATGAGTCACGTTCAAAATTGATTTGATTTCCATGTTCCATTTTAAAATGCTTTTTAAATTGCATAATCTTTTTCTAAAAAAACAAAGCACATGCACACACGCATACGAACAAACACAAGTAAAGAATAATATACAAGCAAAAATTTTGCCCACAATTTTCATATAAATTTGTGTGATTTCTTTTGTAATTTTTTTATTTTTAATTAAAACACTCATAATTATTCTCATAATTTCAAAAATATAATTGACACAAAAAAAAAAAAAAACTATCTATTTGCAAATCATTTCCCAACACAAAAATCAACAAATTGCTTTCTACTTTTTTTTCTTGGCAAATCTAAAATGAATAAATAAAAATCGTGTACCTTGAGAAGATTTTGGATCTTGGACAGGTGAATACAGTGAAAGAAAGTCGTGTGTTGATTTTCTTCCTGCAAAAGAAAAGAAAAGAAAAGAAAAAAAGGCAACGAGCTCAAACAGACATGTGACAAATTTTCCTTTGTATCTTTTCTAATCTGAACTGTATATATCGTTATGTGTCTGTGAATTACCTGCGGCTCCAAAGGGACGGGGTTGAGGAAGCTCCATCCGCAGATGGAAATTTTCCTAGAAAGCAGTTTGAATTCTCGGAAAACAGGACTCCAGAGAATCGGCACCTCCAATCCAAGCTTTGAATTTCAGAATTCAAAAACGAAAATTATCAGGTTTCTAGAATCAAATTGCTCCGACGTTGCTCAGATCCGCGATATGAAGAAGGAAAGAGGAAGCTTCTGAGAGAAGTTTCAGCCTCCGACTGAAGATCGGAGGCGCATTCACTCTCTCTCTATCCAAAAACTGAAATTCTTTTCCCAATTCACTTCAGATTCTTCAGTTGCGGAGCCGAATTGTGGATTCATGCAGGTGTTTATCAATGTTCCCGAGAAAATTAAAATTTAATCCCCGTGATTTCCGAGAAAATCCGAACACGAGCAATTCAGCCAGAAAATCTTCTCTGCTTGCAGAATTATCACCTACAATACAACTTCGTAAACTCAGATTTCAGCAAAATTTTCAAAAAATATTGAACATATCAAATTATACATAGGTATACAATTCAAATCCATAATTCAACTCAAACTTCACATAAAAATCGCAGAAACAAAAATTCTAAGATGCATATAATGAAAAAAAAGAGAGAGAGATCTAAAAGCTTAATACCTTTGATCTGAATTTCGACCAACTTTTTCACAATTCAGCTCTCAAACACCTCAGAAAACTTGAATTCCAAAGTTAAAAAAAACAAAACAAAACAAAAGGAAGCGATCCACATACACGGTAGGTAGGTCCAGTGGGATCTACTGCTTCTCACAGAACCAAATGTTGCACAATTTCCTCCAATTTCTCACAGTTTCTCTCTCTCTCTCTAGATATTTGCGCATATATATAAATATATGAAAACGAACACTGCAGCGAACGATGAGATTGGACTCTCTGTGACTCTCTCTCTCTCTCTCTCTCTCTCTCTCTATCGCTCTGTGGGTGTGCTGGCTGAGAGATCTTTTTATACAGACTTTCGTTTTCGTTTCGAATTTTCTTTCTCAGTATTGCTATTTAAAATAAAAAATTTAATTTAAATTTTAAATTTATCCATATAATAATCAATTAAAATATTAAAAATAATATTATAATTTTTTTAATTATTAATTAATTGTACCACTTACATATTCTTAACATATTCTTAAATTAAAAAAGTGAGTCTGGATTTCATATTATTGTTTCTTTTTTTGGCTTTGGGTTTCCCCGTTATGAAGAAACGGCGTTTGGATGACGTCGATGCGGCGGAGTTAACGGCGTTAACGCTCTGCCATTTAACGGTTTGTGTTCCCGGGGTTATATATATTGCCCAATGCCCACCATATTATTTTAATATTTAAAAATTATTTTTGTGTCTTTTGACGATCCCGATTAATAATCTTATTTAATCACGTCAGTATCTTTTGGGAGCTTGAGCTTGTCTGGACCATTGTTATTTTATTCTTCCCTTTATTTTTATATTTTGTTTTTTTGGTGTTTTTACTAAATAAAAAAGTAGGATAAATTATTTGGGCTCCTTTTGAAAGTAATTGATTTATTACAGCCCATCTTTTAGTTTAATGAAACTTTCGTATTATGTATAAGATAATTATAAATATTTATATTTATTTTAAATTTTTTTAATATATAAATTATGTTATTTAAGATTTTTTTTTATCACTAAGGCTAAGTTTGGAAAGTCTCAAAAAAATTAAAAAGTCAAAAAGTTATTCAAAAAGTTAAAAAGTTGTCACTATTCACCAAAAGTCAACAATTACGGCTGCACAACTCCAAATTCTAATTTTTCCCTACAAATCAATTTTTACAATTTTTTATTACACATTTTTTCATAAAAAAGTCAAAAAGTTAACCCAAACATTTATATTTTCAACCTCAACTTTTTAGTCTAAAAAGACAAAAAGTGCACTTATTTAGGACACCCCAAACAACCCCTAACTATAGTATATGAAGAAAGTTAAAAATGATATTGCAGTAACTATATATGAATTGTATCTATAATTATTTGTATAAGGGAATTTTAAATGCTGATTAGGGAATTTTGACCAAATCAATTATTGCAGACATGTGAAAAGATATGTGGATTGAAAAAAGTTAATAAATGCTAATCACGGGATTTTGACCAAATCAATAAATGCTGAGTTTTTTTTTTTAAAATAAAAAATTTAAAAAATTCAGATTGGGATATTGAAGCTTCCATAGGCCTTGGGGGTTAAAAACCCATTTTTGCTTAATATATAGTATAGATATAAATAGATAGATAGATATATCTTTTTATTTTTATTTTTATTTTTGTGTGGTTTCTATTCGGGTATTTTTTTTTCAATTTATTTAAGATGGAGTTGTGGATATCTTTTTTTTTTTTAATTTAATTTATATGTGGTTTCCATTTGTTTTTAAGTATTATTATTTAGGTAAATTATGATATGAGTTAGATATGTGATAGACATGTGAGTTTTATTGATTTAAAATTTATTTAAATAAACTTTAAAGATTTTTTTTTAGTTTTTTAGTTTTTTTTGTTATGTTATAATATAATATATAAAATATAGGTAAATATCTACAACTTTAATAGAAAATATTATCTGATTTTTTGGAGAAGAGAAAATGAATGCAAGTTTTTATATTTTTTTTTTGAAAATTTGTGAGGGAGATTAGGAAGGAGAGATTATGAAATATTTTTGTTATTAAATAAATAAATCAGTCAATAGTTTTTTTAATCTATTTTGTAAATTAAAAATCAATAATTTTGAAAAATTGATTAATTTGTCCCATTAAGTAATTTAAAATTTTGATAGATATACATAAAAAAAATACATAAATATATTATTAAATCACAATTCAAATTTAGATGTTATATCTTTTTGAGATCTATAGTTAAATTCTTATCTCTTTTTTGTAATTTTTGTGTAACCATAGTGTATGAGAGAAATTGAAAATGGTGTTGCAATAATTATGAGAGAAGTCAAAAGGGATTGTGGGTTGAGAAAAGTCAATTAATGCTGAGGTTGGGTTGGGAGAAGTTAATAAATGCTGAGAGTTTTTTTTTTTTAAATCAAAAAATTAGAAAATTAGGATTAGGAGATTGGAGCTCTTATATGATTTTTTGGGGAAGAGAAAATGAATACAAGTTTTAATATTTTTTTTTGAAAATTTGTGTGAGAGTTAGGAGAGAGAGATTATGAAAAATTTTTGTTATTAAATAAATAAATCAGTCAATAGTTTTTTTTTAATCTATTTTGTAAATTAAAAATCAATAATTTTGAAAAATTAATTAATTTGTCCCATTAAGTTATTTAAAATTTTGATAGATATACATAAAAAAAAATACATAATTGTATTATTAAATCAGAATTCAAATTTAGATATTATATCTTTTTGAGATCTATAGCTAAATTCTTATCTTTTTTATTTTTTATTTTTGTGTGTAACCATAGTTTATGGAAGAAATTGAAAAGGATGTTGGAATAATTATGAGAGAAGTAAAAAGGGATTGTGGGTTAGGAAAAATCAATAAATGCTGAGGTTGGATTGGGAGAAGTCAATAAATGCTGAGTTTTTTTTTTTAAATCAAAAAATTAGAAAATTAGGATTAGGAGATTGGAGCTCACACAGGCTTATTAAATAAATAAATCAGTCAATAGTTTTTTTTAATCTATTTTGTAAATTAAAAATCAATAATTTTGAAAAATTAATTAATTTGTCCCATTAAGTGATTTAAAATTTTGATAGATATACATAAATATATATATATATATATTTATTTATTTATATTATTAAATCATAATTCAAATTTAGATGTTATATCTTTTTGAGATCTATAGTTAAATTTTTATCTTTTTTATTTTTTATTTTGTGTGTAACCATAGTTTATGGGAGAAATTGAAAAGGATATTGCAATAATTATGAGAGAAGTAAAAAGGGATTGTGGATTGGGAAAAGTCAATAAATGCTGAGGTTGGGTTGGGAGAAGTCAATAAATGCTGAGTTTTTTTTTTAAATAAAAAAATTAGAAAATTAGGATTAGGAGATTGGAACTCCCACAGGCTTATTAAATAAATAAATCAGTCAATAGTTTTTTTTAATCTATTTTGTAAATTAAAAATCAATAATTTTGAAAAATTAATTAATTTGTCCCATTAAGTGATTTAAAATTTTGGTAGATATACATAAAAAAATACATAATTATATTATTAAATCGTAATTCAAATTTAGATGTTATATCTTTTTGAGATCTATGGCTAAATTCTTATCTTTTTAATTTTTTATTTTTGTATGCAACCATGGTTTATGAGAGAAATTGAAAATGATGTTGCAATAATCTATATATTAAGGAAAAGGGGGTTTCTAACCCCCAAGCCTTGTGGGCGCATGGCTTGTGGAACCTCCAACATGCAAATCCTAATTTCTTGATTTTTTAATATATTTTTTTAAAAAAATTGACTTGGTGATTGGTGATTGGTTCAAAGATTGTAATAATTACCCTATTGATTACAATAAATTCAAGGATTGTAATAATTACACTATTAATTACAATAAACACTTAATTTATAATAATTACACTTATTAAATGAATAGCGCAATAAATGAAATCCTAATTTCCTTACTTTTTGCATCCCCAAGAGACCCGTGTAATTATTGTGTAAATGCCTCTTAAATAAATAAATAAACACTTATTAAATTCTTTCAAACTCCTCGGTCAAACTCCATGTATTTAATTTATATATTTAATTTATATATTAAAAAAATGAAAATAAATATAAATATCTATAATTATCATCTTATTTAAGTCATATCACTTCAAACCCAACCTATACTTAACCCATATCTATAAATTAAGGAAAAGGGTCTTTTAAAACTCAAGGCTTGTGGAAGCTCCAACATGTCAATCATAATTTCCTGATTTTTAAATATTTTTTTAAAAAAAAACGTGATTGGTGATTGGTTCAAAGATTGTAATAATTACACTATTGATTACAATAAACACTTAATTTATAATAATTACACTTATTAAATGAATAACGCAATAAATGAAATCTTAATTTCCTTACTTTTTGCATCCCCAAGAGACCCATGTAATTATTGTGTAAATGCCTCTTAAATAAATAAATAAACATTTATTAAATTCTTTCAAACTCCTCGGTCAAACCCCATGTATTTAATTTATATATTATGTAATTATTGTGTAAATGCATCTTAAATAAATAAATACACACTTATTAAATTCTTTCAAACTCCTCGGTCAAACCTCATGTATTTAATTTATATATTAAAAAATCCTAATTTCCTGATTATTTAATATTTTTTTAAAAAAAAATTGACTTGGTGATTGGTGATTGGTTCAAAGATTGTAATAATTACACTATTGATTACAATAAACACTTAATTTATAATAATTACACTTATTAAATGAATAACGCAATAAATGAAATCCTAATTTTCTTACTTTTTGCATCCCCAAGAGACCCATGTAATTATTGTGTAAATGCCTCTTAAATAAATAAATAAACACTTATTAAATTCTTTTAAACTCCTCGGTCAAACCCCATATATTTAATTTATATATTAAAAAAAATGAAAACAAATATAAATATCTATAATTATCCGTGCATAGACAGTGATAAATAAATTGAAAAAATAATACCCAAATAGAAACCACACAAAAATAAAAATAAACTATCTATCTATCTATATCTATATTATATATTAAGCAAAAGGGAGTTTTTAACCCTTAAGGCTTATGGAAACTTCAATATCCCAATCTGAATTTTTTTAATTTTTTATTTTAAAAAAAATCAGCATTTATTGATTTGGTCAAAGTTTCCTGATTAGCATTTATTAAATTTTTTCAATTCACATATCTTTCCACATGCCTGCAATTATTGATTTGGTCAAAATCCCCTAATCAGCATTTAAAATTCTCTTATACAAATAATTATAGATAAAATTCGTATATAGTTAATGCAATACCTTTTTCAACTTCCCCCACACACTATGGTTAGTGATAAGAAAAAAATATTAAAAAACATAATTTATATATTAAAAAAAATCTAAAAAGAATATAAATATCTATAATTATCCCGTGCATAGTATGGGTGATAGACTAGTGATTATTATCAAAATATTAAACTTTAATATAATATAATAATAAAAAAAAGATATTTAATTCCTTGAAAAGTCTAACACATATGATTATTATTAAAATGTTAAACTTTAATATAATATAAAAAAACGGGAAAAAAACACATTTTTAAAAAAAAAATCACATTTTAAAATACCAATTCACATATATAGATAATTGTAAACACAATCCGTGCATAGCACGGGTGATATGCTAGTACTATATATTAAGCAAAAGGGGGTTTTTAACCCCAAGGCCTGTGGGAGCTCCAATCTCCTAATCCTAATTTTCTAATTTTTTGGTTTTAAAAAAAAAAAACTCAGCATTTATTGACTTCTCCCAACCCAATCTCAGCATTTATTGACTTCTTCCAACCCACAATTCATTTTTACTTCTCTTATAATTATTGCAACACCCTTCCCATTCACTGTGGTTACACACAAAAATAAAAATAAAAAAAGATAAGAATTTAGTTATAGATCTCAAAAAGATATAACATCTAAATTTGAATTATGATTTAATAATATAATTATGTATTTTTTTATGTATATCTATAAAAACTTTAAATCACTTAATGGGACAAATTAATCAAATTTTCAAAATTATTGATTTTTAATTTACAAAATAGATTTAAAAAAGCTATTGACTGATTTATTTATTTAATAACAAAAATTATTTCATAATTTCTTTCAACCCAACTTCCGCATTTATTGACATCTTCCAACTCACAATTCCTTTTGACTTCTCTCATAATTATTGCAACACCCTTTTCAATTTCTCCCATATACTATGGTTACACACAAAAATAAAAATAAAAAAGATAAGAATTTAGCTATAAATCTCAAAAAGATATAACATCTAAATGTGAATTATGATTTAAAAATATAATTATGTATTTTTTATTATGTATATCTATCAAAATTTTAAATCACTTAATGGAACAAATTAATCAATTTTCTAAAATTATTGATTTTTAATTTACAAAATAAATTAAAAAAAACTATTGTCTGATTTATTTATTTAATAACAAAAATTATTTCATAATTTCTTCCAACCCAACTTCAGCATTTATTGACTTTTCCCAACCCACAATCCTTTTTGACTTCTCTCATAATTATTACAACACCCTTTTCAATTTCTCCCATGCACTATAGTTACACACAAAAATAAAAAAAAATAAAAAAGATAAGAATTTAGCTATAGATCTTAAAAAGATATAACATCTAAATTTGAATTATGATTTAATAATATAATTATGTATTTTTTCATGTATATCTATCAAAATTTTAAATCACTTAATGGGACAGATTAATCAATTTTTCAAACTTTGAATTATGATTTAATAATATAATTATGTATTTTTTTTTATGTATATTTATCAAAATTTTAAATTACTTAATGGAAAAAATTAATCAATTTTTCAAAATTATTGATTTTTATTTACAAAATAGATTAAAAAAAGCTATTGATTGATTTATTTATTTAATAACAAAAATTATTTCATAATTTCTTCCAACCCAACCTCAGCTTTTATTGACTTCTCCCAATCTACAATCCCTTTTGACTTCTCTCATAATTATTGCAACATCCTTTTCAATTTCTCTCATACACTATGGTTACACACAAAAATAACTTTTAAAAAAAAAGATAAAAATTTAGTTGTAGATCTCAAAAAGATATAACATCTAAATTTGAATTATGATTTAATAATATAATTATGTATTTTTTTATGTATATCTATCAAAATTTTAAATCACTTAATGGGACAAATTAATCAATTTTTTAAAATTATTGATTTTTAATTTACAAATAGATTAAAAAAAACTATTGATTGATTTATTTATTTAATAACAAAAATATTTCATAATCTCTCCCTCCTAATCTCTCTCACAAATTTTCAAAAAAAAAAATATTAAAACTTGCATTCATTTTCTCTTCCCAAAAAAATCAGATAATATTTTCTATTAAAGTTGTAGATATATACCTATATTTTACATATTATATTATAACATAACAAAAAAAAACTAAAAAACTAAAAAAAAAACTTTAAAGTTTATCTAAATAAACTTTAAATCAATAAAACTCATATGTCTATCACATATCTAACTCACATCATAACTTACCTAAATAATAATAATAATTAAAAACAAATAGAAACCATAGATAAATTAAATTTTAAAAACAAAATACCCACAACTCCATCTTAAATAAATTGAAAAAAAAATACCCGAATAGAAACCACACAAAAATAAAAAGATATATCTATCTATATCTATATACTTACTATATATTAAGCAAAATGGGGTTTTTAACCCCCAAGGCCTATGGGAGCTTCAATATCCTAATCTGAATTTTTTAAATTTTTTATTTAAAAAAAAAAACTCAGCATTTATTGATTTGGTCAAAATCTCCTGATCAGTATTTAAAATCTCCTCATACAGATAATTATAGATACAAATCGTGTATAGTTACTGCAGTACCATTATCCACTTCCCCTATACACTATGGTTAGTGATAAGAAAAAAATCTTAAAAAACATAATTTATATATTAAAAAAAATCTAAAACAAATATAAATATCTATAATTATTCCGTGCATAGCACGGGTGATAGGCTAGTTATGAGAGAAGTAAAAAGGGATTGTGGGTTGGGAAAAGTCAATAAATGCTGAAGTTGGGTTGGGAGAAGTCAATAAATGTTGAGTTTTTTTTTTTTTAAATCAAAAAATTAGAAAATTTGGATCAGGAAATTGGAGCTCCCACAGGCCTTGGGGTTAAAAACCCCCTTTTGCTTAATATATAATATAGATAGATAGATAGATAGATTATTTAATGAAATTACATTACATGTTTTAGACCTTGTTTGTTATGTACTAAAAAAGTTAAAAAGTTAAAAAGTCCACTATCCTATTTAAGTCACATTATCTTATTTAAGTCATATCACCTCTCTACCACATCACTTCAAACCCAACTTAAACCTAACTCATATTTTATAAAATGTCAAAAAATACACTTATTTAGAATATCCCAAATTAAAAGTTGAAAAATTATTATAAATTATCACATTATTCTTTTTATTTTTTAATATATCTTTTCGTAAAAAAATTAAAAATTATTAAAATAATATATTTCCAAACAAGACATATATTGACTTCTCAAGATAGGACTTCTCATGATAGGGCTTGCATAACAAGAAGTCTAATAGAAATTTAAAATTTATCTAATATTCTCACTCTTAAAATAATGATTTTACAACATGAAATTTGAATTTAATTGATTAATCTTATTTTTTTCCTTTTCATTCCTCTCTTCGTCATTTTCTTCCTCTTACCAGCCAAAACTAACCATTTTCTTTACTTTCATAGCCAACATTATCTCCAATTACCAAAATCGCAATTTACAATTACCTCTTCTCATTCTCTTATGAGTTAATGTAAAAAAAAAAATTTGAGGAAAAAAAAAAATAGAAAACTAAACCATGCACAAAATAATGGGGTGTGTTGTGGGTGATGTTGATGTTTTGTTTTTTTTTTTTTTTTTTTTTTTTTTTTTTTCTCATTAGAGACTCTTTTTTTAGACTTTATTTTCTATTCTATAAAAACATCTGTAAAAAAAAAACCCTGATGTGACCCCAGAATCCGAATGACCCCCCCGAAAAAAAAAAAAAAAAAAGAAAAAAAAAAAAAAAAAAAAAAAAAAAAAAAAAAAAAAGAAGAAAGAAAAATTAGGAACTTTTTTGGGTTTTTTTGAAACCTAAAATATCCATAGTTACCAACCAATTTAACAACACATTACTACTACAACTATTAAGGAAGTGAAGATGCTGCTGCGCAGCCTGCATAGCAGCGTCTGTTGTGTAGTGATTTGGGTCCATTTTAGGGTCTATTTTGATAATGCGAACTATTCACATTTTAAAATATGCCAAGTAGAACATGCCTGCAAAAAATCAAGTTAATCGGATATCGTTTACCCATTCATCCACTAACATTTGTATCTACAAAAATAAATACAAATGTATTTTAACTTGATCAAAATGAATACAAATGTGAGTGAATGAATGGGTAAACGATATCCGATTAACTTGATTTTTTGCAGGCATTTTGTACTTGATGTATTTTAAAATGTAAACGATTCGGATTATCAAAATGGGTCTCGAAATGGGCCCAAATCACCGCACAGCAGACTCTGTTGCACGGGCTGCGCAGCAACCTCCCCACTTCCAACCAGTAAACACATCACTTATTGTCTTTGCCGCCACAACTATCACATGATCACGGTCATCACTCCATCTCTTCACCTTTCTTACTCTACCCAGTGGTGAAACTACATGAAGGTTAGAGGAGGTCACGTGCTTCCCTAAGTTTTGGATTTACAATTTTTTTTAAATATGTATATAAATAAAATCTTAAACAAAAATAATATTTAAAATAAAATGTCAACATCATTTCTAAATTTATGAGAACAAAAGTGATTGTTTTATTGAAAATGAAAGACTACAATAAATTATATTTTTATGTATGAAAATTTTGTGAAAAAATCTCAATATAAAAGTAATATTAATCATTATTGATATGTAAATATAATTAATTTAACTATATATATGTAAAAGTTATTAGAGTGCATATGGAGTTCACCATTCATATATTACTTTACTATTGATTGATATCATGTCAATGATGAGTGATATCACTATTATATGAAATTTTTACTTAAATTTTGTAAAAATTTAATTTATTTTACAATTATATAATTTATTTTTAGACTTAAATATATGACTTTTTTACATTGTCCATGATACACTAGTTATACGTAATACTTTCTTTTCGTTTTTACTCGAAAGTAATTGTAAAATTTTATGTTAAATACTTTTGTAATAATTTATTTAAGTTTTTGTACTTAATATTAATTCAAAATATTATTATCTTCTTATTATTAGTTAGGGGGGGGGGGGAATTGAAGTTGTAATTAATAAATGCCCATTCTAGTTTAGTTTTCTATCTTCGCCACTGACTCTACCCATTGCTACTACACTTTTTTTTTACCCATCTCATCTTGTTTGTCCATCTTACAACCATTGTTGCTTCTTTCACCTCCCTTGGCCACTCCACAATTACCGTCATCGCATCCATTTTCTTAGCCTACTCATTCCAACGTCACCACCATTGCCACCTTCTTTATCTTCCTCATCTCGCCTTACCCCACCACCACAACACGTGAAAATTAAGTTGAAAGAGATATACATAGAGAGAAAGAAGAATTTTGAAAAAGAGATACAGACAAGCGGGGTCACCGGGGTGTGGTTTAGTATAAAATGAAGAGTTTGAAATGGATTTGTGATTGAAATGGATTCGTATTAAAAGTGAAATGAAATTTGATTTATATGCATTTTAGTCAATCAACATTTTAGTACCTTTTAGAAAAATCAATCACGAATAACATTGAAGTAATGTGTAGTATTAGTGATGACTAAAATTTTAGCTCGAAGGGAGTAATTTTAAGCCAAAAAATAATAATAAGAATGCTTACTGGAAAAAATTATTATTCCTATGGATATATTCAAATATCATCAAAATTTAAATATCAAATTTAGAATAGCGCGCACACACAGATATATATATATATATATATATATAAATTTAGGGACTAAACAAATCATCAAAAAAAATAAAATTCAACAATGTACTATGTCATGATCACATTATACAAAAACAAAACTTCATCCGTGACTCCACACACACACCAACAAAAGAATTCAACATTGCTCACTTATTCCACACAAGAGTGCACTATTGGATTTTGGCCGAATAACAAAGAGCCAAATCGAGCCAAATAAGAGTGACATATAGCATTTTTGTTGGAACCAAAAAAATAAAAATTAAAAACTCAAAAATTATTTTTAAAAACTCAAAATCAAATAAAAACTTCTTATGATTTCAAGTATTCAACTTATTTATCATGTTCATCAACACCTTCTATTTCAAAAAATAAAATAAAATTTTAGCAAAATGTGTTTTCCACCTATGGTATGTATGGAATTGGGTTTTACGGTTTATATCAATGAATGGTCGAATCTTCTTTCTTCACTGTTCGATCAAATGATCACAAGACATCAAAATTGATTCATTATGTTTGGTTATCATTTTTCAAAAACACTTTTCAAAAAATTCTATTTTCTTATTTTTCATATTTTTTTGTTTTTACTGAATTTTTTTAATATTTTGAGCAATTTTTTTTAATTTTTAGACATACCTAACATAAATATACCTAAAAAGTAAAAAAAAATTGAAAAAAACCTTTTAAAAATTCACTAAATACCAAAAATATAATTTAAAAAAAAAAACGAGAATTCAGTGCATTTTTGTATTTTTATATATTTATTAATTTTTAAAAATATTTTTTCACAAATTTTTCATTTTTTAGATACATCTAAGTAAGGTGTATCTAAAAAAGTAAAAAAAATGTTTAAAAATTTTAAAAATATTCACTAAAAATAAAAAAACACGAAAACCAAAAAATACAATTTTAAAAAAATTTAATTTAAAAAACTCAAACCAAACGCACTGAATTAAGTTTGGCAATTACTATTCAGTAATTTTTTAATTTTTTAAAATAAATAAATTGTAAAAACAGTCTATAACGTTTGAAAAATACTAAAAAAAACCAATTACTATTCATTATTCAAAAAGTTTAGTGAATTGATTTTTTCAAATTGAAATTTTAAGCATTCCACTAAAGAACCAATTTTTTATAAAAAAAATATATAACTTTTTGACAATTGTCAAATAAAAATGAATCTTCTTCAAGGAAAAAAAAATCAATTGTTGGAAGCAAATGATAAAATATTTTTTTGACTTAGATGATTAAAAAAGAACTTAAAAAACAGTAGCCAAACAGTATCTTACCATAGAAAAATCCAAGTTACATGGGGTTAAAAAAAAATCACAAAATTGGTTACAGAAACTATCACGTGAGGGTAATTTAGTTGACTTTTCAACATTTTGCTTGTTGACCCCCCTCTCTCTCTCTCTCTCTCCCCCACAATTACAAAAACAAAAAATTAAACAAAGAAAGAAAGAGAGGATAATAAAAATGAAAATGATGATTAGTGCACAGATCCCACTAAATTATCTCCTTTGTTTAACTGTTTTAAAGTCCTTTGGCTCAGCACAGAACACAAGAGAGAGATTAAAAAATGAGGAGAGAGAGAGTAGGAGTAATGTTAAACTCTAAAAATTATATTAAAAGTTTTATCAAATATTTTATATAGGTTTGAGACTTACATAATGTAATTTTCATATGAGTCTCACATTCAGGTGAAATATTTGATAAAATTTTTTAGATCTCTAGCGCTATGTTTAGATTGAGTGATTTAGAGAGAAAAAAAAAATTGAGAGAAATATATTTCTCTTACTTGTTTGAATAATCTAAGTGGAGAAAAATTGGAAGAAATTGAAAGAAATAAAGAGAAATTTATTTCTCTTATAAGCCTCATTTTCAATCTTTTCAAAAATGGAGAGATTGGAAAAGAAAAGAAAAGAAATCACTATTTTTATAATACCAATTTTATCCCTATAAAAAAAAAAAAAAAAATAATTAAAAATATAAAAAAGTTATTTTAGTAATATAATATAAAATAATTTCTTTTGTTTTTTTTAATGAAATCTAATCAAATAAGAATAAGAGAACTCACAATTATTTATTTTTTTTTATTTCTTTCTTATTCAAACAAAAAGAAAAAAAATTATAACCATTTCTTTTCTTTTCTCTCCTCTTATAATTTAAGTAATCATTTCTTATAATATTACTTTTCTTTTCTTTTCTCTCTTTTAAGTCCTCTTATAGTGTAATATTTTTAAGAGGGAAGAGAGGATGTTGGTGGTATAGGAAGAAAAGTCACGTGCTGGGGCAAAACAGTGTCGTGTTTGGGTGTAGTCTTTTGTTAAAAAGGGTTTTCGGCTGTACCGGGAAACGCGGGGCCTTCCTAACACCAAGCTCCCCATGTGCTCTCCAGATTCTCTCTCCCCTACTTTCTCTCTCTCTATAAATATATACAGATGTATAAATACTGTAGAAATGTATGTACAGATTTGCAATTTTATATTAACTAGGAATAAAGCGTGGGTAAAGTGAAGATGAAAATTATTTGTTAATGGAGTCACTGGATTTAGTTTACTTTACTCAGTTAATAATGGATTTCAGTATTACAAAAACTACTAAAGAAATAAATATATATATATATATATATATTGACTGGTTAAATAAACTATGGCTTGTTTTGGTAACTCGATTAAAAATAATTTTGTTGACTATTCAGGTTTTTTGGATTATATTATCTTTTTATTTTTTTATACAATTTTTTCTTCAATAAAAATATAAAAAAATTAAAAAATCAGCTTTTAACTTACTTTCAAGCAATCTAACTCTTCAATGAATTTGTTTAGGAACAATTCTAAACACTCAAAAAATATATATATATATATATATATATTACTGGCTATTGTGCAGAATTTTTGATACTTTTTTTAACAATTTTTTTTGTTAATTAAAAGTTAATAATTAAAAAGTCAAAATTAAAAATTCGTAGGTCATAAATTTCTTGAAATTGTTTTTCTGTTATGGACGAGAAATAGTAGCTGCACTAAATACTCTTATACTTGCTCATAAAATAAAAACTACAGCCCTATAAATTGTTGGGAGACGAATTTATAATAAACCAAGTCCTACCTAAAGTCTTGTTTGTCAACTATACATTTTAATCAAAAATTTAAAAAATTACTATAATTTATCACATCACTTTTTTTATTTTGCTGTACATTTTTTAGTAAAAAGTCAAAAAATTACAAAAATAACATGTTCTCGAATGAGACCCAATAAAACACTCATTAACTCCTATGTTGGATTTCTCTTAAATTTAAATATGAACTTGATTATCATATTCAGGCTCATGAGGCTAATCACGGGCCTGTTTTGATGACCTAAACCATTAATTTTGTACAGCCTCTGTATATATCATCCATGAAAAATTAGATCTATCTGATAATCGTAACATTTTTAAATTTCATAATTTGCCGATTATAGAGAAGTTATAAATTTTTATAGTTAGAAAAAAAAAACTGAGAATTTTGTTAAATTTCATAAAATTCTTAGTTCTGTTATAGAAATGTAGAAATTGTAAAATTTTAGAGTTTCTTAAACACACAAATTTCACATAATTCTTGAATAGAAAAGTTGTGAAATTACCAAAAAATCAAAGTCAACGGAATCTCATGTATTATTGAAAATACTATGCAACCTAAACTACTACAGGTCCCATTTTTTAAGACGTCCCTACAATTAATTAATGAAATATTATACGAATAAAATTTTTATATATAAATTTTATTCAAAATAATGTGACTTCATGTGACTATTTCATTTGAAAGCAGAATACTCATCATTAACATTTGCATACATGAATTCTATTTGTAAATCATTTTCCTATTTATTATAGACACAATGTGGTTCAAGGTCATTCAATTAAAAATTACTACCTTTGATTGTTGAGACCTAGAAGTCGACACCTCTCAAAGTAAATGATTTTGTGGTTGTGTCATCCTTGTTTTATTGTGTTGCTACACTTATTTCCATAGTTGAATATCTAATTTAATGTAGATTTATTAATCATTGATAATTATTCAATAATCTCATAGTAATATTCAACATTATTTATGTAGTGCTTTCAATCAATGACAGTAGAAAAATTTACAAGTGGAACAAGGTTAATACACTTTTGTTAGGTAATTTTGAGACAATTAATCCAACTATTAACTAATATATTTTGTGATTCCTCACTTTCTCTACAGCATCACATAGTCTGAGACAATTTATTTCGAATGGCTTGATCGGGCTGTAAAAAATTAGTCTGGTGCATGCAAATTAGCCCATGATATCCTACATTATCGATATATATATCATGTAAATTTTGAAACTATTTAATAATTGTTTTTTTTATAATCACAACTAGGTGGGTTGACAAGGTAGGTTAGCATTGAGGTGTCAATGGCTCTATGACAACAAAAATGTGAACAATGATATTTAATTAATCTTAATAACTAAGCAATGAGAAATAGTGATAATTAATGATTTGTTTATTTCCAACAATCACGGCAAGCATTCACAAGCTACAAGTGAACAGCTTGGCATGACAATATCTCATTAAACTATATAGTACTTTTCTACACACCTCAAAGTCCCAAACATGGTTCTTTCTCAATATTCTCATGCATTAGTACATGTACTTGAAATTTAATATTGCCCATAAAAACTAAGCATGCTTATGCTACTTCTTGCTAACCCTAATCCATTCTGTCACCAACAATGACAACAGTTATTCTATGCGTGTAAAATTTGATCACAGAACTGAATACAATTCTTTTAATGAATCCCACGTCATGTAAAAGGATTGTATATTATTCTATGATCAAATTTTAAACATTTAGAATTATTCTTGTAAGAATTATTTGGAGACCTTTTTATTAATAATAATGTGAGAAAACTATGTCATGTGTCGAATCATGTGACCTACACTTGAAAACTTGGTGCTTATGTGGTTTGGAGATGCATGTGAAACCCTATTGAATATTGTTGGCTTTATGTTATTATTTGTATGCAATATGGGGCTGCATGTGATGGCTTCTAAATGTGAATGGAGATTTTGCGTATTCTATTGCCACTCATTGTGAGAATAACAATTATTTTGAGAACATTTATTATTTTTTTTTAGAAAATTAATGCTAATGACGGTCTAATAGAAGCTTTGGTTTATATGTATATATATATGAAATTTTTATAAAAATATATAAAAGTAATTGTAAATATGTGGAAAGTACATTATGTTTTAACTATGTCATTTGCATGAATCTTTTTCTGTATGTAAGCAATAATATGACGCCCACATTTATCTACCATAGCATGTTTCACTATTATACTCATTTAATGGATCTTATGACTTATGTCTGTTACTAATTAAATATGATAAATAAATTGAATCATCATAGTATTATTGTTTTTATAAGGCTGAAATGTAAGGCTTTCCCTTTTCGTTTTCTTTTTCTTTTTTCTCCTGTGTCGAGTCACACACACAAAAAATATATGTATATATACCACTTACTAAATTTAGACAAGCAAAATGATATTTGTCGCTGAATATATTACATAGTTTTATTAATCCCTAATGTATATTTACACAATAAACTCTATGCGTATATGTAAGATTCAATATATTTACAAAATAATAAGACCTACAATAACACGAGAAATGAAAGACAATGTAAAGAGTTTTATTGAATATTTGGGTGAAATATACCTACTCTAGTAAGACAATAAGAATGGATCCTATTATTTTTTCAGATATGGTGAGTGTTATATATACGCATAACATTTGACCCCTAAGGGTTGGCCTAGTGGTGGAGGATTGGGACTTAAGAGTTTGCTCATCTCTAAGTCTCAGGTTCAAAACCTCTTAGGTGCTATCAACTCTTGTGTTGGGTCAGTCCATACGGAGCTCTCCTTTGGCTTTAAATAGGCCCCCCACTAGTGGACGGTCTCAGGTTTAAAACCTCTTAGGTGATATCAACTCTTATGTTGGGATAGTCCATACAGAGCTCTTCTTTGGCTTTAAGTGAGCCCCCCGCTAGTGGACGGTGAGATTGGTCCCCCAAGAATTAGTCGACTGAGTTATCAAAAAAAATATATATACACATAACATTTGTTATGTAAATGTATGTAGAAGATGGAAAGTGATAAATTTATCCTATGTCAAATATCATTTGTTTAAATAATGTTACAACGATTAATTTGAATACTAAATTCTAGATATTATCTAATGTGACACTAATATACTTAATGTGTTCTATATTTCATATCTTATATCAAATAATTTATAACCAAAAAAAATATATGATAATTTAATTACGGTTACGTTAAGTGTTTTTGGAGAATTTTATAACTTATTATATATATATATATATTTATTGTGGATAATGTTTAGAATTCAACCATTGGAATAGTTTACAGGTGTGCATATTTTCAGAGAAAGAGTCAACTCTCTATTGTTTCGTTTTAATATTTTAGAAATGAAAAATAATAATATTTTGATTCACATGATACAAGTACAACTGGAAAAGCAGGTAATAAAAATTACTATAAACGGGATGAACATAACTTGTCGTGAATCGTAAGGATAGGTTTGGTGATAGAAATTTGAAAATATGACTCTTGATTTCTTAATTCAATTGAAATAATCTGATATTTTCACTCTTCCATAATAATTTTAGATTTTTGCTTAATTCACGAATAAAAATGGCATTGAGTTTGATTTATTTTTGTTATATTCTAAACAAAACTCATAAATTATCCAAACAACTCAATTATATTTTATCAAGTAATTATATGCTCAACTCATGTTGAATTCTCAGCGATTTTTACCGTTTGTCTGGAGATTAGGGAGTGGTAAGTAAAATCTCAAATTTATGTTCTTAGAGTTGGCTTAAATGATCCAGTCTAAACACGGTTCGGATTTCAAAAAATTACAATAATAGTAATCATGTTGTTAGAAATACTATCATTAATGTCATCCAAACACAAGGCCTCATTTGGAGTGAATTTTTTGATTCAAAAAATTAAAAAGTTAAACAGAAAAACAAAAAACTAAAAGGTTAAAAATTCATAATGTCACATCTTATACATCGATTAATTAATTTTTTTTTCTCATAATCATTTATTCAATTAAAAAAAAATCCCAAATACTAACTTTTTTTCATCTCATAAAAAATAAAAAATATTAAAGAAATCAAATTTTCGAAGAAGCTCTAATATCTGAGTTCTAGTAGTCAATAGTGGAGAAATGAAGCCCCCCACAAACGAATTGCATTTCCTCCAAGTCGGGTAAGTTTGATAATAGATTATTTTAGTCACTACCAAAAAAAAAAAAAAAAAACAAAACAAAAAAGAAGAAGAAAGAAATCACTATCAAAAAATTAATTTTTTTCTCTACTTTTTAACATGTCTTTTTGTAAAAATTTAAAAAAAGACTAAAATAGATAATTTTCGAAACAATGTTAAATGTTGTTTTTTCTTTATTCTACCAAGTAAAATATTTTACCAGAGGCAATTCGAATAAGACAGAATTTTCTTAGGGTCTTGCTAAGAAGTGTTCTTATGATACAAGTAAAAAATAAAATATTTGTAGAACATAATACATTTTTTATTAACTTCAACGTACTTCTACTGAAATTAAACATTTTTTAACATTTTAACATATTTTCAAAATAATTTTGACATACTTTTCAACATTAAAAAATACCCATGGGGCACTTGTTAACATTTTCTTAGGGTCATGCTAACAAATGTTCTTAGGATACAAGTAAAATATAAAATATTGTAGAACATAATATATTTTCCATTAATTTTAATGTACTTTTACTGAAATTAAACATTTTTTAACACTTTTATATATTTTCAAAAGAATTTGTACACACTTCTCAATATTAAAAAATACTCACGGAACACTTGTTAGCATTTGTCTTTCCTATACAAAGTGTGTTTCATAAAAATAGTTATTAGGATGGTTGTTAATGTTGAAAAATGTTTATATATATATATATATATAGAAGTGTTTTGCAATACATGGAAAGTTTATTAAAATTATAAATATTTTGACATTTTGTATTTCTTAAGGACAACTTTTAAGTCCCATTTGTTTTCTCGACTAGATTAGACAAAATTATTTATACGGTGAGATTGAGTAAGAGGATTACTAGTTTGACGGTATTAGATTGAAAATATAAGATAAATTATATTTGTTTGTGCACGTGCTAGTTTCCTCTTTGGAAGGGCTTCATAGTCTCATGAGACTCTTAATCCCATGATAGTTTAACATAATTTTTGTAGGCCTTACCACACTGCTAATCCAATCTCACCCTTCATATTTGAAAACAAAAAAAGTTGTCATTAGTCCTAGTAGACCCTTCATATATTTGGGGGTCTTTTGGGAAGGCAAAAAAAAGGTCAATTTTTAGCTTTTTTATCCATTTTGGATCATATCATCTCTCACATTTTTTTTATCTACAAAAGACAAAATAGATTAAAAAAAGCTAAAAAATCAATTTTTTACCAACTTCGCAAAATACCACTTGGTAGGACTTACTCTTTTTTTAAAAAACATTTGTAAAAGAGTGATTATAAATATAAAAAGTATTACATAATTAGAAGGTTAAGTTAATAAAAGACATAACGGCTAGCACATATAACTCTTATAATGAGGAGAAATAAAGACAAATATTAAACTCGTCAATAAGTGTTGAATTTGTGAATTTACACCACAAAATGATGTTACACAACCAAATGTCCCGTTAAAAAAGTCCTCTAGTAACTTAAATAATCTTATATTGAGGAAAAACTTCAAATTAACAACAAAAAAAAATAATAATAAAACAAAATAAAATAAAAATACATTGAGTTAATTTCAGACAAGTATGTATTTTTTCTACAATGGTTAGTTTTTTTTTTTTGCCATGTGGGTTTAATAAGAGTATACAAAAAATATACAAAATGTCGTAATATGTATATCTATTAATCAAGTTTTAAAATTTGGTTCAAGTTTAATTATTTAACAAATGAGTTGACTTTAAATAAATTTTAAATGAGTCGCCCTTGAGTTAGTCGTTTATAACTAATTAGAAATGCTATATATTTTGAAAAAATTTAAATATATAATATAAATATAAATTTAATATAATATAAATCACTTTAAAATAAATTTGATTTACCCATTTTAATTTTTTATAGTACATCGTATTAATGTACTTATATACTGATATATAATTTGGTTTTGTTTGTTTGTGATTTACAAGTCAGTTTATTAGTTAAAAATTTTATTCTATTAAAAAAAACAATCAAAACTCATTTGGCAAATTTATTAGGCTAAATGCCAAAAATCAACTTCTTCTTCTTTTCTAAATATTAGTAATTTTTTTATAAATTGATTTTTTGTTCTTAAACAAAAAAAAGGGTGAGGCTAGTGCAGAGAGGACAAGTGGTCGGTCAGGTCGGTCAGGTACATGGTTTTTAGTGGTGGTTGGGTATGGTCACAACACAACAGATTAAAACGGTGGGCAGTTTTTGACCCCGCAACTCACGTGCAAAACAACAACAACAAACCAAAAAAGAAAAAAGAAAAACGACACCTACATCTTCCATACATGCATGCATATACATACATGCATGCATACATAGACCCCAGTCCTTTGTTTGGACGGTTCAACTAACCAATGCACCAAACGACCCATTTTTTTGTAATGGAATTCAATGTTGGTTTATATTAGAGGTCTCAAATAATTTATTAAAATTTTTATTAAATTTTTTATATAGGTGTGAGACTCATACACTTGTGAGCTTATGTGAGTTCCACACTCATGTGAATTTTATTTGGATCTTATACCCATATGAGAGGTTTGGTAGAAAATTTAGTAAATCATTTAGAATCCATAACATTTTCCTTCAATGTTTTCTCTTTTTTTTTTTTGCAAATAAATAAAAATAAAATAAAATATTTAACATATATTATATGTCACTCAAATAATAAAAGTCTTTTTCAATAAACTCAAAGTAATTCAAGGTTCGAGTCTCACTTATTCTATCATTCTAATTTTGCAAGTAGAGATTTAAACACAAAGTCTTAATATAATAATAATAATAATAATAATAATAATATTATTATATACACGAGTGTCTATTGCTCAAATAATAAACGTGTTATTTACAAAACCATAGTCTTAGGTTCGAGCCTCTTTCACCACCTCAAGTCTAACTTCACTTAACTTAATATAATAATATAGATTAATTTGTATGTATCTTGAATTCAAAAAGAATTAGAACTAATTTTTTTCACTTTTTCCTCTTTACAAATCACTTTACAAATTTAAAATACAAATACAATTTTAAAAAATAGATTTTTGGTATTGTTGAGCTTTTGTAATTTATATAGATATTTATAATTTTTTATTGTGAATTTTGGTTTAAGTAAGTTTTAAATTCTTGTAAGAATAAATAGTTGAACTTTTTTGATAGAAAATTTGATGTGGTAAAAGATATTTTTACCAAATTTTGAGCTAAATCTAACATAAGATTTTGTTTTGTCAGTTTTTGACAATGTATTGGCTCACCATTAAAAAGTGATTTTTGTGAAACCTAGCCAGATTTGATTTCACAAATGTTGTCACATGACCATTGGAGTTATTCTATTTGCCATGTTAAGGTCATATTAGAAACTACACAACTTGTGAGTATATTTACCTACTCTCATAATAAAAGTTGCGACTTGAGACCCATGCAAGTTTTGGAGTGATTTTTCTTTAGATATTAGCTAGATTCGAAAAAAACAAAAAAATAAAAACAAAACAAAACAACAACTGCGGTTTGGATTAAGTTTAATGGAATTATTAGTAAAAGAATTATTAGTGTAATAGTATTAGATTAGAAATATAAAATAAATTGTATTTATTTGTATAATAGTATGGTTGTATTAGTTTGTTCGAATAAAATTAATGAATTAATATAAAACTTCTTAATATATAAAATGTAACTTTGTTATTTTTGTAAACTGAGGGTATAAACCTCCAATCCCATCCCATGGAATTGTTTCAAAATGATTGATTTTACTTATACCACTAGTTTATCTCTTTATACCCTCCTTCTCATTACACCACTAAAAAAAATGTGATTTTCATTAAACCCATTATAGTACCAAAACTAATCATAAACTAAAAACTCTTCAAAGCCCTTTTAGTTTTGTCTCTTTACACTAATAATTTTTGGTAATACAATGTTAAAGAATTTGAATTACTCTAGTGCTGTGTTACCAGACAAACTAATTTTTTCAGCCATTTGTTGTCGTTCAATTGGATGATTTTTACTTTACTTTAACAAGAAATTAGTTAGAGCCCATTTGTGAAGTGTCTGTTTGGTGATATAATGCTATACAAAATAAATTACTCCAGCGTCATGTTGTCAAACTAAAATAAATTTGTCCAGCTACTTGTCGCTTTACATGCGTTGTAAATTGTTTTCATTGTTGTTGCATTAAAGGCATTTATTCATTTCAATGAAATCAATATCTCTTTTAGTCACACCATACTCTTTGACATGTCTACTTACAATGATGTTTCTTCCTCAAATAATCTACCAGCAAACGAGTTCCCTTCAAGATGTTCAGCAACTGGATAATTGTACTTGCATTTCTGCAATAAGTAGAAGTATAATCCTTCAAAATAAAAATAATAAATAATAAATTGGAAATGTACAATCGAACAAATTAAAAACGTTCGACCTTGGGTTACTGAAAATGTATCTTTTATTCGACAGTGAGTTACCTGGCATATATTTTTTATTCAGTAATGTGATTTTGGATTATTTCATTTTGTTCAATTTTGACATACCGAACAAAAGTCAAAGAACTCTCTCAAAAAAACAAAATGAAAACTTGCAAAACAAATAAAAAAAACTCACAATTTCACTTTTTTTATGGTTCTTCACCACCATTTTTTCATCCATTGTTTTTTTCTATAATCAAAACATTATGATTCTCAATTTTTTTTAAAAAGAAATGTAACAGAGAAAAATTGAGAAAGGAAGAAGAGAAATAGGGATTGAAGAGCAATGAGTGTAATGAAATAATAAAATATATTTAATTTTAGTTTTTTGTCCTTAAAAGTAATTTCATACATGAGTAAAAAAAAATATATATTTTATTTTATTAACTTTTTAATCTATTTTATCTTTTTGTAGCTATTTCAATCCAAAAAGTTAATTCCAAGCATATCCTAATAGTGTAAGTGGAATTACTGTTCAAAATAGATATAATTTATGTTAGACGCACCAAATTGTTAGTCAAATCCTACAATTTTCGAACCAAAACAAATGAGGCCTAGGTGCGTACATGAAATTCTTTAAAGTTAACTGAATTATGTAATTATATATAAATATTATTTACTTTTATAAAGTAACTTTACTCCTATTTCTTCTATCTATCCTATTTATTCCTATTTTTCTTATCACTAATCTAGTTTTCATGATATTTTTTTACTCAGATTCATTTTTATATAACTATTCTTGTAATTAGTAGTAGTTATAAATATTTATTCTTTTTAATTTGTATTTCATTTTACATATTTATTTTCTCAATTAATAGAAAAATGGACGTAACACAATTTAATTAAATTTTGGGATTGTCCATACTCTTTTTCTATTATAATAGTATAGATGATATTTAGAAAAATACTCATATGTCCACATCTGTAAAGGCTGACCCCTTCAAATATTTTTTAATTTCCTACAATATTCCCTAGATCTCATTAACTTATATACAACTCCCCTCTACAAGCTAAAAATTATTGTCTCCAATATTGAAATTGCTTTAGACAATTAGAAATTCTTGTGTTCCATATAGCACATGTGAGATCCATTGTGGTACCCACAAATCTGTCACGCTAGAGAAAAGCCCATTATTTTTCACAATGTTTTCAACCGAATAGGATATCTCTCAAGTTCAAATAGAATTTTAGAGATTTTGATGGATCTGTGAAATTCATTACAAGTTTCATTTTAATGATTGAAATTGTTTATTTTGTAGAATCAATTCATATATCAGTTATGCAAAAATTAAGTCGATTTAATAATTATAACATTTGTATTTTATTGTATATGTGTTCAAAAAAACATAGGGATTTGAGAGAGTTTATTTCAATAATGTTGCGTTCGGGTTTACTAAAATGAAATAGAATAATTATTTCTTAATTTTGTTATAGGTTGATTGTCTATTTACAATAACAAATAATTATTTTATTTTATTTTTTAAAATAATAAAACATAAAAATAGATATTATAATGAAATGATCAATTTGTTTCATTACATTCTACCCAACCAAACATGGCATAAGCGTCATACACCTTGTATGTTTCATTTGTAATAGTAGTCTAAATTTTTTAATGCCCTATTTTGTTCCATTTAACTGTTTTTTTTTATTGCAAATCATTATATTATGGTAAATCTTTGTTTAATATGCTTTGAAATATTATTTTGTGATTAAAATAATTGTAGGGATGGTCCTCATTTCGGTTGTGTCACACATACGTGAATTATGTGACCGTTACAATAATGTCAGATTAATATTCATTATCCAATCATGATCCACCATTATTACAGTATTTTATCAACTTAAAATATAAGGATAAGTACATATAAGAAGAAGAAGCGAGAACCCACCTAAAAAGACAGCTTTTATTATAAAATTAATAAGGCAAAAAATTACTAAGCCTATGTTTGGGAAGTGGCTTTTGTGGTTTTTTTTGGCTAAAATAGTTACAAAAAATAAAATAAATTTTTTAGTTTAATAAAACAAAATATCACATTTTACCTATAATCATTACATTCTTTCTCTCACAAAAAACTTAGAAAAGCCAAAAATCTTTCCCAAATCAGACTTTTTAGCTCTAGCCTAAAATAGTCAAAAAAGTCAAAAAGCCAAAAAGCTAACCAACTTCCCAAACGAAGCTTAAGCCTTCCTTTGGCATATCACAAAATGAGGTTTTTTGGTTAAAATAATTACAAAAAGATAAAATAGTCTTCTTAACTTAATAAGACAAAATGACACATCTAAATCATAATTATTTTATTTTTCTCTTACAAAAATAAAAAAGTCAAGAACCTTATCTCAAACGAGACTTTTTAATCTTAAATTAAAATAGTCAAAAAGTAAACATACATCCCAAACGAACCCTTAATGGTTTGTTAGGAATTAAAACGAGTTAAATGTTATATCAATTTTTTTTTACTAGTAAAAAAAAAAAAATTAATAATATCCTAAGCGTATTATTTAAAAAACCCACTGCAAAAATCAAAAAACCAGTAAGGCCTAGTTTGTGAATTGATTTTTTCATTATTTTTTAATTTTTTAAAACTTTTTAGAAGAAGAAAAAAATTAATATGTTTAAAAATATATATATATTTTTAATTGTAATGAAAATCATGAATTGTTGAGATGTTTATTTATTTTTAGTGACTTTTTTATTTTTTAACTTTTTTTAATATTTTAATTATTTTATTGAAAAACCACATTGCCAAACAGGACTTATGATCAACAATGCACATTTAAAACTCCCTAAAAAAAGGTAAATTACAAAGATAACTCTTGAGGTTTACTTAAAGTTAAAATATAGATTCTCTCTGCGTTTTGAAAAATTATAAAAATATTTGTTTGAATTTTTGATTTAATAGAAATTAATTAATTAAAAAAATAAAATTTCTAACTATTCTCTTATATAATAATAAAATTATCTAAATTATTAACTAAAATATATTTACGATATTATTAAAAACTGTTAATTGACTTAATAATTTATCAATAAAAAAATTATTTGTTATAAAATTAGAAATTTTAAAAAGCAAAATGTAATTTTCAGACATATAGGGAGTGATTTACACTACGCCAAAACAGGGCATTAACGGCGGTAATTTACGTCGTTAAAGATACTATTAACGGCGGTAACGAAACCGCCGTTAATACTGCCGTTTATGTATCTTTAACGACGGTTTCGTTACTGTCGTTTAAAAAACTGCCGCTAAAGTATCTTTAACGGCGATAATGAAATCGTCGTTAAAAAAACTGCCACTAAAGTTCTCTTTTAACGGCGGTAATGAAACTGTCGCTAAAGTCTTCTCATTACCGCCGTTAATGACGGCAGTCTTTGCCAGCGGAACTACGGCGTGTGGTGACCATGCGAGGCCAGAGGTTGAATATGACCATCTACAATAAAGCAAAAGTAATGTTTACATATTTATTTAGGAAACATATTTCATATTGAGTGGTTATGGTGTAGTGGTTGGTGTGTATGAATCAGAGGTCAATGGTTTGAGCCTTGAGGGGTGCAAGAAGAGAGAATTATTTTTTAAAAAAGAACCATGCCGTTTTTGGTCCTATATTACTGTCGTTTTTGGTCGATTTTTAATAACGGTAATTTATCCTTTTACGACGGTTGTACCTTTTCCGACAGGATTATAAACAGCGGTCCTAAATTATTGCCGTTAAAGACTTTAACGGCAGTTTTACATCTTTTAACGATGATAAAAAACCACCACTAAAATCTAATTTTGACGAAGTGTTATATTTTAAATAAATTTAAAAGAGTGTATTTATAATTTTAAAATAATAATAATAATAGAGTTGTGATTCCAATACATGAAAGACAGCACACAGGTTCATGAACACAACGTGTAATGCTTTTTTCCAATGTCTATTTGTATATACTAGTCTATCACTCGTGTTATATACGGGATAATTATAAATATTTATATTTATATTAAATTTTTTTAATATATAAATTATGTTTTTAAAGATTTTTTATAAAAATAATTAAACAATTTTTATCACTAACCATAGTGTATGAGAGAAGTTGAAAAGGATACTGCAGTAACTATACACGAATTGTATCTATAATTATTTGTATGAAGGGATTTTAAATACTGATCAAGAAATGTTGACCAAATCAATAAATGCAGGCATGTGGAAAAACATATGAAGTGAAAAAAGTTAATAAATGTTGATTAAGAGATTTTGACCAAATCAATAAATGTTGAGTTTTTTTTTTTAAATAAAAAATTTAAAAAATTCAGATTAGGATATTGGAGCTCCCACAAGCCTTGGGGTTAAAAATTTTCTTTTACTTAATATATAGTATAGATATATATATGAGGAGGCAGTTTTCTACACTTTACATATTGTCCAGATAATATATTTTACTACATTTAACTTTAGAAAAATTCTAATTCAATAAATTATTGTTAATGATTTCTGAATTAGACAATCTGGGGCAGGCACTAATGGGCAAATAACAAATTTTGGAATGATAAGCTATAGGTGAGAGTGTGAATTTGGCCCGGCTTGGCTCAGTTGAATACAGGCTTAGGCCTATTCACAGTCGAGTCTCACAGACTCTTGCCAAATTTTGAGCGTGGCTGGCCCACGTGTGAAAATTTTCAACTCAGGCCTAAGGGTACTTGGGTCTCGGGCTGACAGGCAAGCTGGGCTTTGGCCTAGAGGGGGCCTACCATTTTTTTCACCGAAATTGCTTGAAAAAGACATTGGGCCTAAAGCAAGTCAGTGAGCTGGGCCTTGGGCCCGACTGGGCTTCAAAATAGAAGGCTCAGGCTTGGAGCCTCGGGGCTGAGATCGAGCTCGGCATGGTTATCTACAGGCACACATTCCCAAAAAAAGTAGACATTTTGGGAAACAAATAAAAACTTAAAAGGATAAATTACACTCATTTCTCTAAGGTTGAAAGAAATACAATAGGATTTAAGGATTGTTTTGGAAAGTGACTTATAAGTTAATTTTTTGGTTTATTATAAAAGAAATGCAAAAAAAAAAAATGATGTGACCCAAATAAGTCAATAAAATGGTTTATAAACTTGTTCCCAAAATGACCCTAATAATTTTTTATACAATTGCACTAGACACAATTTTTTTAGTAAAATTAAAGTGATAAAAACTAATGTAATAGTATAAAAATACAAAGATAAATATGATAAAATAAACATTTAGTAAAAAGAGATTATGATTGTATTTTTTAATTTGTATGACTAACGAATTAATGATTAAAAATGATAAGTGTTAAATGAATTAAAATAGTAAGGGAGCTTAACATGGGGATGTTTATGATAAACATGTAGAGTTTACTATATATTCTCTAAAACTGGGGAAAGATTAGTGTAGTTTACCCAAATTTGAATATTTATGTGAACTTTCATTTGTTAAGTTTAAAAAATAGGATAAATTACAAATATAATTCTTAAGATTTACTTAAAATATGGATTTCACTTTGTGATTCTGGAACTTGCAAATACTTTTGTTGTTAGAATTTTTTATTTAACAGAATTAACAAAAAAAAAAAAATTATTAATTACTCTCCTATACAATAATAAAATTACTAAAATTTTTAATTGAAATATATTTCTAATATCATCAAAAATTATTAATTGACTTAATAATTTATTAATAAATGAATCATTTGTTATAGGACACTCGGTCTATAAATCCAAATCTCAATTTTATTCAGTCAAAAGTCTAGGCATTTTTCAACTTTGTCCAAAAGGACAATGACCAAAATACCCTTATATATACAAATCATATGTGATCCCAATCCATAGCACTATCACTCTCTCTCTTTCTTCCTCTCTCTTCCTCTTCAAACCCTAAGCCTCTCTGTTTATTTTCTCTCTCCGTCTTCTTCTCTCTCTCTCTCTCTCTTTCTCTCTCTCTTTTATTGTGCGCCATTGCCATTGAATCCCTAGCACTAGCTCCATGTGTAGGGGGTGTGTGTGTGTTGAGTGAGATCAAATGAAGAAATTAGAAAGAAGAATGATAGTAGATCTAGATCTAATGGATTTTCAGCAAATAATAAAATTATAGAGGGTGTCCATGGATAGGGGCTTAGGTAGGGGGTTTAGTGATGGTAACTAGGGTTTTGAGAGCTTGGTGTCTAGCCCATGGAGGAGGTGGAGGAGGGGTGTTTAGGTGCAAAGAAAATTACCTGTGTTTAGAATAATAAAAATATAGGAATTTGTGTGTGTATATATAAATGAATCTGGTGTCATTCATATATATAACTGAATCTGTGAAATTAAATATATATATATATATATGAATCTATGTGTGTGTATATATGTGTGATGCCCGAGTATATAACCCGTCTCTTTCTCCTTTAATTGTGCATATCTTACTCGTATTACGAGTGTTGAAAATTTATCTAAGGTCTCGTCGACTGTTTGGGTCCACCATTCTTTAAACATTTCTCGGATTTCTTTTTGTTTTCTTTTATTTAGTTCTGGAGTTGAGTTTTTGTTGTCTTGGGTTCAACCAGTGGAATTTCTGGGTGAGTGGCAGAATCGCATGTGCAGAGGCTTGGGCCGCATGTCCAGAGAGAGGAGGCCTTTGCTCGTTTGCTACTGCTTTATTTGCACGAGGGAGGGTAGGTGTGGGAAGGAAGGGTCGTACGTGCGGGGATGGAAGCTGTACGTGCTGGAACAGTACTGCACATACAGAAAAGTGCCGAGTCCGATTTTTTTTTTCTTCTTCCTTTTCTTCTCCTTGGACTGAATGTATCTCACTTTTTACTCTTCTCTCTAAAAATATCTTTTCCTCTCCCTTTTCTCTACAAACCTCCACCCGCCACCATAAACTCCTAATTTTTTCCAATTCATTGGAGTTTTGACCAAACATCCTTCATTAATCTTGGAGAGCTAGTCGAGGGCTTCGTTTTGTGCGGTAGAGATCGGATTTCATCGTTATCAAATTTGGGGGTTTCTTCTATTTTCTTCTCCAAAACTTGAGGTAGGGATTTTCTTGCAGTTATGTATACCTTTTTACAAGAATATGTTGATTTTGGAACTCCCTCTTGTCGTATTGAACTTGATTTTGGTCTATGAGTGTTTGATGATTTAAAAAATGGGTTTACCCTTTGTTTTCAAAAAGAAACTCTTGAGGGATTGGACTATGTTGTTAAGAAGGGTTGTTGTTTTGGAAAAACCTTTCAAAAATGGGAAAATATCTAATTTTGGTGAAAACTTAGAAATTTGAGATTTTGCTTTGGTGAGGCATTACGGTGATGAATGATTGAGTATTATTATTATTGTTGCATATAATGAGAAATCCCACAGAATATGAGAAATGGTTAGTTTTAAAGTTTGTTGTATAGTATACTATTGATTGGTCTGGGGATGACCAAGTTGAAAATATTGATTAACATATGGAGGATGCATGTAATCTGATAATGCGATTTATTCCTCGATAGATATATATGTGCATATATATATATATATATATTTTGTGAAATTACATTGAAAAAGGAAATGGAAACTTGATTACAATTGAAGATTGTGTGGTGGAAATGAAAAATGGAAACATTTTGAAATACATGGATACATGTTGCATTGGCATTTTATTCCATTTGATTATTTATGAATTTCGAATTGAGATTTGAAAACTATTGCATTGAGAAATAAATTGTTTATGAAATAAGATCATATTGAATTGTTGTTAGGGTAAATACGTTTGGTAAGTCTAGATAGGAGGTGTAGATTAGTATTGTTTAAGTTGGCCTGAGTGTCCAAGGTGAAAGACCGAAAACACGCGGGGAGGAGATACTACCTGCCTTCCGGTTAGCTACTGGTAAAGTAGAGATTTGATAGTGCTAGTTGTGCTTATTTGTAGACACCAATCTAGGAATTATCTAAGTTGTATTTATCGTCCCCTTTGAACTTTATTGAAACTATTGAGTTGTTGAATTTTCAAGATTTCCTAGTGCATAAAGGTTTCCAAAGGATAAAATAATGTGCATTTTTTTTTTAAACATGGCATGGCATATGCATTCTTCCAATGAGGTTGTATAAAATGTATATATTTTATTAAGATTTTTCTTACTAGGCTTTGTGTTCACTCTATGAAATTTTGTGTAGAAAAGAATGTGGTGATTCCACTAAATTAAAGACGTGGTATATATTTTGAGAATATAAGGCTCTTTGTGTTGTAATTATTTTGGCAAGCCGATGGCTATATGTGTATCGGTTCGAGAAACCACTTTTACGTAATCGGGCATAAGTCTTGAAAGCTGTAGTCCTTGAGGGCATTTAATTGTTTTTGAACTGTCATACCACATGCTGTAGATTCATATACAAAGGTTATTGAATGTATATTTGCATATGGTCCACCTTTTGTAAATCTCTTAATGATTAATGAATACAAATGTTGAAGATTTGTAAGTAATGTTGGCATTAAACACTTACTCATGTTTATATGTAGTAGTGGGAGTTGGTAAATATTTGTTGAGGAAATTTTTGAGGCGTGACAATAAGCATCTGGTTTCATATATATATATAATTGAATATGTGAAATGAAAATATATATACATATATGAATCGAGTTCTTGGTTTGAAATAAGTTTTAACAGATAAAATAGGTTCTGTGAAATTAAATTGATAGATAAAAATTAGAACAAGAATTAATTTCAATAGATAAGGAAAAAAAACTAAACAGATAAAAAAAAAGTTTGAATTTTAACTGATAAAAAAATTAGAACAAAAATTTTAACACATAGGAAAAAGTAGAATTGAAATTTCAATAAATAAAATTTTGCACATAGAAATTTTAATAGAAAGGAAATATAAGACAAGAATTTGAACAGATAGGAAAAAAAAATCTGAACCAAAAGTTAACGAAAAGTCAACAAATAAAAAAAGTTAAAAAGAATAAAATTAGAAACAAAATATATCTTTCAAAACAAATAAAAAGATCTTTCACCAAACTACTTCACAAATGGTAAACCCCTCATTAATAAAAAAATATATATATATTGAACCTAATATCTTAAATACTATCCAAATTGAATTTATCATTAATTTTCTTTTTCTTATATGATTGAAAATTTTTAAAATGAGATATAATTTTTATAATCACGACAATTTGTATTTTAAAAGTATATTTGTAAAAAAGGAAAGGAAAGAAGAAGAGTGGGGCTCTGTTTGGAGTGTTGGGTGGTGGAGATTTTGTCAGTCTGAGCAGATAAGGACATTTTTAAGTTAAACAAACAAGACAAGAACTACATACATTAAATTACTTGCGTCTTTGGAAAAAGCAAAAACAAAAGCGCGGAAACAGCGCAACCTCCAATGCATCTTGCTCTCTCAATGTATTTATTTTTTGTTTCTTGGTATATGTTGGAATTCTTGTTGCGTACTATATAATACATTGTATTTTATATTTAAAAAAAAGTGATAAAAATAATATTATGATTTATGTGTCGTTTGGGAAGTGGGTTGATTTTTTAATTTTTTGACTTTTTTAACTATTTTAGTCTGGGCTAAAAAGTTTGGTTTTGGAATATTTTTTGACTTTTTAAACTTTTTTTGTGAGAGAATAGTGCAATGATTATAAGTTAGATGTGATATTTTATTTATTATGATGTCTATTTTATCTTTTGTAACTAAAATAACCAAAAAAACCTTCTAACCCACCTTTCCAAACGGCGCCTTACCCAGAGTCATAAAAGTTTTATGAAACATATATATATTAGTGTAATGATTTTTATCACTAACGTAATATGGTATTAATAAGATGAAAATCTTATTTGAGCTCTCACATGCTACAATATATAATTATTATAACAATTCAAATAACAATGCTCTAACTCTAATGGAGCATATGGTATATATATATATATATCTTTTTTTTTTTCTATCTTAACAAAAAAAAAAAAAATGGTCATAAATCTAATTTGACATAAGTTTTAACAATGGTAAAATTTGATAAGAGTTTTAACTAGCAATAGAATAATTCAATCTTGATTATCATGTTAAATATTAACAATGGTGCAAAGAATATTTTTCTAATTTTGTATTTAAAAAAAAGAGTCAAAATTTCAATTTGGCACGAGTTGTATCAATATTAAAATTTGACAAGAGTTTAATTAGTCAAAGGAAGTGCTCAATTTTAAATTTTATGTTAAATATTGAGAGTGTTTGTTTCAGCTTTTTAAAATCAACTTATAGCTTTTAGTTTTGAAAAAGTTATTTTGGATTGTTTGGTTAAACTTATTTCAAACAACTTCTGATTCTAACAATTTTGATTCTAAGAAGCTGCTTATCCCTTATTTTTTATTATCAACTTTTGCTTTAGACATGTTAATTTATGGTTGTACTCTTAAATTTTTTTATTTTTTATTTTTTTAAAAGTAGAAAAAGACCTAAATAGACTATAGATTATTAGTATTATTATTTATGAGAAATATAGACAAATAGTAAATAATAAAAAATAAAAGTTAATTGAAAAAGTTACTTCACAGCTTATTTAACAAACAATACTCAGCAATTTAAATTTATAATCCAACAGTTACACCAAACAGATTAACAACTTCTGATTAAAATCATAATTTATAATCTGCTAAGTTATAATTTATAATTTGTTTTAACAGTTACACCAAATGAGACATTATTTCAAACAGCTTCTGATTCCAACAACTTTGATTCTGAGAAGCTGCTCACCTCTTACTTTTGATTATCAACTTCTGCTTTAGACATATTAATTTATGGTTATACTCTTAAATTTTTTTTTTGTTTTTTATTTTTTGAAATGTAGAAAAAGACCTAAATAGATTATAGATTATTATTATTATTATTATTATTATTATTATTATTATTATTATTATTATTTATGAGAAATATAGACAAATAGTTAATAATAAAAAATAAAAGTTACTTCACAGCTTATTTAACAAACAATACTCAGCAATTTAAATCTATAATCCAACAGTTACACCAAACAGATTAATAATTTTTTATTAAAATCATAATTTATAATTTGATAAGTTATAATTTATAATTTATTTTAACATTTTTGCCAAATGAGGTATTAGCAATGATAAAAGTTTTCACTAGTTATTATTGTTGAAGTTTTAAGGAATATGCATTCTCTCTTTAATCATTTAATTTTCTTTATATGTTTTTTCAACTAAAATTATATTCAAAGACTTTAATTTTTTTTTTTATACAGAAAATGGATATGCATATAGGCTACTCTAACATATCCGCTAGGGAGTATTGTCCCTTAGCACCTACAGCATATCTGCAGGGAACCCTACCGCACCTACATTGGGGCTGAAAATTAGGCTTCCTGCGTGCTCCAGACATTAAGGAGTATGTTTAACCCCAACAAGGAGCTATAGAGACTCGAACCCAAGCCTTAAGCGAGGGATTCGAAGGTCTTATCCACTGAATCAACCCTTGTTGGTCAATGACTTTAATTATTACTCACTTGATATGTTGCAACTTTGGAGTCACACAAACTTTAATTATTTTCATAAAAGGTTTTTTATGATACCTAGTATTGCTGTATTTCATAGGGAAAAGTTAGGGATCATGAAATTTTTTTCATGAAAATGATCATGAAAAATTTATGATCATTGGATTACCTTGATTAGTATGTAGTGCTTTATTCTAAGTGCAATTCAAGAATTACAAAATTTTCATGATTATTTTCATAAAAAGTTATTTATGATACCCAGTATTACTGTATTTCATATAATTAATTAAGATTAAAATTTTAAAATAATTAATTTGAAGAGAACTTCCCTCTTAGCTGTTATATGGACATTCTCTTTCTACAGATATCTGCCTAGGGATCAGTTAACTATTATTAAATATATATTTTTTAGAGGGGCCCTGTGACCCTGTCTTAGGATATAATTTACTAAGGGATTTTTTAAAATAATATTCTAAAATAATTAATTTGGGTGTGTGGACACGTGTCAATCAGGCCGTGAAAAGCGGGGAGGATCACGTGATTAAAAATGTCTGCCTACCACATTGTCCGCTTCCCAAATCACGTGGCCAACTCAATCCTTCGATGTGGTGGGCCCAGCCCTAATGACTGACCCCACCCATTATACGCGATCCACTTCCTTCTTTTATTTTACTGCTTTCTTTCTTTCTTCCACTAAAATAAGTACTATAAGCAAACGGTTTCGGGTAGTCGGGTAAAAAGATAAGTTTCAGATTTTTATTTTTGTGAAAATGTTAAAAATTTTATTAATATTTTTATTAAATCTCTAATATGTGTGTGAGATTTACACCGTATAAACCCTATATAGATCCCAAACTATGTAGATTATTGGATGAAAATATTAATAAAATATTTAAAATTTTTAACATTATTTATTATTATTTTAAGAATTTAAAAAGTTAAAAAGCTAAACAACGATGAAAAAAATCTTTCAAAATTGATTGAAAAAGTCTTCAATAAGCTCTCAGTGGCAATGAGTTATATTGATAGATTAGTGAATTGATAGATGAACGCGTGTATATGAGGTTGTTTGGGATGTTTTAAATAAGTGTATTTTTTTATTTTTTATGAAATATGAGTTGAGTATGGATTGGATTTGAAGTGATGTGATAGAGAGGTAATGTGACTTAAATAAAATGATGTGACTTAAATAGGATAATAATTTTTTGACTTTTTTAGAGGATGAGGAACAAGACCTAAATATTGAGACATTTGAATAGATAATCATATATAGTTAATATGCATACAAATAATAAAATATTTGAATATATAAGTGACATTTGAATGGATAAACAATGTAAGTTTTAGACAAATAGATATCTTTTTGCATAAAAAATATTCTTTTACGCTGTGTTTGGTTAGAAGATTTGGGGAGAGATTGGAAAAAAAAAGAAAAAAATAAAAAAAAATAAACTAAATAAAAATATATTTTATTTTTTATTTTTTTTTTTTTTTTTTTTTTTTCTTTTTTTCTAAAAAAAATCTAAATCAATCATTAGTCTAAAATGATTTTAAAACACGAGGGTTTCTGAAATAAATCTCCAGCCTGAGGGTTTTTTTTTTAATAGCAAAAATACAATTATAAATGAGTAATATTTTTTGAAAAAATAATTATACTATTAAATTATATACGATTCCGTCATTTCATTTATATTCTTTATTTCATTTAGTAAGTATATCACTATTTTTTTTTTATTCTTCAATTTTTTTTTGTTCCATTTTCTTTAATACTTTTTTGAATTATGTTTTAAAATTTATGACTCTCAATGTATTAGAGTGACCAATTGAGCTAAACACATTAGTTCATATTGAAATTTTTATTTTCCCCAAAAAGTCATAAAAAATAATGCAAAATTTGTATGTTTATTAATTTTTTAAGTTCCATTTTTTGGGATTATATATAAATCCGTGACAATATTAACAACTCAAGGTCTCATCTAAAATTATCCATACATAATTGGATAATTTGCAACCTTAATCAAATTTGTTAGGCGGTGCAAAAACTTTTTCACAACTATTATAAAATGTGTTAAGAAAAGAAATCAAGCATATGGATATGAAATGGTCACCACACCTACATGCATTGACTAGAAAATTTATATTGCATATCCAATGATTGATTTTGTCAACTTTGAGCAATTATATCATCAACACATTGATTAATTACATAAACCTAATTAGTTGATGAAATTAATCCTTTTTTCGCTTTTGCCTTCTCTTTTTGTTTTTAATTTGGAAACGCCTAAGGTACTATAAACAAGTCAAATTGAACTAAATAATAAATTATTTAAATTTTACTTAAAAACTTAACAAACTAGAACAATATATTTTAATTTGAGTCGATTGTCCTTCAAGTCAATTCTAAATTTTTGTCAAATTGTTAAATAATAGTCTTTTGTTGAGTAAATATTCCACATCGCTTTAAAAAAAAAATTACACCTAACAATCTTATATAATTTTTTTTTTGTTCAAAAAAACAAAAGATCGAATGACAATAAAATAAAAAAAGAAAAGAAAAATTATTTAAATGAAAACAATTTAAAGTAATAGTACTTTTTAGCAAGATGTAAATGAGCCTGTGTATGTGCAAAGTAAGAGTTGTGACATGGACACTATTTTCCGTTGTTTTGACCTGTACTTTTATTAAAATATAATTATTTAGAGTTGTTTCTATTTAAAATATATATATATATATATTTTTTTAAAAAAAAACAAGGGATGGGTAGATTAAAAAATTCAGCATTAAACCCTACAAAAATAATTAAATTTTAATTTCATTTTAGAATACCCCCAAACAATCAACTTGGAACGGACGCTTTACCTAGTTCTTATTTATGAATCTCCTTTTTTACCCCTCCCCCCCTCCAAAAAAAAAAAAAAAAAAAAAAATCTTTAGCAATACTAGTCAAAATATCTAATCAAAATATTACTTTATTACTTTAGCTAATTATTTTTTTAATGTACATTCTAACAATATTATTTATTTACTAAAGAAAAAATAAGAGAAAAAAAAAGAAAAAAAAAAGGTGTAAATATTGCAAGAATAAAAAAAATAGTTCAACAGAAGTAGCTAGTTGCTATTCATAAAATTATTTTAGCTAAACTATTAAGGGTAGTCTATGGGAGAGATTTTTCTTCAGTTTAGCTAATTATTTTAGCTAAATTGATAGGTCAATTAACTTTTTTGTTTTTTATTTTTTCAATTGATAGGAGAGTAATTATAAATATTGAAAACAATAAATTATCAAACAAATTATTAATTCACAATAAATAAAAAATCAATAAAACCTACCAGGCAACCAAGCCTATTAACTCCAAACCTAACAACCATAGCCACTACCATTTATATACAATCTTATACTCCCACTACTACTTATATGCAATTCCTCCATAATGATAGAGATTTAAACAACAAAACTACTAAGTCAAAGCTCAACAACAACACCCACTATTACTTATATACAACCTCTTATAATGGGAGAGAAATAAGTCACGATCATAAAAGATATCAAATTATTTTATATAAAAGTAAAATTTGATATCTCATATTAGAAAAGATGTCACACAACCATAAGTCAAATGTCATGATCGATGATGGTTTGAGATTTGCTTTTTTTTTTTTTATTTTGACTTTTTACAAAATGATAATATATTAAAAAAAATATAAAAAAAAGATATAATAACTTGTAAAATAAAAAAAATAAATTACTTATTTAACTTCTCCTCAAACCACCCCTAACTTGTAAATATTCTTAGACTCTGTTTTTAAGGTATAATTTAAATAAATAAATAAATAAATAAAAACTCAATTATAAGAGTTGCCCATTAGCCTCGTTTGTTTTCAGAGATAGAATGGAAGGGATTCATAGTGAGGGGATTAATAGTGAGAAATTGTTAAATTATTTTTATATCAAATAATAAAATAAATAAAAAAATATAAAAAATTAAACATTAATATTTTTAAAAAAATTCCTAATGTATAAAAAATAAAAATAAATAAATAAATTTCTAATCCCCTCACTATTTTTTTAATACCATCTCTATCTCATCCTTACCAATCCCCCTTCCAAGGGGACTACTAATACTAAGGGATTAATAGTCCCCTCCACATCTCTCAAAATAAACACCCTATTAGTAATACCCAGGGATTAGTAATTCCAATCTCCTCCCTATAACCCCAAACAAACGAGGCCTTAGGGTTGTAAATAAGACATATTTTAGGAAGTAGGTTAAAAAGTTAATTTTTAGTTTTCTTAATTCTTTTTTTAAAAATGTTGTATAAAAAAATATATAAATAAAAAAATTTTAAAAATTCACTTTTAAATTAATTGTTAATGGTTCATTTGAGAAGTGTGTTGACTTTTTGATTTTTTTTAGTTATTTTAATCTGGGGCCAAAAAGTCTCGTTTGGAAAAGACTGTTAGCTTTTTCGAATTTTTTGTATCAGGAAGAATATAATCATTATAGGTTGAATATGATATTTTATTTTATTAAATTAAAATTTTTATTTTATTTTATTTTGATTAAAATAACTAAAAAAAGCCTAAATTTAGCTTTCCAAACGAAGTCTTAGATAAGCCTAAATAAGAGCATTTCCAACGGTTCACCTGATGTTTCATCAAATCTAAGTCAAAAAGTGACTATTTCCTTAATTTGATACTTCGCGCTCTAACGATTCAGTATCAAATCCTTTTCATCAAATTTGCGTTGGGACAACCGGTTGGTTGACCGGCCGGTCAACCGGTCAAGGCAAATTTTTTTTTTTTTTTTTTGAACTTTTTGAACCTTTTTGGTGGTCGACCGGTTAGGCAAAAATTTTTTATTTTTTATTTTTTTACCTATTTGAACATTTTACGGAACTGTTTGAACTTTTGGTGGGGCGACCGGTTGGTCAACCGGCCGGTTGACCGGTTCGTCTCCTAGCAATGGTCATGTACAGTGTTTTAGTGAAATGCGGAGTCTGTCATCAATTTGGTGAAACTTTTGCTGAAATTTTATTTTGATATAGATTTGGTACAACCGTTGGAACACTAAATAATAATTTTTTCACTAAATTTTAAATTTAATACTGAGTTTGATGAATTGTTAGAGAGGGCCTAAGTGATAAGTTTGAAGGAAGAATAGTGAGGGCATGTGATAAAGGTGGAGGGGTTGCTGATCTTTTTGCATACCTCTGTCATCTATTGACATGACGGGACCCAAAATTAGAGACATAGAGAGGGGGTGAGATTGATTGATGTATATGTATTATTATAATAGCGGGTGGCCACGCTAGAGGTACGTAAGTAAAGAATAATTTGAATGTTTTAAATAAGGGTAAGAGTTGGTTTGGGATGTTTTAAAAAAGTGTATTTTTTAATTTATTGGTTTATATGAATTGAGTTTGGGTTGGGTTTGATATAATGCGTTAGAGATGTGATGTGATTTAAATAAGATGATATGACTTAAATATGATAGTGACTTTTTGACTTTTTGTATTATTTAGTGTACCCCAAACCAAGCCTAAGTTTAGAAAGATTAAATAAGTTCATATTTTTTATTTTTTTATTTTTTTTATTATATTAATTAATATATTTTATTTATTTATATATATATTTTTTTATAAAAAATTTAAAAGTACATTTATTTAAAACATTCTAAACAATCTCTGTATTTTTTTATTTTTTATAAAAAAATGTATAAAAGAATTGAAAAAATGAGTAAAAAAATAAAAAAGAGATATTAAGAAGTGGTTTGGGATGATCTAAATAAGTATATTTTTTGACTTTTTGTGAAATATGAGTTGGGTATGAGTTGGGTTTAAAGTAATGTGATAGAGAGGTGATGTGACTTAAATAAGATGATGTAACTTAAATAGGATAATAACTTTTTAATTTTTTTAAAATACTCCAAACAAGGCCTAATTGACGTAATCAAAATATATTGTCATGTAATATGAGAAAAGTAAGATTTCATTACATTCATTAAAATCTTTACTTTGGACTCGTTTGAAAATTTGTTATTTTAATAATTTTTTAATTTTTTATAAAAAGATATATAAAAAAATAAAAAAAATAATGTGATAATTTATAATAATTTTTTAATTAAAATATATAATTAACCGACGAGATCGTAATAATAATTTAGATTAAAAAGCAAATAGTAGACTAGACAGAGAGAGAGTGTTGGGTGGTGGTGGGGAGAGAGAGAGAGATAGCATTACAAACGCACGTGAGCTGGGAGTGATGACAGCTGCTCACGTGCGCCCATCCCCTGCCGTTCATCTACCACACTCTGCCGGCTCGCGTGTGGCGGGTCCCTCCCCCGCACTCTTTCTCTCTCTGTCATTTTGTTTCACTTTCGTTGATTGCCGTTACAACGGAAACGGCTTTGTTAACGTCCGTTAACTTGTCTTAACACCTTCAAACTATTCCATCGCGTTTCTAAAAACAAAAAAGAAAAAGAAAAAGAAAACGGTTAAGCGTAGTTTAGTAACAGGTTTGGTGAAAATACAGATTCCCCCTGAGGTTTGAGAAATTACATCCCGCCCCCTGAGGTTTACATTTTCATAACAAATTGCCCCTTAGGATTTTTATTTTCATACAGATTTCCCCCTAATTTTTCCTAATTTATTATGAAAATTTGACCCTCAGGGGGGAATTTGTAATTTCTCAAACCTCAGGGGAGAATCTGTATTTTTACTAAACCTCGAGGGGTGTTTGTAATTTACCCATTATTTTTTAATATTTTTTTTAATTTTTTATAGAAAGATATATTAAAAAAAAAATTAGAGAGAACAATATGATAACTTACTGTAATTTTTTGAATTTTTAACTAAGTATTATTTTAATTTTTTTTTGAATTTTTATAAAAAAGATGTAAAAAAAAATATAAAGTGACGTGATAACTTATTGTGATTTTTTGACTTTTTGACTAAAATACTTTAGTTCCTAAATGAGGCCTAAAAACAAGTGTCCTTTCTATATGGGGTGTTTGGCAAATGCTATTGTTTGGCGTGTCCTAAATAAGTATATTTGTTAACTTTTTAAACTAAGAAGTTGAGGAAAAAAAAGATGATTATTTGGGTTAACTTTTTGACTTTTTATGAAAAAAATATTTATTAAAAAATTGTATAAATTAGTGTGTAGGAGAAGATAAGGACAGTAAGCAGTAGGTCGTACTGTCTGAGGAGTGCATTGATGATAAGAAATGGTTGCTTACTTTTCGGATATTGCGTTGTACGGTATTGTTCGGTCCGTGGAGGCCATCATGGGTCCCGTTTTGATAATTTAAACCGTTAATGTATAGAACTAGTCAAATACTATACGCTTGTAAAAAATCACGTTGATCGAATATCGATAGCTATCTGATCAGATTAGTTTTTTTTTTCTCAACCGTTAACTATAATACTATCTATTTTTTATATAAAACTGATTTAATCATGCAGTTAGCGATATCCGACCAACGTAATTTTTTATAGACATATAGTATTCGACGAGTTCTATATATTAATGATTCAGATTATTAAAATATGACTCGTGATGGGTCCCCACGGGCCGAACAGCACTGTGTTGTTTGTGCTAGCTATCTGTGCAATTTTTCCAAATCATTTCAGCAACTCAGCAACCGTTTGTGGAACGGTTCAGACTGTGTTGTAATAATTTGTGTGTAAAATTATTTTTTTTGATAAATAGTGATAATTTTTTAACTTTTTTAATAACTTTTTGACTTTTTAAATTTTTTTGAGTATCCCAAACCAGCCCTAAAATTCATAAAAAGACAAAATATGTTAAAATAATTAATAAGATAAAATATCACATTAAACACATAATTATTTCACTTTTTCTCTCATAAACATCTCATATAACTATAAAAAAATCCAACTATCTTTCTAAACATAAAAAATTTAACTTACTAAAATAACCAAAAACTAAAATAACTTATTAAAATAACAATTTTCTAAACATCCACCTTGTTTTTATTACAAGATTAGGTATATGATAAAATCATATAAATTGTATGCGTCAAACGTGCATGAAATAATGTTCATTCATTGGAGCTCAGTTAGAAAATTATTAGATGAATTTGGAATAAATTTTTTTATTGATGAAAAATTACAACATATATAAAGTAAATTCTCTTTTGTTTATTAATTACTAAACAAGGTGAATTATCTTTAGTTAGGAATTAATTTAGAATACCACATGCACAATATCATATCATACTTCAAAATTACTAAATAATTATACAATTAAAATTATTCATGTGACTTTTGGTTGATAATAACTCCCTAACAAGAGTTTCTTAACAAAGTAAGATTTGATTCTCAGTTTGGAATTAGGTACCCAATTTTTGCATTTGATTCCCACTTTTGAAATTTTTAATCTTCAATTGAAAATTTAATTGTTTTGTAGACATTAAAATATTTGTGCTAAGATAATTCATTGTTCTTACTATCTTACAGTAAAATTTCATCATCACACTAGACACTGTCACATTGAAATTCACTATGCGATAGTGAAGTCACATTGTTTTGAACACACAAAGAGAGAGAGATAGAGAACAAAAAGAGAGAAATAGATACTGATTTGGACTGACAGAAAGAGCTGAAGGAGCAACAAGGCAAAAAACAAAAAAACAAAAAAAAAGAAGCAGCATAGTAGCGGTGGCAAAACCGTGTACACGCCGGTGTGAGTGGCAAATGGCAAAGGCGAGTGGTCCATAAAAATGGTGCATAACAGAGGCTTAGAGAGCAGTGATGGCGACGATGATAGAACTTTTTAGAATAGTAATGGGAAAGATGATAGAATGTTTTAGAGTTTTATGATTATTTTTGACTATGTACAATAGAATTTTCTTATCCTTCTAAAATTTTAAATATCGATGATCTTAACTAACAAACAAATTTACAAAAATCGATAAAAGAATTTATCCCTAGTTTTTCCAAAATTGAATGAAATGCATATCTTCACTTCATTCCATGTTGGATATAATCTTTTAGATGGAAGTTGATAAAATTCTCCACTTTTTTAAAAGTTAGATTACCATTTTTAATATTTCAAAATACAACATAGGAGGTAAGGACAATTTTGACATGTTAAAAATAAAAATAAAAATAAAGCATGGCATGAGGTGCTGTGCTTTTCTACATCACTATATAGAGGGCAACATAAGATTTTTATTTTAACAAGCCAAGAATAATAATCCAATAGAAAAGTCTCATACACAACTAGTAAATGAAAATAAACACCAATGCATACCTCAAATTTTGATTACTAAAGGATCAAAATTCATCAAAAAATTATTTTTTAAATTTATATCAAGTGTATATTCACGATAATATAATTGCAGATATTCCTCGAAAGGTTAATAATACTAACATGATATTCAAGTACTAGAGATCATCGTTGAAGAAATAATTTGAAAAAAAAAAAAAAGAGTTCTCTAAAATAATTAATCTACTTTTAACTAAACTTTAAATAAAAAGTATTGTTAAAGATATTAAATAATTTTTTAGTGATTTGTATTGAGAGATATAAGAAATAGAAACAAGATCATCATCATCTATCAACAATATTCATTAATCCATTGGCTAATGTGATTCCCCCCACAAGAAAAGGTCACGAGTTTCACTTTTAAGAGCAAAATGTACAGATAATTTAATTATTAATGATACATTTGGACTCAACTAATATACCTAATTATGGCAGGTAATTAGGTATGTACAAAATTGACTTCATAGGTATAAATCCAAAATAATCGAGCCTTAAAAAAGATTCATATGAAAAAGGTAAATTATACTCTTTTTTTTTTGGTAAACAAAAGGTAAATTATACTAATCTCTCTAAAGTTTGAAGAAACTGCAACAAATATGATAGTTTTTAGATTAATTACACCGATTTAGTATAATTACACTGATTTTTCTTTTAGTGTGTGTGTGTTTTTTTTTTTTCATATAAAATATTATAATAAAACCTAATGAATTACAATTATAGTAATGAATACAAAATTTTTCAAAAATAAACTCTCAAAATGGGAGAGAAAGCCCCAATTAATATACGGAGAATAAGACCTACACGTATGTAGGAAGATTCGAACTACTAACCTCCTAGTGAGGTGCAAGAGTTCTGGCCAATTAAGCTAATCCCATTGGTTCCCTTTTAGTGAAATTAAATGGATCAAAATTAATATAGATAATGTGAAAACATAAGAATAAAATTATATATATATATATATATTTTATTATTATTTATATAACTAAAAAATTATAGATGAAAAAGGAGGAAGGTGTTACGAGAACTAAAAGATAAGAAAACCTAATATAATTATGTCAACATTGTAAGAATTGATATATTTTCTCCAAATCTTAAAAGAGGTCAATGCAATTTACCTTAGAAAAAAAAAGAAAAAAGAAAAAAAGAAGAAGAGGTAAATTACACTTTTCACTGTTATAATATGACTTAAATTTCACTTAAATTTCTATTATTTTAATTTAAATAATTTGATCTCTCCATTTCAAGTTCAATTTCAATTCGATATTTCATTCAATTTTTCATTAACTTTTTCTAAGTGTATGCTCAAAATTATTGATTTGAACTTTTAATTTAAATAGAATAACCTGATTGAAGATAGAATTAAAATATAAAGGCCAAACTGTTATTAGGGTTAAAAGTGTAATTTACAAACAAAAAGTAAATTATAAATCCATCCCATGAAATTTGTTTAAAATATGAATTACTTCTTATAATTTTAAAAATTATATCTCACTTTCTAAAGTTTCTAATTTCATAACACATTATCTATTTTATTAATAAATTATTAAGTTAATTAATAATTTTTAATGATATCAGAAATTTATTTTAATTAATAATTCGGGTAATTATATTATTGTATAATAGAGCAGTTAAGAATTTTTTTTAATTAATTATGTTAACTAAAAAAATTTAATAAAAAAATATTTATAATTTTTTAAATTATAGGAATAATTTATATTTTAAATAAAATTTAAAATATATATTTATAATTTATGAGGGAAAAAAGTTACAAAAGTGTATTGGCCTGTACGGTACACGAGGGCACGTGCTGTCGACTTGAAGCTTGGGGCGGTGTGTCGCTCTCTTTCTCGTGACAGTGTCACGTGGGGGTGAGTGTGAGGGACCCACTCAAATTACCAATAAATGCACAGTAGAATTTAATGTTGAAGTTATTAGGACGATTTTTTTTTTTTTTTTTTTGGATACATCCGAAAAAAGTTAGGACGATTTGCTGGCTGAATGTATTTAGCCTCCGTTTTGGCAGTGGGTTGGTTTTTTTACTTTTTGATTTTTTTGATTATTTTAGTTTGAGTTAAAAAATTTGATTTGGGAAAGATTTTTTAATTTTTTTTTGTGAGAGAAGAATATAATGATTATAGGTTAGATGTGATGTTTTATTTTTTGTAACTAAAATAACTAATTTTATCTTTTATAACTAAAATAGCTAAAAAAGCTTGGAATAGCTCTTCTCAAACAGACCCTGAGATAAACAATCTCTATTATTCATTATGAAAAGTTGTGAAACTAATAAATATATGAAAATATATTTGATGAGATAAATAACATCATATATATATATACTCATTTTATTTATTTTTATTACATGATCCAATTTTGAAAAATAAAATAGTTTTCTAGAGAAAATCAGTCAACCTCAGTAAAAATTTTCAAAAACCTACTCTTGAGATGCACAACCTCGGACTCATAGCAATGGAAAATTGAAGTTGCCTTGTTTGAAATGACATTGTTTTGAATCTTGTTTGGATGATGCCCGATGAACACAACCGCACTCGAGATACAAAGAAGACAAAGATAATTTGAATTGTTTTATGACTTGAGTGAAGTTGCCTCGTATCCCAAACATGGGAATCAAGCCTTACGTAGTTCGGGGTTAAGGTACACTCGGGTATTTAACCTCTCATTTTTATGCCCTAACTTTTGCCAAGGCGCCTATTGCAGGTTTTCGACCTTGCGAGCTTTGTTCTTCTTTCTTTTCTTTTTTTTTCTTTTCATTTTAATTTTTACTTCTCTTTTCTTTTTTGCATTCTTTTCTTTTCTTCTTGTATTTTTCTTTTCTTCTTTTTTTGTATCTTTGCATTTTTTCTTTTTTCTTTTTTCATTCTTTTCTTCGCTCTAACTTTTGCGATTTTCAAACAATGAGCCTCTCAAAGGGTAAAAGTGTAACAAGTCCATGCCAAATGGTTTTGAGATTGAAGCCCTCAAAATGGTGTATTGATTTGCGAAGGATCCACCTTTGGCTCTTGAGCACATCGAATATTTTTTGCCCCTAGTTCGAGGGTGCTTTCTAACTTTGCAAGCTTCTTCGATGAGGTCTAACCTTCTTGATCGACTTTGGTGCCTCTTGTTCGAGGTTGCTTCAACCTTACATTGTGGTCCGACCATTGAACATTCTAAATGCAAGGTTTGAAAGCAAAGCGATCTTATCTCAAGAGCGATTCCACAAATATTTTGATAGTTTTTAAGAAAGCGACAAATCGCTCGCGCAGAAGATAGTGTGGAACCAGTCTGGATCGAACCAGGATCCTTCTCAAAAATTAAGAACTCAAATATTATAAATTTTTTTATTTTATCCTTCTTTTAAATTAATTAACAATATCGACAGTTCAATTATGATAATTGATATTCTTAAAAAAATATACTATTAAAAGATAATTTTGAAAAACTATATTTTAAAAATGTAATAATTGTACTACAAAAAAAGTTGGATTCCCAAAATAGACTATTATTTTGGGACAAATAGAGTATTTTATAAGGGTTTATTTTTTTTCTAAGGGAGCCACGTTAACTTGTATTTTCATAATATAGAGTTCTACACAAACTCAAACCTAATTTAAATTATAATAACTTTACCTATTTTATATTGACAAATATTTATTTTCTATACATTTTTCATGGTAAATTAAGATAATTCACAAACTCAATACCAATTTTGCGTTTTACATTTTTCTTCTTAATTCTTTCAAGAGTATTAAGATTTTTTTTAATGTTAAATTAGTTTTTTCTTCTTCTTATTTTCCCATACATTATTATCGTTTAAATTTTATAGTGATTCTATATATAAAATTATATTTCATTTCTTACATTATTTTATATAATCACAATTTACAGGAAAAAAAAATCTTGTACAACAATGATACTATCGATGAACCTCTAAAGTTTGGATTTACTGTTTGAGTTATTTTTTCAATTATTGAACAGTAAGCTCTTTTATATTTTGACATATTACAAATAATTAATCACTTCACACACTGAGATGTATCCATCATTTTGATGTTTTCATTATTTTTTTTCGTTTTAGATATTGTTATGTAATTTTTTCTTGGTTAGTTGTTATTGAATTTCTTTTACATAGTTGATATTTTAATTTAATTAAGAGTGTTTATTTTACAATCCTATAATTTAATATATATATATATATATATCATATAAAATCATTATATGATAATTCAATTACAACATATTTATATTTAATTTTTTAATAAATTTTATATAATTTTTATTTCTACATATTTTTATTTTTCAAATGAATATAAAAGAAAATTAAATAGTTAGAATTACTTTTAATTTTATATTACTAATTTTTCTTCTAATTTAACTGTTATTTTTAATATCAAAATAAGTATTTATTTTACTATTTTATAATTTAATATATATCATATAAAATTATTATACGATAATTATATTTTTTATAATACGATAGAACTAAAATTATTAAAATACACAAATAATTTAACTAAAATTAATATATATATATAAATTTTATATATCGATAGCGCTAATATTATCAAAATAAATAATTAAAATCATACTTTAATTTTAATTTAACTTTCAATTAAAATTAAAATTATTTTTTTATAACACAAATTGTAGAATTAAATATTTTTAAAAAAAATAATACATACATTATAGGTCAACTGCTAATTTATTATTACTCTTTGAAACGGACTAGGACACCCATCTTTATTTCTTTAGTAGAATATTTTTGTAACAAATTCATATACACCCTGTGGTTTTATTAACGTCCACATATATATATATATATATATATATCATTATTTTAGAAATTAGATTAATTAAATTTTTTTAATAAAAAGATATAAAATAAATTTGGTATCAAAACAAAAATTATTATAGAATCAAACATAAAATATATATTAATAGACAAGACTTTACATGATTTGTTAATAGATCCATTTAAAAAAAAATAAAAAAATTATTAGTCCATATATATTATGTATTCTGTGGGAATTCAGACAAGAACAAAACCTTTTGATCAAGCTTTTCTTCTTTAGAATCAATGGGGCACAACGAAGATTTGCCACAATCCGCCATTGACGGACAAACACCAGAGGGAGGTGCGAGGCGCGAGGGTCTACCTCTTGTCCCTTCCATGGGGAATTTGGAGCCACAAAGGCAGAATCCCAAGAGGGATACAAGAGGAAAAAGGTGGACTAACAGCCCTCATCACTCCCGTTCACATAGTCCAGACAGACAAAGGCGGAGGATTGATCCCCAGGCTCTGGAGGATCGCGTCAAGGAGCAGGATGAGTTGATACGTCGAATGGCGGCGGACATGGAAACTCTAAAGCGCCAGGTGAAGGGAAAGCAAGAGGCGACAGGAGAGGGGCGCACAAACAAGACGCCCCCTCGCCACTCGAAAAGTCGTAGTAGGAACACTGCACCCTCTCAAGCAGAGAACAAGAGCCTCAGGACAGGCGACACGCAATCCAGATCTTCCAGAACTCGTCACTCCAGGTCTAAAAGGACGAGATCTGAGAGGTTGTACACTGAAGGAAGCACAAATTGGCCCTCGCATACGCACCAGACAAGGTCTAGGCAGACAGAGTTGCCCAGATCGTCCGACCTACGATCCGTGCTGGAAGAAAAGGCACGATGGAAGGAGGACGCCAGGGCACGTGATCCGCATAGAGTTTCTGCCTTACAGCGGTTGGCTCCTCAGACGCATGGAAGCGTCGAGGTTGGAATGCCAATACCGCGCCCTGCCTACGAACCAACAGACAAGGCATTGGCGAGACTACAGACCTCATCGTTCGTTCCAGCGATGGAGAATGCGCCCCTACCATCAGGCTTCCTATAGCCAAAATTCACCACATACGAAGGAAAGACGGACCCGTACTCACACTTGAGCCACTTTCGCCAGGTCATGGCTGTATACCGACAGAACGAGACCTTGATGTATATCCTCTTCCCATCTAGCCTTGGCGACCTAAACTTGACTTGGTTTGAGAAACTTCCAGAGGGCAGCATAGCCTCTTAGGCACTATTAGCGAAGGCGTTCGTAACAAGGTTCCGAACAAACACTAAAACCCCAGTGGAGATTGACCAGCTACTCTCCATCGACATGGGTGACAAGGAGACCCTAAGATCCTATAACAGTCGCTACTGGGAGACCTTCAACCAGATTGAGGATTGTCCTACCAATCTCGCCATTGCACAGTACAAAACAGGCCTTCCAGTCGGGAACAGACTAAGGGACTCTATCACCATGACACCGCCCCTCACCATGGAAGCCCTGATGGAAAGAATGCATCAGCACATCAGGGTGGAAGATGATGGCACACGTGCCAAAGAAAAATCTGGCGCGACCACAGCACCAGAAAAGAAGACCTCAACAAAAGTCAACGCGGTAGACCGTCTGAATAAAAACGGACGTGGCAGAAGAGACAACAGAGAAGACCAGGATAAACGATGGTTGAGAATCCGCACTGCCATAACCACGGTATTCAAGAAAACCGATCTACCGAATACTTAGTGAGATTCGAGACGAGCCTTTTGTCAAGTGGCCAGCCAAGCTAGGCGAGGCTCAGAAGGATTACGATGACAGGTCACGGTGCACCTTCCATAAAGAAAAGGGGCACCGCACTGAAAATTGCACGCCATTGAGGCAGCACCTGGAGGAGTTGGTGGCAGCAGGCCACCTAGATAAATACATTGAAGGAGGGGCGCAACCAGCCCCCCAGGACCACAATAACCCCAACGGGATGCCGATCGACGCCCCGCCTTAAGGCGTTATCAATGTGATACATGGAGTCTTCAAACTTGAGCATGTATGCGAGCTCAGAGAATCAATTAAAAAGGCTGAGCACTTGAGAGAAGTGCTAAGTGCCCAACCTGCCATAAAGAAGGAGAAGACAGAGGCCACGAATGTCATGTCTTTTTCGGATAAAAACTTGGCAAGGATATATTGCCCTCACAATGATGCCCTGGTCGTCACTCTTCGAGTCAAGGATTTTGACGTCAAGCGGATTCGGATTGACCAGGATAGTTCATGTGAAATCATGTACTACGAAACATTCAAACAACTGAAGCTACAAGACAAAGACTTGGCACCTGCCGTATCTCCTCTGATGGGATTCAACTCCATGCTAGAATGGCCCGTTGGCAAAATAATCCTCCCAGTCAGAGCAGGGAGTGTGACGAAACAAGTGGAGTTCTGGGTGCTGAAGGTCCCCTCCACTTACAACATCATCTTGGGCAGAACATGGCTGCATGCCATGCGCTCGGTAGCGTCCTCCTATCACCAAGTAATGCGGTTCCCCAACGACACCGGAATAATAAAAGAAGTCTATGGAGACCAGATCATGTCGAGCGATTGCTTTTACGCGGTAAATGGCGGCCATATTTGCCAAAGGATACGTTCATTCGGTGGAAGAACCGGAGAGTAATGAAATGTTCGCAGATGTTGGCAAAGCGGCTAGCCAGAAAGCAGTGGAAGACTTGGTAGAGGTAAGAATAGATGAAAAGAACCCGGATAAGTTCTTTTTGCTCAGTTCGTCGTTGTCCAACACTGAGAGATTAGAGGTCTTGGAATTTTTGACCTCTAACATCGAAGTGTTCGCCTGGACACCATACGACATGCCAGGCATTGGTCCCAACTTCATCTGTCACCAACTCAATGTCCACCCATCCACCAGACCAATCATTCAGCGCACCCGCAGATCGGCACTCCACCACGCCGAAATAGTGGCGGAAGAAGTAGGGAACCTACTGGAGGCAGGAGCAATAAGAGAGGTGCACTACCCAAGATGGATCTCCAACACAGTCGTAATGCCTAAAAAGAATGGCAAGTGGCGTGTCTGTGTCGACTACAAAACAGTCAACAAAGCGTGCCCAAAAGACAGCTTTCCTCTACCACGGATAGATCAACTGGTAGACCTAACGGCAGGGCACAACCGACTTAGCTTTCTAGATGCATACAGAGGCTACCATCAAAGCGCCATGCATGAACCAAATCAGGAAGTGACATCCTTCACAACTCCAAGAGGACTATACTGTTACAAGGTCATGCCCTTTGGCCTAAAGCTTGAGGCGACATTCGCAGAATGGTCACCAAGATGTTTGAGCCGTTGTTAGGCAAAACAATGGAGGCTTATATCGATGATATGGTGGCCAAGAGCAAGGATGAGAATGACCATCTCAATGACCTAGGTGAGATGTTTGAGATCCTGAAAAAGCACAAGTTACGCCTCAACGCATCGAAATGTACATTCGGAGTAGGATCTGGCAAATTCCTGGGCTTCTTGGTGACCAACCGGGGTATTGAGGCAGACCCATCTCAGATCAAGGCTATTCAGGATCTGGAGAGACCAAACTTAGTAAAAGAAGTGCAGCATCTCACCGGCATGGCAGCTGCGCTCAATCGGTTCATAAGCCGGTCGTCAAACCGACTACGACCATTCTTCCATGCTCTAAAGGCCAAGTTTGAGTGGGACGACAAATGCGACCGAGCTCTGGAAAGCTTGAAAGAATATATGTCTTCTCCACCACTACTTGTAACCCCAATTCTTGGAGAAGAACTATTCTTGTACCTAGTAGTCTCACAGCATGCAATTAGCGCAGTATTGGTCCGTGCAGAAGGAATCCAATATCTGCCCATCTATTATGTCAGCAAGACATTGCTGGGCGCCAAAACAAGGTACTTGCCACTAGAAAAACTGGCATTGGCATTGATGATAGCCTCGAGAAAGCTATCGCACTATTTTCACGCCCACACCATAGTTGTCCTCACAGCCTTCCCATTAAAGGCTTTGTTTGAAAGGTCGAACTTCTCTGGATGAATTCTAAAGTGGGCAGTTAAGTTGGGGTAATACAACATCAAGTTCCAACCCAGAACTGTAATAAAGGCACAAGCATTGGCAGACTTCGTTCTGAAATTCATCCCAAGTCATCATCATATCTGCCACGACCGACTAAAAGCGAACTAGGGATGGAAGTTGACGTCGGAATAACGTAACCCCTAGTACTGGCAACTCAGTCAGGCCCCAAGGCAGATCAGAGTAAAGCAAGGAAGGAAAAAGCAAACCATACTACACTAAATCAAGACTCACCAACAAGACAAGACTTGGTACAACCAGATGGCGAGGGGCAGATAGCAAGCATGGACCTTGAAGAAGACACCAGCAACAAGGAAGATCCCAAGGCATCATCTGATCCCTCTACTTGCTGGAAGTTGTTCGTGGGAGAGATGTGGAAGCTCTTCGTGGATGGAGCATCCAACCGGCATGGAGTAGGGCTTGGCATAGTCCTCATCTCTCCAGACGGCCTAGTAGTGGAGCAGGCGATCAACCTTGACTTCCCAGCATCAAACAACGAAGCAGAGTATGAAGCACTTCTTGCAGGTCTCAAGTCAGCATGCCACATGAAGGCCACCGAGCTATTGGTCTACAGCGACTCACAACTGGTGGTAAACCAAATATCTGGCAACTACGAAGTGAAGGATGACAGGATGGCCAAGTACCAAGAGTTGGTCAGAACAGAGGTCAAAAAATTTGATGTAGTCAGGATAAAACAAATCGGCAGGGAGGAAAACAGCAGAGCAGACGAACTAACAGTCTTCGCCTCAATGGCAGACACCTCTATCCCTCATCCATTGCTGATCGACTACTTACCTAGACCAAGCATTGAAGACCCCGAAGCAGAAGAGGTATGTTGTGCAGAGTTAGGCCCTTCTTGGATGAATTCCATCATACTGTTCCTAAAAGACGGCATCCTCTAGGAAGAAGAAGAAAAGCCAATGAATAAGAGCAAAGTCGCAGCGATTTTGGCTCTCTCCATCCTTGGCATTGTACAAAAAGTCGTTCTCAGGACCTTACCTAAAGTGTATTCATCCCAGCAAAGTGGAAGCATTCCTGTTCGAAATACATGAGGGTGTATGCGGCAGCCATCAAGGAGGAAGATCACTGGCATACAGAGCAATCTCACAAGGATATTAGTGGTCATACAAGCAAGCAGATTCTGAGAAATATGTCAAAAAGTGCGAAAAATGCCAAAAGTTCGCACATCAAATACACCAACCTGCTAGAGAACTTCTACCTCTAACTAGTCCATGGCCCTTCGCAATGTGGGGATTGGACATAGTAAGACCACTTCCAACAGCACCCGGCAACAGGAAGTTCTTCCTTGCAGCAACCGATTACTTCACAAAATGGGTGGAAGCAGAAGCCTTAGCATCAATCAAGGAAAAAGATGTGAAAAAGTTTGTCTGGTAGAATATCATCACTCGATTTGGCATACCAAAAGCACTGATATCAGACAACGGCACTCAATTCGATGGTAGGATTTTCAGGAGCTTTTGTGAAGAATACAAGATAGAGTTCTACAATTCTACACCCGCATATCTCCAAGCAAATGGTTAGGCAGAGGCATCAAACAAGGTAGTCTTGGATGGATTGAAGAAAAGGTTAGAGAGAGCAAAGGGCAAATGGGCAGAAGAACTCCTTCATATTTTATGGGCTTACCGCACCACACCTCGCCGATCAACAGGGGAAACACCATTCTCCTTAGCTTATGGCATGGAAGCAATCATCCCATTAGAAGTTGGCCTCCCTACAATTCGAAGCGAGAACTTTGACCCAGACTTAAATGGCGAAGCCATAGCATTGGAGCTTGACCTTGCGGAAGAAAGAAGAGACAGAGCATTGGTTCATATCGCCTCCTACCAACAAGAATTGTCCAGAAAGTATAACAAAACAGTGCATCCAAGGCAATTCAAGATTGGAGATTGGGTACTGCGCAAAGTAATGGGAAATACCTTGGTACCAGGAGATGGCAAGCTAGGGCCTAACTGGGAAGGACCTTACAAAGTGGTCGGATTAGCAGGCAAAAGGGCATACCACTTAGAAGATGAGAACGGCAAAGCAATTCCCAGGCCATGGGACACTGCCAATCTCAAGTTATTTTATTTTTAGCTTTTTTCTTTTTAAGCATGTGTAATTTTTTACTTTCTCAATAAAACAAGTTGATTCTTTTCAGCATAATTGTTTTCAGTAGAGGGTAAATTTAGTAAGTTAGAAGCATTGTAAACATAATTGGCCGGATTAAACCAACACCCCTCCTAAGCCCAGGATAAGGATCCAGGCTGCAGGACGTTTGGTCGCAATAACCAAACATTTTATTCTAGGTTGGCTGGATAAAACCAACTTAGAGGTTGGTTGGATTAAACCAACACCCCTCCTAAGCCCAGGATAAGGATCCAAGCTACAGGACGTTTGGTCGCAATAACCAAATATTTTATTCTAGGTTGGCTAGATTAAACCAACTCTTGTTACTCTTCAGCCGAAGTAAGTGTATGGCTGAAGAGTGGTTGGCTGGATTAAACCAACTCTCTTTGTCCTCTTCAGCCGAAGTAAGTTTCTGGCTGAAGAGTGGTTGATTAGATTAAACCAACACTTGTTACTCTTTAGCCAAAGTAAGTTTATGGCTAAAAAGCGGTTGGCCGGATTAAACCAACTCTTTGTACTCTTCAGCCGAAGTAAGTTTATGGCTGAAGAGTGGTTGGCTGGATTAAACCAACTCTTTATACTCTTCAGTCGAAGTAAGTTTATGGCTGAAGAGTGGTTGGCTGGATTAAAACGACTCTTTGTACTCTTCAGCCGAGATAGTTATATCGGCTAAAGAGTGGTTTGGCTAGTAAGATTAAATAGCTAAAACCGAAATAACAGTTGGAAACATAGAAAATGCATTACAAGTACAAGCATCCACAACAAAACCGGAGTAAGAGTTAGCACAGAAGATTTTACCTTCATCAAAATGAAAAGCAAATACAACGGAGGGGCTGCAGCCCGGTTACAAGTTCAAAAACAAAAAAGCAAAAAGACAATCAGTTGAAAAGATCATCAATTTCGGCATCAAACTTAGCATCGGCATCAACACGAAGACCAGTTTCAGGCAGGAGCTCGGTCTCGGTCACAAGAGTGGTTTCGGTCGGAAGCACGGTTTCACCTGGTTGTTCAATGGTCAGGTCTTCCACTGTGGGCTCCACTCGAACTGACTGGTCCGCATTGACAACCGGAGTGTCTTCAGATTCAGAATCTTCATCAGAGCCTGAACCTTCAAGAAATTGTTACTGAAGGGCAGCAGCGTACTCCGTCAGGGAGCTCGGTATGTAGTATGCTGGGGAGTTGTAGACCTTGGTCTGATGACCGTGACCGAGCTTCTCTACAGCTGCCCTCTAGCCGTACTTGAAGAAAAGATCCTTTGCGGCTTCGCACTGCAGGGTATAAACATCATCTGCCTTCTTGAAGCCTTGTTTTTTGGCTCCTTTTATGCTCGCCTTAAGCTGGGATATCTCGATATTTTTCTTCTTTTCGATCTTAGCCAGCTCGCGCAGATACTTATCTTTCAGCTCGATGGCAGCCTTTTCCTTTTCTGCTTTCGCCGAACTAACCAGTCCGGTCAGTCGGCCGTTCTCAGCTCGTAGCTCGGCCATTTGCTTTCTGGCCTCCTCTAGCTTCGCCGTCTTTGCTTCGGCCTCTGCCACGGCTTGCCTTGTTGTCCTTCTGAGCTCTATCACTCTCCAGTGAGTGATGTTGTTTTTTTGAATGGCCTGACAAAACATAGACTTCCCTTGAGCCGAAGTAAAAGTTGGAAAAACTAGACAGATAAAAAAGGACATTGCTACTTACCAGGATCATGGATTTTGTTGAAGACCGGATGGCCTTCAGTTCGGTGTTGAGTTGCTTTTGATGGTGCTCTATGTCTTTGGGAAGGCATACACTCTTGGCTAGGTTGAAAGCCATCAAGTGATCCTTCTCAGCGACAACCGAATCGGAATCCAGTATATCTCGGTTGGCGAAGGTAAGATTGGGAACCCATTTGGTGGAGCCAGCCCGGTCAGACTGCTCTGGTTGAAGGCTTGGTTGAGGGCTTGGAGGAGGATGTGGTGGCAGAATGGCCTCGTCCTCGTCAGCAAGGCGTCACTCGGTTCGGCTAGTCTGGGCACGCTTGCTTGGACGAGATGAGGATGGCTATTGAGAGGGGAGAGCTACCATGGTCTCAGTGGTCTGCCCAGTTGGTGGTACGTCGGCTGGATTTGTTGCGGTTAACAGGGCCTTCAGTCTGCTCTTTTTGGCCATCTCTTGTTCAGCGGTCAAAGGTACTAGGTTGATCTGGGGTAAGGCTGGGTCTGGTTTTGGGGCGTCTTCAAGAAGGAAGTCGGTCACTTTCGCTTTTCGGCGACCGCTGTATCTGTAGGACGGTTCAAAATTTACAAGTTTGGCCCAACTTATTTTTTTAACCCATAGTGCGGCGTGAAGAGTGGCAAGGTTGGGGTGACTGTACAATGAATAAATATCGACTGGATCTGCATGAAGAAGACAACTGTTAGCTCGACTTAACATTGGAAACCAAAGTAAAAAGAGAGGAATACAAGGAAACCGAAGTAATTATACCAGGTATCCCTTTGTTCCAGTTTATACGTCGGCCAGGAATCTAGGCTTGATGATCTTCAAAGTTCCCAGACACCCAGAAAAAATCGTCATCATTCAGGTCTTTATCCGGTGTATCGTTAATTATTTTTTCACACCGGCGGCGAATTCTCAAATAATATACCCACCCATCCTCTTTTGAACCTAAGGAATATTGGTGGAACAGTTCGGCTAGACCGAGGTTTAGACCGGCTTGGCGGTTTAGTTCGGCCATACCCATTATTATACAGTATGAGTTGGTGGAAAGCTGGGTTGGGCATAGTCTGGTTTGCCTAAGGAATTCACAAATCAAGGGCTGGACTGGAAATCTTAGTCCGGTTTCTATTATTGAAAGAAGGGTAAAAGGAACGAAACCTTCATTTCCCCATGGTGTGACATCTTTATTGGCTAAAACGAGTTGGACGTCGTTAGGGATGTTGTAATCCTTACGGAATTCGGCTAGGCCTCCTGGGGTTTCTACCAAAAATCTATATTTACCCATTTGTTTATAAATTAAGAATAAGTTAGTTCGGTTGAAAAACTGTGCTCAGTAGTTCGGTTAAGCGCGCAGAAGAGTGCCTGGGCAACCTAAGTCTACAAAGTGAAAAACAAAGAGGTTAAGCACAGATCGTTGACCGTGCTACAAAATCAAAGCAAAGATAAAGAAGTCCTATTTCGAGCTATGGAGGATGCTACAGGTTTATCTCGGTTTAGCAAAATGCTTGGTAGCTCGGATTGAGCAAGGGGTTTGATGGATCGGTTTGTGTATGGGGTTTGATATCTCGGTTTGAACTTCGGGTTTCGTTACCTTGGTTGAGCCTCTAGGGGCTGTTTTCTTAGTTCGGTTCAAACTAAGGAAGCTGGCTTAGCCCCCAGGCTTAGCTCGGTTGAAGGCCAAGGTTTCTAGTTTGCTAAGTTCAAACTTTGTTCGGTGAGTTTATCTCAGCTAAAGTGAATCAGGAGTTAGTAATTTATTAAAACTACTGATATACCTATAAGTTCTAGTTCGGTTATTGTCTGGATAGATCTACATATAGCACAAACAGTAACCTAGTTCAGTTGGGACATGTTTGTGGATCAAACAGTGTTCTACAGATTATTTTATGAAGTTCATGAGGTTCTTATGAGGTTTTTTCCAGAAAAAACACGAAGCTAAGCATAAAAAGTGTTTTGCAAAAACAAACACAGTATACTATGGATTGTATGAAGCAAATACGAAAAACTCCAAATGCAAGAAAAATGGATTTGTAATACTTACCAGAGAAAGAGGCACGAACTAAAGATTGGAGCAGCAGTGGCAATGAAGAACACGGGCGCAGCAAGATGGAGATCTCAGAAGCTCAAGAACAAAAGAGGAGAGAGTGTTTTGGTAAGTGATTCAAAAAAAACGAAAGGGTTTTGTTTTGATGAAGAGACCAGGAGGCGGGAACTGTTCAAATTTTTCGGAGTACGAGGGCAGCGTGACAGCTGCGAAGGACCAATCAGAGCCTGCCACGTGTCACTGGAAAAGGAAGCGATTTAGTTTCTGTGATTGAAGCGACGCTTTGACCGGATGAGGATAGCTCGGCTTAGAGGTGGCTCGGCTTTAAAGACTTAGAGTATTAGCTCGGCTGGAAAGGCTGAAGAGTTATTTTAGCTCGGCTGGAAAGGCTAAAACTTTAGCCCGGTTTATAGACAGGTAATCCCTATCACACTACGCAGATGGAATTAAGGGGCAATTGAGAGGGTAATTTATATAAAAATTGGACCGAGCTAAGTAATGGGCTGTTATGGGCCGCAGTACGAAGGGCCGTGTAAAATGGCCGTATAAGTTACTCCGGTCTTGTGGAGTTTTGGAGTTAGTCCAGTTCCAAAACCTGAAGGTTAGTCCGGTCCAAGAGAAGATTGAAGTTAGACTGGCCTAAAGATGCTTTGGAGTTAGACCGGTCTTAGAGTTAACCGGTCTTGACATGTTAGTTCGGTCTAACCACACCATGAGTTGTACATGAGAAGCCGAAGTAAGAGTAATAGAGGGAAAAGCCGAATTAAGGGTAGTTCGGCCCATTCTACGGCTAAGCGTAGTCGTGTTTACTTCGGTCATATGGTAGTTCGGTCATGGTGAAACTATCTCACTTGGTTTAAGGAGTGAGGGGGGTGTTGAAAGATAAGTATTATCCTTCAGGAGTATGAGTCCTAGTAGGACTCTGCATGGAGAAGTAAAAGTCCTACTAGGATTGTGCCACACGGAACCTATAAAAGCTCACAGACATCACCTATGGAGAGGTAATACAACTTTGTTTTCTGAATACACAGAGCTATTGTATATTTGTCAAGTTTACTGACTTAGGCATCGGAGAGGTTTCTGACACACACCCGCCGGCTAGCTCACGTTTGTGTTTTCAGGTGATAAAGCGACGTCGTACGGAGGAGCGCAAACTTGATCAATAGAATTATACGAGGAGATTTATTTCTTTCCCGTACATGTATGTACTTTTAAACGGTTAATAATATTAAAAAAAAAAAACTATTATACTATATATATATTTTTTTTATAGTCATGGCACTTCTGTAAATAAAATACATCTTCACAGTTTTTAAATTTTAAAATGATTGGTTCATAATTCAACATATCATTTAACATGTATGTTTTGCATATATTATTCGTTTGTATATTATTTATCATATTAAAATATTAAAAATCTTACTTTTAAATATGTAAGAGTTTTGTGTAAAATACTTCTGAAAAAGAAGATATTTGGTGATCATTAATTGCTATTGCAGGCAAACGTTTCCAATTAATTAATTTTTGAAAGAATACTATAATTTATGTTAAAAAGCAAAAGGTCCAAAACGACAAGGATCTAGAAAAATCAATAAAAACGTAAAATAAAAGAAATTGTAAAAAAATAATTTTTTTGTTTTTGTTTTTGTTTTTGTGAGAAGGGTATTTTAGTCCCTTTCAAAAAAGAATAATTCTTTAATTGAGCATATTCATTAGGGGTGATTTTATTTACACACCACTCATTTACTCAGTAGTCGCCATTTCTCAAATTTTTTTTTTTAATTACAATTCTATTCCTAAGTTATATTACATTTTTAGACAAAAATTTCAAATCCTACTTTCTCATTACATAGATTTCCTGTCACTCCAAACCCTAGCCGGCACCAACAACACCATCTACTAGTCCACTTGCTTTAGCTACCTTCTCTGTCCAGGTCTCTCTTCTCCCTGTCCTTCTTATTCTCCCTCATAGCCCTACAATCCGCCGTAGGGTGATTGAGAGAAAGAGATTGCAGGGCAGTGCCGTTGCATCCCAACGACTTCCCTTCCTTCCATTACACAAGCACCGCTACAGTCTGACGACCTACCTCCATCTTCTCTTCTTTGTTCACTCACTCACTTTCTCTCTTTCTTTTCTCTCTTTCTATATATATATATATATATATTTCATAGCTGATCTTGAAACCCTTATCCTAAATCTAGGGTTTTCAGAGAGCGGTTTGCGATTTGGCAGCGATGGTAGGAGATGATGGCAACAGTAGTGAATTGAGAGAAGAAGAAGAAGAAGAATAAAAAGAAGAAGCAAAATGAGAGCGCCGATGAGTCTAAATTTGAGTTGGGGGAATGCTGTGATGAGAAGGTGAGAAGGGAAGAGGGGTAGCGGCGGCCGGCACTAGCTGTGAGCAGAGATTAGGGTTAGGGTTAAGTTAGGGTTTGGGATAAAGAGTTGAAGAAGATGAGGGTAACCTAAGATTTTTTAAAAATTGATGGTGTGAAGTGAGAAGAAATTAAGGAATTAAAAATATGCATGGTGTATACTGAGAAAATGTTGTGTACTGAAAGTTTTAGTGGTATATAAATAGAATTGCCCATTCATTAGCTTCACAACTTTTTATTATAGTGGGTGTTATTCATCTCATTAAATGAATTCTTAGCAAAGTACGTTTAGGACACTTGTTAATAAAACCTTTGAATAAAATAAAAAAATCAACAACAAAATATATCTTTTGAGAGTGATAACCATTTAGAATTAAATGTTAACTAGTTAGCATCAATTTCAACAAAAATACAAAACAATCAACATATTAAAATTATGGCATGTTTGATTAGGTGGATTAGAACATGGGATTAGGATTATTAATCTGTGGGTCCAATTATCCTATATTTGTTTTAACATTTTGGTTTAGGATTATTAGTCCAATGGATAATTAATCCAACAAATTTGTAGGATTATTAATAATGGGGTAGGGGTGGAATTATTAATCAAATGAATATTAATTCAATTGGATAGTGTATACCACACTAATTGAATATGATTATTAATACTTTACTATTAGTCTTGTGAATCAAACATGACGTTAAGGTATTCATGTTATGGTCCAATTTTTTTTTTTCTTTTTAAATGGACAATAATTTCTATTATTTTGGGATAAAGAAGATAATAATAATTTAATAGATAATATTCTTTCAACTTATTTATCTATTTGGCCACTGTCTACCTATCTATCCACCTTACTTATCTGCTCAAGTATCATCTATCTATCCACATATTATCTCTTTATTTATTCATGTATCATTTATTTATTCACCTATCTACCTATTTATCTATACCACCACGACCACCACCACACTCATCAACAGCCAGCACTTACCAATGCCGCCAATGGTTGCATTCAACAAACTTTTTACATTGACGAACTTTGTGGCAACTGGCCGATGACGACCTGGCAACAGTTTGATTGTGGTCTAGCGATAGTAAGATATAATTGAACTTTTTTTTCAAAATAATAATTTATCATTTTTATCAAATAATTTTATTAAATACGTTCTTATGATCTAAAAATATTAAATTTTGAACTAAATAACATTTGGCCTTAAGTGTAGACTTTCATTAATTTTTTCTAAATTTAAAAATGAAATTTGTGCTCATCAAATAGACTTCAATGGCTATTGAATTGAAGAACCATTTTCAAGTAGTTCATATTAAGTAAAACAAAAAAATTCTAAAAATTAAATAGATGAATTAATAATTTAAGAGTAAAAAAAATATTCAGTGTGTTTGGTTTGAGCTTTTTGGATTAAGTTTTTTGAAAATTGAGTTTTTTGATTTTCGTGTTTTTTTGTTTTTAGTGAATATTTTAAAAATTTTAAATTTTTTTTTTACTTTTTTAGATGCACCTTACTTAGATGTATCTAAAAAGTAAAAAATTTATGAAAAAATATTTTAAAAAATTAATAAATACATAAAAATATAAAAAATGTACTGAATTATCGTATTTTTTTTTATATTTTTGGTATTTAGTGAATTTTTAAAAAGTTTTTTTCACAATTTTTTTTACTTTTTAGGTATATTCATGTTAGGTATGTCTAAAAATTAAAAAAATTACTTAAAATATTTAAAAAAATTAGTAAAATTTAAAAAAAACACGAAAAATAAGAAAGTAGAATTTTTTAAAAAGTGTTTTTGAAAAACTCTAACCAAACAAATTAATTTTTAAAACATAAAAGTAAAATTAACTCATATGAGGAGAAAATATCTTATATAAGTTTATTTTATATCTTACTTGATATGCCTTTACAATTTTATTAATCATGTAATCATTATTTCTTTTTTTCCCCCTTATGTTTCAGATTACATAAAACAATCATTTATTCTGTTATGGGCGCATAATCACATGTTAGGATACTAGATGTCTTCTCCCACGTAAGAGCATTTCCAATGGAACTCTCAAAATATTTGTCAAAGCTATAATTTAGCAATAGTAATAAAAAGTGAATCTCCAATGGCCTGTTATTTTACTTGTCAAAGATGACATATGTCATATCTGTTCTCAAATTTGGCAAGTAGAATAGTAACGGCCAAATATACCATATCAGCAAATATGAACATATTTGTGACTCTTCATATTTGCAACTCCAAATTCAGTTTAAAAAACAAAATTAAAATAGTAGAAAATCAAGTTATTTTTCAAATTGAATTATATTTATTTATTTATTTCTAATTTTTCTAATTTTTTTCATTTTTTATATTTTTCTAATTGGGAATAATATCAATATATAATTTTTTTTATAAATAGTTAAAAAAAGGTCATAAAAGACAAAAAATAAACTAAAATAAAATCATAAAAAAATCTATATCCAAACAACACCTACAAACTTAGAAGGAAAATTAGTTGAGAATTGCCAAAATAATAAGCGACCATTAGAGCACCATTGCTATAATTTGGCAAAATTGCATTATTTATTATCAAATTATAGCAATAGTAATGATATTATAGCAATAACCATTAAAGATGCTCTAAAGTATTGTTTGGGATATATTAAACAAAAATAGCTAAAAGGCCAAAAAAAAAAAAAAAAAAAACTTGTTTACCATCTGCAATTGTTTAGCAATGGCTTTTTGGTTAAAAAAATATAAAAGATAAAATAAACTTAATAAATTAATAAGATAAAATATTATATTCAAATTATAATTATTTTATTTATCTCTCATAAAAATTAAAAAAATCAAATTAAAAAATTTTTAATTCTAAACTAAAATAATTAAAAAATTAAAAAAATTAATTGTCAAATGACAAATATCAAAATTATATTTTTTTTGTATTAAAAAAATCATTAAAAATGTGAATGGCCATTGGCTTGTAGCGAGACATGGTAGGCTAGTATGGGAAGCATGGAGTAGTGGGGGCATGTGATATCCTTTCGGAATTGACCTGTCCCCGAGGGGTCTCTCTCTCTCTTTCTCTCTCTCTCTCTCTCTCTCCTCGTTGAAGTCCCAGTGGAGAGAGTGGGGAGGGGGGTCTGACGTGGCAAAATCACGTGTTGGCATCTCGTGCGCACCTTTTTTTTTTTTTTTTCTTTCTTTTGCTTTTTTGGATGGTACTCACATCCGCAACGTGGCCCCACAATTGCGTGAACAAGTGTCGCTTCCTACTGTGGCAGAACCAAACCCTCTTTTTCCAGATTCCTTTCTGTTTCTGCTTCTGTTTCTCTGTTTGTTTGTTGCTGGTGGCCTATAACATGTTTCCTCACTCGGTCATGGGTTGTGGCCCATTTCATAAAAGCCCTTTTGGCATTTGCGTGTTCTGGGCTCTACTGACTGTGTTTAGGGATGGTAATCGTCTATTTTGAAAAGTTGATTAAAAATTAATTTTTTAATTTTTTTAAATTTTTTTTGCACATTTTAAAAAAAAATTAAAAAATTATTAGCTTCTCACAATAGGCCAACGTGTCAAGTTTTTTAAAATTTTGTCAGTAAATTTTTTATTTTAAATTCAATTATTTTAGTGATATAATTTCAAACTTTCATCATAAATCTTGGCAATTTTTCCCTACCGACCCTTATGCTCGACCCTCTCCTATCAATGCTCTCTCCCAAACATTTTCTATTTGGATTCGGTTTGCTTTCCCAAACCTTGTTGATTTTACTATATGAGTGTTTTTATATATCACTTGATTTTTTTCATCGTTTTATATAATTGAATACATGGCAAGATGCTATCAACTTTATTAATTTCTTAATGATTATTTCTGAACAAGGGAGCCAATCATAAATATACATGTAGGTCTACAAGGGAAATAATCCAGACCCCAGCACCCCCACACATTTGTGAGAGAGAGAGGAGAAAAAAAAAAAAAAAAAAAAATAATGTATGGACACAAATCAATTGGGGATTGTGGGAGTCAAAAACAGTGGGGGTCAAAAATATTTTCCGTGATACAAAATAGCGACGAAAAATCGGTGACAAATAGAATTTCTCTTTTATTATTATTATTTAAAATATGTGGTACAACAGGAAATTAATCCGAAGAAAACAAGAAGAGAACTGATATTTTTTTGCATTGTATGTATTAGCAGTGCACCCATGCTATGAACAAAATGAAAATGTGAAATTTAGAAACATATGCTTATCAAAAATAAAACTACTTTTTTTAAAATAAAATAAAATAAAGATTTATGCTTAACACGGTTTACACTGAATTATAATAGATTTGTAATTTTTATTCAGAAGAGGACTATTATTTTACATGCGTATAAATTGTTTGAAAAAGGAATTTAGTATACATGTTTTAAAACTGCAATAAGAATACTACATTGAAATTTTGCAGTAAAGAGTTACCAAATTTTTTAATGAGAAAAACCCAGTCTCTTATTAAAGAGAAAAAAAGAAAAAGAAAAAGAAAAGAGAAGTTATTGTGTGACATAAAATTGAAAAAAAAGTATTAGATGAAAATAACTAAATTTTGTGACATATATTTTGTTTGAACTCTAATATATATTTTTAAAATTTTGTTTTGTATACAAAGATTATGTGAAAGAGACATATATTGTTTTTAAGTCTCTAAATGAAAATAGTTAGTGATATTTAAATAGAAAAAAGAACTTTAGAAATGCAATTGACCTTTTATTAAAGAAATAGAACGTTATTATCATATTGATCAAATAACAACTAATTATATTTGAGGCAATGACGGATCCAGAATTTAAATTTTAGAAAGGTAAATATACATGTAACTTCTTATTTTTTTAAATTATCTTATTATTAGTAATATAATATATAGAACTTTTCTAATCTTGGGTATGCCACCGTACCCCATGACTTGAGGTGAAAAATCCAAAGATTTGTTTGTTTGTTTGTTATTTTTTTTTTTTGGCCAAAATGATAGGAAATGCATTAATGTTAAAAAATAACTAGTAGCCCCATACAGTTAAGGAAAAGCAGCTAGCCTAATAAATAGTAAAAAATCCAATGATTTCATGACATGTTTTTTATTTATTTATTTATAAATATTGTATAAATTAAAAATCTTATGAATTATAGAGCCTTGGTGTTTGGTTGCTAGATTACCAACTAGCCTGAGTTGATTTATGCTTGGTTTAGCCAAGATTTAGCGTGGAAATAGTGAGGTTTTTTAACAAAGCTAATGAGGTAAATTTTATTTTACTTAGGCTAGTTCAATTGGCAACTATTATACATTTGAATTTAATAGGTCAGGGCTCAATCAAATTTAGCCACTTCCCTTCGTGTAATTATATGTCTTAGGCTAATCTTATGATTACAATTTAACAAAAAAATTTAGCAAAAGTAGCATCACTTGTGCTTAGGGCTGCAAACAGGCCGAGCTGACTCGAGTTTTAGTATGTTTGAGTTTGTTTATTAAGATTTTAATGAGTTCGAGTTCGAGTTCGAATTGAATAAAAATTTAACGAACTGAGCTCGAGCCGAGTTGGCTTAGGCTTGACTCGAGTTCGAGTCTGTTCACGAGCCTTAACGAGCCAAAAAATTTATAAATTCATACTTGCATGTGAGACTAAAGTTATAATTAAAACTTTAATTATACAATTATATATACAATATAAATAAACATACTAAAAAAAAGTTCATATTTTACTAAAATAATAATATCTACTACCACTATTATATAAATGTACTATTTATAGTTAACTATTATTTACATTTATATTTTTTAAATATATAAATAGCATATTTATCTTATTTTTTATACATATTTTTATATTATTTAATATATAAATAATAAATATTAAACAAGCTAGCTAACGAGCTGAGCTTACGAGCCGAGCTTTGGAATGTTTGGGCTTGTTTATTAAAATTTAACGAGCTCAAACTCGAGCTCGAACGCAAAAAAAAATTAAGGAACCGAATTCAAATGAGCTTTTACCGAGCCGAGCTCGAGCTTGTTCACGAACGACTCTGTTCATTTGCAGCCCTGCTAGCCAAAAATTAGCATTGTCTTAGTTTTATGTATATATATATATAAATATTTTGTATGGGTGTAGGTATGACACTACTAGAAAAGGAGGCTTCAGACACGGTGTTTTTTGGGATGGTTTAAAAATCACCGCAAAAAGCAAGCTTTTGCAATGATAAAAGAAACCATCATGAAATTAATTGTTTTGCGACGGCAGTTGATTGTCGCAAAAAAGGTACAAAAAAATACCATTATTAGAGACGAAAAATCTACAATTCCGATTCGTAGTTCGAATCTTATGGCTCGAGAGTGGCTTGAATTTGGTTTTCTATCCTCTGCGGGCGTGTGCTTCAATTGAATGAAGTATCAGAGCCAAGCATCATATTTGACGGCAAAACACTAAAAAAAGAATGAAAAAGAAGAGGAGTCTTGACTGGTATCATTCGTGAGAGGAACGATGTATCATTCGTAACCTAAGACCTTGTACATTTTTTATCCGGGTTCTTTGCTTCGCCGTGGTGCGGAATCTACTGCCGTTGTGTCGTCCATAGTTGAAGAAGAGGAGTCTTGATTGGTATTTTTGTTTCCCTTTTCAATTCTTTGCTCGTCATTTGAATCTCCTTGTACTGTATTTTTGTTTCCCTTTTGTGCAAATCCACTCCATTTCTCTGCAAATCCACTATGTTTCTCTGCTCGTCATTTTCGTTTATATATATGATTCGGTTCAAGTCACTCAAATATATACCATGCCCATAGACTTGAATCTGTTTGGTGAGTTGGTTCAAGTTTTAAGTGGCTCGGATATATATCATGCCCATTTTCTCTGTTTCTCTGTGCTCATTGATTAAATATTGATTATTTGAGAGTGAGTTGGTTCAAGTTCTAACTTCTGTTTGGTTCAATAATTATTTGAAAATTCAAGTTACAAGGTTGGAAGCCATCTGTAGAAATGGGTAGTGGCTCGGAGATTTTTGAGGCCTCAAGCCAAACAGGAAAATGGGCAACCCCTACTCATCCTTCACTCCCACAGGTTGCTTACTTGATGGAGAATTCTCATGAAACTAGTGGCATTGATGTGAGGATTGGTTTCATCCCAACAATGCAAACTGTTTTCTCAAATTACTTTCTCAGGAGTATTGTGCAATAGACTCGAATAATGTCATTTGAATGTCTCTCTTTTTAACACTGTTTTTATGGGTTTTATGTTATATGGAAATGTGGTTAATTAGATAATGATTTTCAATTATTAATATTATAATGAGATTTGTCAGTTAGTTTTCCCCTTTTTGTTTTTAAATGCCATTATAGGAAAAAAATAGGAAATGTTGGGGTAGTTTAAGAGGGGGGGTACAAATCCTTTGTCCCAAATCCCCTCCCTCTATCCAAATGCATTCCTAAGGATAGAATTTTATTTCAAAATTTTTATGTCTCGAGAATTTTATACAATTCAATGATTCAGAATGTATTGAAACAGAAGAATAGATAATCATTCATCAATAATAATTAAATGAATGGCACTCATCATCCATCAAAACATCTCTCAATTTTTTTATGGAGGGAACCTTCCATTCACTAGACAACCTGAATCAGATTCACTTCCAATGTGGAGCACACTACTCCCTATCATATGATAAATACAAGAATAGTTTTAATACTTTGCATGTCTCCTTATTTGAATAATTTTCTTGAGTTAGCTTCACATGTCTCCTTATTTGATTCCATAGCATTAGATATAGATAATTGTTTGTACTCTAAAATTTTGTATTCTATTTAACTTTGAAGGTACAATGGATATTGATTCGAACAATAATTTTTTCAATGGGAGTGACGAAGTTGAAGAAGAAGATAACAGTCTTTCATTTAATGAGTGTGATGATGACGAAGTTGAAGAAGAAGAAGTTGAAGAACCTAAGAAGGGAATGTCTTTTAGCTCAAAGGAAGAGGTGTACGCATTTTATGCAGAATATGCCAAACACTCGGGATTTGCTATAGCTTATAGATCACAAAATTTAACATGTGATGGGGAAGTTAAGTACTTTGGAATTGAATGTACTAGGGCGCGGAACAGAACAAAAAGATCAGAAATAAATCCCTTGGAACCATCTTTGTCATCAAAAAATGAGTGTAAAGTAAGGGTAAGAGCCAGTCTACAAAAGGATGGAACATATAAGTTAACCACAGTTGTGCTTGAGCACACTCATGATTTGGTTGCGACTGACTCACGGCATTTTACAATGAATAAGAGGATTGTTACGCCGGTGAAGAGGAGATTAGAAATTAACGATGCAGCAGGAATTGGTGTGGCTAAGAATTTTCATTCCATAGTTGTTGAAGCGGGAGGATATGAGGCATTAACGTTTGATGAACAAGATGCAAGGAATTATATCAACAATGCTAGAATGTTGAGACTTGGGGTAGGAGATACCGAATCAGTTACACATTATTTTCATAAAATGCAACAACAAAATTCAAACTTTTATTCGGCAATTGACCTTGATGAAGATGGTCGCATGCGCAACTTGTTCTGGGCGGATGCAAGGAGTAGGGCGGCTTACAAAGCATTTGGGGATGTTGTCTCTTTTGACACAACCTATTTGACAAACAAATATGACATGCCATTTGCTCCGTTTGTAGGAGTTAATCACCATGGACAGTCAATTTTATTTGGTTGTGGGTTGTTAAGTAATGAGAACACGGAAACTTTTGTTTGGCTATTCAAAGAATGGTTAAGTTGCATGTCAGATGCTTTCCCAAAAGCGATAATAACTGACCAGTGCAGATCTATACAAAATGCCATAGAAATTGTCTTCCCAGAGGCTCGGCATCGTTGGTGTTTATGGCATATTATGAAGAAAATTCCTGAGAAATTGAGAGGATATTCACAATATGAGTCCATTAAGGTTGCTTTCAGTAATGCAGTTTATGACTCATTGACAATAGATGAATTTGAGGAATATTGGGAAGCAATGATTGAAAATTTCAATTTGAATGATAACGAGTGGTTGGGGGTATTACACCGTGAGCGACATAGGTGGATTCCTGCCTATGTTAAAGACATATTTTGGGCTGGCATGTCAACTACACAACGAAGTGAGAGTATGAATGCATTCTTTGATGGATATGTGAACTCCAAGACAACGTTGAAGCAATTTGTTGAGCAGTATGACAATGCGTTGAGAAGTAAGGTAGAGAATGAGACAAAAACAGATTTTAAGTCTCGTAACAAATTGTATGATTGCTTAACGGTGTATCGTTTTGAGAAGCAATTTCGTGCAGCTTACACTAATTCCAAATTTAAATAAGTTCAAGTAGAACTGAAGTGTCTAGTGTATTGTCATGCAAATCTTATCAAACAAGAGGGAGCAGTTTGTACCTATCATGTGAGGGAGGCTATTGTTGTGGGTGAGGGGATGAAGAAAGTGGAATTTGTTGTGTACTTTAATTCAACTGAATGTGAGCTCCAATGTATGTGTCGGTTGTTTGAGTTTAGAGGTATTATATGTGCACATTCACTTTCTGTGCTCATTGAGAGATCCATATATGAGGTGCCAACTAAATACATTGTTTCGAGATGGAGAAAAGACTTGGAAAAAGGCTACACATGCATTCCAACCACATATACTAACTTTGGCTCTTCTCTACATCTAAAGTTGCATCATAACTATCACAACACGTTGGATGAGATCCTAGATCTTGCGACCAATGATGATGCTAAACACAAAGTGATTCAACTTGGGTTGATGAAAATCAAGAATGATGTGAGAACAGTTCAATCAAGTAGTGCGAGTAATGTGCCATGTAGTAGTACTTTACCACCTTCAAGTAGTACTTTATCACATTCCCATACTTCACCAAAAAGTCCGCCTCGTATCAATACTACAAAAGAGAGCATGACTCGCAACGTACGAAGTCCTTTGGTCGCTTGCCGAAGAGGCCGTCCATGTACGAAACGGAAGGTTAGCAAGGTTGATGCAATAGTTAATCGGTTGAAGGGAAAGAATAAGAAAGTGCGTCAAGGTGAACCTCGTAAGTTAAGCTTTCCTTGTATGGGAGTCGTGCAACACACTATGTATGAACCGGTACGTGTTAAATATGAAGGTTGTTTGGGGTTTTTTATTTTGGCTTCTAATTTTACTGCTTGAAATTAGTAATTTACTTTTGTTACTATTTCATCATTAGGTGCCGCCAAGTCAACATTACTATCGTCCTTCTATGGATGCCATAGCAGACCCTTTCCTTGTCCTAGTATGTGTTCAACGGACTCAATATATTCCATTTTCTTTGTGGAATTTTGTTTTTATTATTTACTTTATTTTTACAGGCACCAGTTACCACAAGTGGGGACGACATTGGGAGCACATCTCACTGAGAAGCTAGAATGGTCAACAATATTAGCAGTGAAAGATCGATAGTACCGTCATATTTTGTTGACTTGAACATCGACGGGGATCCGAATCTCCCATTTTTTTTTTTTAGTTTCGAAGTGGTAATTGTACGTGAATTTCATTTGTAAACTTCATATTGTTCACTTGAATGTCCCATATGTTTGAGTTCAATGAAGTGAATGTCCCAGACATAAACTAAATTTTTTGCAGTGCTTGAATGAATAAATATGTTGGTAGAAATGGTTCTGCAGTGCTTGAATGAATATGTTGTTAGACATTTTTTGTTATTCCAACCGTATGTTATTCTTAGAATTTTTTTGTTATTTTTTGAGTTGAATGAATATGTTGCTGATGAAGTCAACTCTGCAAATCTGATCTGATTGAATGAAATCTGTTACCAATGGTCTCTGCAAATCTGGTTTATGTCTGGCTGCCTAAATCTGTCCTGTTTTGTTGGAGGTGAATCTGTTCTGATCTGGTCTACTCTTGGAGGTGAATCTGTTCTGATCTGTTCTGCATTGGCTGATCTGGTCTGGTCTACTCTTGGAGGTAATTGCTGGTTTATTTGCTAATTTGTTCTGTATTGGCTGATCTGATCTGATTTGTTGATCTGATTTGAGTTTATTTGCTGATCTGATCTGAGTTGCTCAAATGGGAATTGGCTGATCTGATCTGCATTGGCCCCTACCGTTTATACATAGGTTATTATGGTTGCTGAATCATGGTTGCCTTTGGGAATACAATGAAGTAGGCATGATCGTTCAAATAGGTAATGGTAATTTCTTGGTACCAGAAAGGCTGTGGATGGACCTTCTTGTTGCTTTTGGGGTTTTAGGGGCTTTTCACTAAGAAAATGTATGCTGTGCCCACCTTTGAATGTTATCTGGTTCTGTATCTAACCTAGGTCTTGTTTTATTTTCTAGCCCCAAGTTAACTTCCATATGGATCAACAATCTAAGCTGAGTTCTTTTGCAAGTTTGGATCTTATAATTGAGTTGTTGAGAAGATCAACAAGCTTGATCTATCCTTCAACTATTGAAATTCCCATGGCAGTATAACAGAATGCTAGTCCTTGTTGCAATCCTACTTTATTTATTTTGTAGATGATTGTTCATTTGTTCTAGGATTTTCTTGAATCCTTCAACCTGAATTATCTATCATAAATCCAATTTGATAAACCATCACTAATAAGGCAATAAAAGAATTAAGGCAAATAAACTCAAATGGGAATTGGCTGATCTGATCTAAAAGAATTAAGAATTGAGGAAAAAGAATTGAGAAAAATAATTTGATATAAAAGAAGTTGATTTGATCTGAATCCTTTCAACCTGATTATCTAACTGATAGTGCCACATGAAGATATAAAAGAATTGAGGAAAATAATTGAACAGGTTGGTTCCAAGTGCCACAGGTTGGTTCCAAGTTCCAAGTTCAACCTGTTAAGAAATGCATGTATGTCAACCTTTTCTGAGAAATAATGTCAACTTGTTCAACCTGTTAAGAAATGCATGCATATTAACATTTTCTCAAAAATAATGTCAACCTGTTCAACCTATTTTCTTACATACATAGCAATCTTTTCTGAGTATAATTTCCATCATATACACTGTTAAGAAATGCCCCTGTTCATTCAACAAATTACATACTTTGTCAAGTTCAACTTGTTCAACCTGTTATACACATTCAACCTGTTAATCATTCAAGAAATGCCCCTGTTCATTCAACAAATTTCACACACTGTCAAGTTCAACTTGTTCAACCTATTATATACATTCAACCTGTTAATCATTCAAGACCTTATTATTCATTCAACAGATTTTTGCAACATTGTCCCATTCATTCAACAGATTTTTCCAATACCCTCTTAATCATTCAAGAACCTGTTAATAAACAGATTTCATGCCAAGTTCATAGTATCAGATTTCACTTGTTTTTTCAAACCATCAGATTTTTAAGCACCAAAAAAAAAATAAAATTACAAAACAAGTACAAAAGTAGGTTACAGTCATAGCATGTTCCAAAACCTAACAACTGAGTCATTTACATGATAAAGTACAAAAATATAAAAAATACAATTACATAAGTCATTCCCTTGAACATTTTCTCCATCCTTTGAAGCCTTCTATCATGCTCACCAACCCTTCTCCTTAGATCATTAATTTTTTCTGTTGTTGAATCTATCCGAGGTCCAACAGTGGCACGGATTGTGGAGGTAATGTCATCGTCGTCATCATCTTCGAACCACCTGAAGTAATTGCAGTGTTCGTTCCTAGTCTACAATGGACAAGAATCAGTTAATCAATAAAGGACAAATCAAATTTGTAAAAAGTAACATATTCATTTATATAACAGCTACTTACATATTTTCTTGGGCAAACAAAATAGGCACGTCCTCGATTTCCATTGTCATTGCTTTGTACAACACGCATGGAAGCTACTCTTCCACAATTACAATACCTTGGCTCTAATCTCATGTCCGTATTATTAGTAGAAGTTGAAGCCATTTTTTTATTTGCATAACAAATACCAACAGATTCAATTAATGATGTTGTTCCTATTTTTTTTTTTTTTTTATCAACAATGCTAGAAGGTTAAGACTTGGGCTTTGGAAATTCAAAAGGATTTGCTACGCTGTGCAGCACAGCTGCAACTCAGCAACAACTAAAGTTTATATGGTCACATTGTGTGTGTATTGGAAGGTAGCTTATATATATATATATATGAGTGATAGTAATGCTTATATGGTCACATTGCTCACAAAGGTTTTGGCAAGGAAACAATAGATGACTTACATGATTATAAGCCTGCAATGGTTATGTTTGGGCTACAGGTGATCTAATGTTTGGTACAAACTGCTCCATTCAAATTCATCATCCAAAGTGTAATGGATGACTTACATGATTATAAGCCTGTAATGGATGATTACACTAATACATGGTTATGTTTCTGCACATCTTTTTAATGGATGATTACACTAATACATGATTATAAGCCTGTAATGGATGACTTACATGATTACATGCTTATAATCATCTATTGTTTAATCACACTAATGGAGTATTCAAAGTCATCTATGATTTTAAGTCTCAAATTCATCATCCATTACATGCTTATAATCTTTTTTCTCACCCTATGCTCCATTCAAATTCATCATCCAAATGGAGTATTAGTTTGGGCTGCAGGTGATCTATATGAGTGATAGTAATGCTTATATGGTCACATTGCTCACAAAGGTTTTTTCTTCTTTTTTCTCAATTTCCCTTACCTTTTTGCAAGTCCCAATTCAAATTCATCATCCAAAGTGTAATTCTAAATATACAAAAAACAAAACAGAGAAAAACATGGATGTATGAACAGGATTTTTCAAGATTGGGAAAAATTTGTCACAAATTAAAGGCTATTAAATCAGAATGTGAACATTTGACAATAGATCAATCTAATAAAGGCAAATCCGAAACCCAAATCAGAATTTGTCTAAAAATTTGTCACAAATCAGAATGTGAACATAGAGTATAAGGGCAAATCCCAAACCCTAACTTTTAAGGAAAATCACAGATTTCATTCTTGAACACAGAGTTCACTAATTTCTACAAAAATTGACGCTAAAAGTAAACCCTAACTTTGCGCTTTCAGGTTTACCTCAGATTCGCTGTCGCAGGCTCCCGTTCGTCGTGGTTCGTCGTTTTCTATCCTCCGTCGTGGTTCGAACTCCTTCAAGACTCAAATGAGAGAGGCGAGAGTGAAGAGGTAGAGAGGAGAGAAAGATGAGGCGAAAAGGCGAGAGAGGTTTGTTGAGAGTGAGAGAGGTGAGAGAGATGAGAGAGAACTGCTAAAGAAAGTGAGAGAGATGAGAGAGGCAAGAGTGAACTGCTAAGAGGGGAAGAGATCGAGAGGAGGGAAAAATTTCAATTTCGAGCCATTTGAGCTTGAAACATTCGACCTACGAGTCATTTCTCAAAAATCTAAGACCGTGGTAAAAAGTAATATTATACGTGACGGTACGTTATTCGTTATAAAAAAAAAATTTCATCTTTTTATTTTTTTTGCGACACTTTTTGTAAGTCCGTCACAAAAGACTTTATTTTTACTCATTCGCGATGGTTCTTAAACTCATCGCAAAAACTTAATCCCTATTTTTACTTTCACGCCCTCCATTCCATACTCGAATTTCATAATGGCGCCCAATTTTTTGTCCAAATCTCTTACTCTTCACACAGTTCTTTCTCCCCCTTCTCTCTCTTAAAACACACGCTCACTCTCTACCCTCCTCGCTTTATACCCTAGCTCCTTTCTCTTCAGCACCGCTGTCGACGTCGCACATTCTTCTCCTTCAGCGTTGCCACCGACGTCGTATCTTCGAGCAAGCGTTAGTGCCGCTGCCGTCGCTTCGAGTATTCAAGAATTCATGGGGACAGACATTGAGAAACATCATGAGGTATTTTTGATACCTTCTCTATCTCTCTCTCTCTCTCTCTATCGATTCGGTTTTGGCGATGAATATACTTTTTATCTTTTGGTTTGGCTTTGAATATTTTGTTTCATTTCCTTTTTATGATTGCTTTGTTTTTAGATTGCCCCTCTGTATATCTTTATTCTCTCTCTGTCTTTCTTAGATTTCTTTAACTTCTCTTCATGTTTGCTACGTGTTTGATCAAATGTCGTAATGTACAAGTAGAACTTCTTTGAAAATTTAGACTATTTCATTTGCTTTATTTATTTATTTATTTTTTAACCTAAGATGCAATGCATTTAGTTTTAATAAATAATAATTATTTGCATACATGTGAAACTATTATTATTTATTTAATCCATTAAGGGAAATGACACGATAGGTGCTCCAATTGTTTTAGACATGGAAAATAATCCCACAACTTTGTTGGTGATGAATTGTTGCAAGAATTTTGTGCAAGAGCAACAAAGAGGTTGTTAGTGATGTTAGTATAGGGGAGTTTCCTCTGAAACTAAGAATTAAAGGAATAGTAGTTAACATGGATGCCAAATGTCTTAGAGGTCGATGTAATAATTGAGAGCATTGATAATGTAGGTTGTAGATTTGTAAGGATATTTAGGACTTGGTTGGGTATGGCTTATTATGAACAATATTTTTTTTCACCTTTCTTGGCCCTACTGATTCATACAATTGAGTGGATCAATGATAGATATCAATTGATGCTTGGTGGATAACATTTTACACTAAGAGTGGCCAATTTTGGGGGAAATTATTTAGTCTTTTGGAGTAATGCTTCAAGCTCGTAGTTGGACTTGCTGTGTATTGCTGTTGGGTAGCATTTTCAGCTGGAGGGTTGTTTGGTGTTTTTTTTTTCTCCTATTTTTTCTTTTGTTGGTTGTTCGATGTTGCAGTGCTACTTTTAGGGCTTGTGCTTTGTTTTTTTTTGGCTATTGTTGGTTGGTTTTTATATATTTTAATACTTTTTATATATATATCAACATTGGATTGTGGTTAGTGTTTTCATTAAAAATTTATGAGATTCTCTTCAACATTAATAAACAAAAACACTTCAGATTTGGTTTCATTTTAAGAATCTATGTTTTGAATTATGATGTCACAAAGTAGTGGATTTCTTCGGAGTACTATTTTAAGGAAGCTATTGCATTCGTGGTAGAGAATTTTTGTTATAAACTCTCTTTCTCTCTCTTAATTCTCTTTGAGGTGACATGTATTCTTTTCATGTGGTTGGCAATTTAGCAATACTTTTAGAACAGTGGAATATATTTCATATTTGAGAAATGTTAAAAGAAGAAATGGCTTTTGACTTGTGGTTAGGAAAAGAAGATTCACAAAATTTTCTTTTATTTCAAAAATAAAAGTTATGAAGTAGAGATATATTCAATCTATGTATTGTCATATTTATATACTCTAAAGTATGCTAATTCCACTTCTTCATAAACTCCACATCAAGCACATAGGTGCCACCAACCAAGTCTTTTGCACCCTCATTGAATGATACCCATTTGCTTGACACTGATAGAACATGTAGACAAAGGTTGGCTAAACCCAAGGAATGTGAAACATTGAGAAAATTAACAATCTTCTTATTACACAATTTTGAGTCCTTTAGTTGAATCTAATTTGCTATGCTATAACACGGCTTTTTATCTTATGGTTCATTTGTGTTGCTCATATAATATTGATGTTGGTTTCAATTTTGTTTCACTAAAAGAAAGATTAGAAATGGTATAAACCCATATCACTACTTCCCCTAATTGATCAATATCTATCTTGCTCAGCTAATTGAAATGACTCTATTTTACAAGTTTTTTAAACCAACCTAACCCAAAAAAGAGATTTTGTATGATTTGTAAATTACCAAGTAGTTTATGTCAACCATTGTATCTATGCAAGAAGTGAGGTTCCTTAGTCACACTTCAGTTTTGACCTTTGCAGTCTTCTGGAAGATCTGTTATGGGGATAACAAACTATTTATTAATGACTTGGGTTGGCAATGTTTTGATTTGTTTACCTTCTGTTGACGTGAAATGCTCAATGTTAGTTGGACAAAATTTATTTGTTTGGCCTAAGTCCAAATTACTCCATTCATTTCCTTTTTTTGTATTCAACGCAGAGATAAAAATTACGTATTTACAAATTATAATCTTTTGGGTTCAGGGGTGAAGCTTTCTCCACATATTCAAGGTCTTATGACTTAATTCATTCCAATGGGGTTTTTAGTTTGTACAAGGACAAGTGACAATTTATTTACTATTGCACCTTGAGTTTTTTGTTGGATAGAAAGTATTTTTTATTTTTTATTTTTAATATGGTTCTGGCCTTCATTGTATGGAAATTTTTTTTCTCTAGCCCTGTAAGCTCACAACTGTGTGGAGTAGATCATTCAACACCTACGACACAAACCCATTTTTGGCTTATTGGTCCTGTACCCTTATGGTGTGTTTGATCTATGATGCTATTTCTTTATCACCATTGGCGATAGAGTGTCATTTCTTATGTTGAAACCACATTTCCACCCAGATGAATGTTATTGTTTTAGGAAACAACAAATAGATAGGGCAAGGATACAATTATACAATCTTATAGGAGAATTGTTGTTCTGACTGACAGATATTGCAAATAAATTTGTGAACAGCTTGAAGTGGAAGTTTTGGAAGTATTAAGAATTGTTTTTTTATTTCAAAAGTGTCTTTTGAGTCTGTTAGTTTGTATAGCACTACTGAATTCAATGTCAAGTGATGCACTAACTATGTAATGTTTTTTGAAGAATCGTCTAATCATAAAGGCTCTGTTCAATTGTTAAGAAAAGAAAGCAAAGTGCAGGATAAATCAACTTTCCTGTAAATTTTGTCCATGTTCATTTAGTTAGAAAGTTGTGGGACTCATAAATTAAACACTTCCCACTAGGATATGTTCCCCCCCCCCCCCCCAAAAAAAAAAAAAAAAATTTTGGGAACTTTTAATTTTAAAGGCTATAATATACTTATGTTTTGGAAACTTATGGCATTTGTAGGTTAGCTTTATCACTTGATGGAGATGCATCTAAGTCATGATAGTCAAGATCTTAGTCATCGACGGTTGTTGAGATCACCAAGTAGGTTCGTACAGAGTTAAAACAAAAGCTGAAGGATGAGATTAGAGAGGAATTGAGGGAGGAGATGAGAGCAGAGCTTTCAACACAGATACGACAAATGAAAGCTGAAATGTTGGCTATTGTGTCCTAAGAATGGGAGTACAAATCACAACAAACAGGTTTGGTATAAATTATGTTTTATAAATATCTAATTGCAGCACAATTCTATCATTGAATATAAATATGATTAACAAAGAATACCATGAATATCATATGTACCAGATGCATTGAGTTGCCACAGTGAACCCACAGATTATGAGGTCGATGAGAACCCACATACACCACCACCAGATGATGCGGTAAAACTTTCAAACACTTTGAAAACTTGTCGTTTAGAAACTTTTTCTCCAAGCTGGTTGACTCACAAAAATGGTCAAACGGTGTCAGATGTCAATGAAACTTGACACACACGAACAACTAAGCACAAATGATTTGTAGGAGAAGATGTCAACGAAACTTGACATAGACGAACAACTAAGCACAAATGATTTGTAGGAGAAGACGGAACTCAAAACCAATTTCCGATTTTGAATCTAGAGCCTAATTTCTGTTTATGAAAATTGTTCTTTAAAAACTTTTTTTCCAAACCGGTTCACTCCCTAAAATGGTCAAACGGTGTCGGTTGTCAACGAAACTTGATATACATGACAAACTAGGCATAAATGATTTGTAGGAGAAGTCGGGACTCGAAACCAATTCCTGATTTTGAATTTCAAGCTTAATTTTTGTTTATGAAAACTTGTTCTTTAAAAACTCTTTTTCCGAACCAGTTGACTCGCTAAAATGGTCAAATGACGTCGGATGTTAACGAAACTTGACACACACGATGTACTAGGCACAATGACTTGTAGGAGAAGATGGGACTTGAAACTGATTCCCAGTTTTGAATCTAGAGCTTAATTTCCGTTTATAAAAACTTAATTCTCTACAAACTCTTTTTCCGAACCAGTGGACTCACTAAAATGCTTGAATGGCGTCGGATGTCAATGAAACTTGACACATTTGACTAACTAGGCACAAATGACTTGTAGGAGAAAACGGGACTCGAAACCGATTCTCGATTTTGAATCTAGAGCCTATTTTCTATTAATGAAAACTTGTTCTTTACAAATTCTTTGTCTAAACCGGTTGACTCACTAAAATGCTTAAATGACATCGGATGTTAATGAAACTTGATACACTTGACTAACTAGGCACAAGTGACTTGTAGGAGAAGACGGAACTCGAAACTAGTTTCCGATTTTAAATCTAGAGCTTAATTTTCGTTTATGAAAAATTTGTTCTTTAAAAACTCTTTTTCCGAACTGGTTGACTCACTAAAATGTTCAAACGCCGTCGGATGTCGACGAAACTTGACACACACGACGAACTAGGCACAAATGACTTATTAGAGAAGACGGAACTCGAAACTGATTCCCGGTTTAAATCTAGAGCCTAATTTCTGTTTATGAAAACTTGTTCTTTAGAAGCTTTTTTTCCAAACCGACTGACTCACTAAAATGGTCAAATGGTGTCGGATGTCAACAAAACTTGACACACTTGACTAATTAGGCACAAATGACTTATAACAAAAAACGGGACTTATGAAATTGAGTTTAGAGCCAAACTGAGTTTGTTGAAAACTCACTTTCACTTTTCTAACTGTCACTCCCTCAGGTTCTTCCAGAAACTGTAGCTACTTGAACAAAGAAGAAAACTTTAGTTTAAATAAGTTTGCAAAGACAGACATATTTAGTTATGTCCCATTGGCAAGGTTTTTGGAGATTCTGTCTCTGATTCCTTATGTACATCTCCCCAGATTTTCAAAAGCAACATGATATAATCAATCTATTACAATGTGATGGTAACATGCTGAACATTAAGACTTGGACAATGCTTAAAGTTATTGTATTCAATTGCATTATTTGGGTTTGACACGATTTTGTGCATTCCTTCCTAAGATTAAATCCCTGGCCAAGAAAGTTTGCATGGATTTCTAATTTTTTTCAATATTTTCCATATAGAGGAAAATATGCATGGAATGCTATAAAAAAATTTAAAATAATTCCTGAATATAGGGCAGAGGAAAATGTATCTAATCTATATGAAGAGAACTATTCATATTTAACCTTTCATACCGGGAAAACCTGAATGAATGTCCTGGTAAAGTAAGGTTTAGGCAATTGTGTATTGACGTGAATTGATTTGTGTATGTCATTGTCCGTGGCCTTCTTTGAGCCACGTGAGGATGTTGAGATGGTTCTCTAATTGTTTTGTGTTGATATACTTACCATGCTTAGAGCATTTTTCGTGTGGTCATGCAGTTAGGGAAGAAGTTTTCTCAACCACCAGTTGAAGATGTGCTCTACGTGAAAACGAGAAGCATGTTACACTACAACAAAATTGACTTTTTACGGCATCATGTTTACGACATGCATTAAATGCATGTCGTAGTTAGTACATTCTACGGCATTTTTTTTTTGCAAGCCGTTAATGTTTTATCAATAACAACATACATACCATGTAAGTCGTTGATTCATATATTTATAGCATGCAAAAGTATGCCGTAAAAAATGTATGTTTTTACGACTTACAAAAATTTGCCATAAAATATTTACACTTAAGACGATATACATTTCATGTTATAAAATATTATAACTTTACACGGCATGCATTAACATGTCGTGAAAACTTTTGCCAAAAAAAAAAAAAAAAAATCTATCCGAATTTTTTTATGGCATGCAAAAGCATGCCGTAAAAAATCTATATTTTCACGGCATACAAAAATATGTCATAAAATATTTGTACTTAAGATGACATACATTTCATGTCATAAAATATTATAATTTTACACGGCATGCATTAGCATGTCGTGAAAACTTTTATTAAAAAAATTTCAATCCGATTTTTTTTTTTAATTTAAAAAAGCTAACAATTTCCAACCAAGCTTCTCACCTTAAATTTTCCTAATTGAGGACAATATAAAAAATAATTTATACATTATTTTATAATTTAATGTCTCTTTTAAGGGATAATTGCATCCAGTGAGATTTTGGGAAAAAAAAATTACACATTCATGAAAACGTTTATAATTTTAATGATTAATATTTATATGGCTTCTCACTAATTTGTAATTATTATTTTTTTAAATTACCTTGATTTGATATTTTTCCTTCTTTTAATAATTTATTTATTTTTTATTTTTAGATGTGCCTAAGAATACAACTAAAAATAAAATATTTGCTAAAAAAAATATAATATATATAAAATATATTAAATTATATATTTTTTGAATTTAGTGAATTTTTTAAAAAAAATTAAAAAGTAAAACATTATTAAAATTAAAATAAAATATTTCTTTTAAGTATATATAAATTATTTGAATTTAAAAAGTAAAAAAAAAATATTTAAAATATTACAATAACTAAAACAAAAAACTAAAACACAATACATCTATCTCACTCTCTGGTCTCGATCTGTCGAGCTCTCTCTCTTTCTCTCAACCCTAATCTCTCTCAACCGATCGAATCAGCCTTCTTCAGCCCCGTTCGAAGCTCCACCGCCTCCACCATCCGCACCGGCGAGAGAAGCAAGGACCATCGTCTACTAAGGTGAGCACCACCGTCTCTCTCTCTCTCTCTTTGTCTCTCAGTTTCGTATTCTCTTTCTCTCTCCCTCAAGCTCTCCCCGTCGAGTTTGAGCAATTTGCTCTATAATAATTTGTTGATGGAATCTCAATTTGTATAATAATGTATAATTTGTTTTTGTTTTGAGCAATTTGCTCTTTGATTTGATCAATTGTTTTTCAACTTGATTCAGATAGTCAGGCCTTGAACACAAATTTTAGGCCAATAATGCTATATACTTGTTATCTATTTATACCACATTTCAAATTACATAGTTTTCAACTTGATTCAACTCATAATATATAACACAATACTATAATACTAGGAATACGATAGCAATCAATAAGAGTCTTTCAAATTCAAACATACATGAACATTCCCACCCAGAGGGCAGAACATATAACAGATAAATGGCTTTCCATATTTGCTTTCTGTAACCCTTGCAATTATACTCAAACCTTGTGATACTTGTACTTCTTCTCCAGATTAAATCTAGTAGTACTGTCGTTGAATCCATTGAGTACCAGATTCCTCACTGCATCAACCCCTTGTTGCAGTGCTGCATCCACCTGTCCCAATAACCCATGACAGTTAGTCTATCAGCATGCTCACCAAATGTAACATACACAGAGAGAGGTGTATATATATATAAAATGATTGGGATGAAATGTTAACACTTTTGAGTACCAGATTCCTGATTCCTGATTTTGCTTGCTTTTGGTTTCTAGGTTGCTATGTTTGGGATGAAATGTTAACACTTTTGAAAATTCCTCTTTGTAAATGTTGAATAGCGAAGGTATAATAATGCTTGGTTTGTCCAAAAATCTTGTTCATATGCTGAGTTTTATTTTGTCTAAGTATTGTCAGCTATGCATGTCCTATTATGAGATGGCTTTTTAGTTTCTTGTTTTTAAAATAACTTTGGCTTGTGGATTGTGATATTTTCGTGATTTACCCATTTGGAGTTTAGGACAACCCTTCAATTGCAATTTGTGTACATCAAATGCATATATATATATACAGATTTCTTCAAAAATTAAGTTTTAACATTTGTATTTACAAAAATGATATTGTATCGCTGGAATGCTTGCAGATGTGTTAGGATTTTAGAAATAGCAGTGGCCTAGTTATACGAACTTGGCTGTTGAACTAGGCAAAGGTGTGAATTCCTGTATCACTGGCATGGCTGGCTCCATTGTATTTTGTTTTTTTTTGTGTTTATTATTGGATCAGAATAGCTGGAGACCTTCTTGATGACATATTTATGCTTCTCCGAATTGGTGGAATCTGTTTGGACATCTAGAGGGTAGAATAAAGATTCAAGAGGGTTCGGAAGGACCTCTTGTTCAATTTTATGATTTAGAACTTTCAATTTCAAACCGTTGTCTTTTGTTTTCGTTTTCCTTTTTCTGGAAACCGAAAATGAAAACTTATTTGATACATTGTTTTTGTTTTAAAAAAAGTGAAATTGATTTCAAATTTTAAAATTTTTGGAAATGTTAAAGGAGAAGAAGATATTCTCACTTTCTTTCTCTTCTCCCTCTTCCACCACCTCTGGTCACTGCCTACCGCTAATTCCCCTCCAGCAAGCCCCATCCTCTGATGAAGTTAGAATATTACTATTTTGTCCATCTACTGTTAGTGAGGTTGACAAAAATTAAAAGTGAAGGGATTAAAGAGGGATTTTAGTGAAAGTATAAGAATCAAAGTGAGATTTTGATGACAAGTGTAGTGGTGCTAATGAGACGAAAAAAAATGTCATGTTTAGTACATTGTCAAGTTTTGTTAGCCTTATTAACAATGAATGAGCGAAAAAGTGGCATTGTGACTTAAATTGTAGGTTTGATTGGCACAATTAGCAGTCAAAGAAAAATGGTAGTTGACAGATTAAAGCATCTGCATATGGATAGTAAGAGAATCTTGTAGGATTTCTATCTTGGAGTCTTGCTTGATTCATACTCTCACTTGATTTCTTTCTCTAGATGTTGGTCAAGTCATCCAAGGATGTGGATCTTGTTCCATACCGGTAAATTGGTTGGCCGGTACCATTTTAACAAGAAACCAGTACAATAGACCATTTTAGCAAGAAATTGATACAATGGATTACGAATTCTGTCTCAATTAATTTTGAAATGTAATTCTGTCTTAATTTTGAATCACTACAAGAATTCACACTTTTAGCAACAAAAAAATTGGTCGCTAAAAGTCAATTTTTGGTCGGCAAAAGTTATCCGCGACCAATTTTTTTGGTCGCTAGTTTGGTCGCCAATTGAGGGTCGCGGAAAGTAATTCGCGACCAAAATTTTCGTTGGTCGGCAAAAGTTAAATTTGCCGACTAAATTTTTGGTCGCTAAATATTTAATTACCGCGACTAATTCATTTTGTCGCTAAAACACTTTGGTCGCGAAAAGTCACCTTTTGCCGACCAAATTTCTTAGTCGCCAATTGACACATTTCGCGACCAAAAAGTTTGGTCGCCAATTGTGACATTTCGCGACCAAAAATTTTGGTCGCCAATTGTGACATTCTGCGACAAAAATTAATTTGGTCGCCAATTGTTACTTTTCGCCACCAAAACTGTTGGTCGGCAAAAGTGAGTTTCCACGACCAACAAAATTTTTGGTCGGCAATACATGTATTTTTTGCGACCAAAACTCTTGGTCGGCAATTGTCATTTTTTGCCCCAAAAAATAATTTATTTGTCGCGACTAATAAATTAGTCGCCAAAGCAAGAAAACAATACACCTGTAATTCCTAATAATTCATTCAATCCATAATAAACCTATAATTTGAAAACATCATTCAAATTAACTGAATCATTAACATTCGACACAATACATAATTCATTAACATTCGACACAATACAACTATTCTAAGTTTTCATTCACAAGTCACATCCATCTAGCATAACAAATTGAAACAATACATAATTTAGATTTACAGCATCAGGAAAATTGCTTAATCCACTAAGTTGCCTTGATAGCCAATCAAAAAGATCCTTGCGCCCTTCCGTGCCAAGCTTCGCATCCATCAAAGCAATAGTGATGTAAGGCACCTAATAAAGAAACAGAATTGAAAAATTTATCAGAGAAGCATGATAAATGTATGTGTTAAGGCACCTAAACCCGCGGCAATAGCTGGAGCAACTAACCCTGTTGTATTTCTTGTCTACATGACAAAGGAAACTTCACATAAATACAAAAACTAATGACTTAGCGACAAAAATATTTCTTGAAGTATTAAGAAATGATTAAGAAATTTTAAAACATCAACAAAATATTTTCAAAATTAATAAGATAATTCAATGGCCCCATAAAAGTAATATCATAATGAAAAATTAGTAAAAATTCAAGATCTGAATAGTTTCAATGTATATGCAAATAAAATCCACATAAAGCAAAACCTTTTTTTTTCATACCTCAATGAAGTTACCTCAAATAAAGTTACCTCTTTTGTTGCAATGTTTCTAGAGGGAAATAAGTAGGAATCTTCAAATAAACCATTAAGTTCATACAGGAAAATATAATTTGCTATTAAATTGAGGTCATAAGAAGCTCAAGAGAAAAATTAAATTTAAAAAGGAAGAGGTAGAATTAGTCTACTTCAATGCAGCACCTACTTGGAACTTGCATAATTATGTTAAAGGATCTCTATGTATGAGGTTTAATTTTATGAAAGGTCTTCGTAATATCTCACAAAAAGTTAGGGCTTGAAATACAAATTATTTCTTAAAAGTGTACCTTCATCAGTGAATAATGATGTCAAGATTGCCAAAGAAGCACATATACTAATATCTTCCCTAGAAACACACAAAACATAATGCAATCACTCAAGGCACAATATACATAACAAATTCAAAATAAGTGATAAAATAAACTTGTAAGAAGATAGTGATGGGCAGTATTCTTTTCTACTAAAGCGATATTGGACTGTAATATCAGTATTTTTTTTTTGGGTCATTGCAACAACTATGCTTGCAACACAGAGTATCCAGTTGGGCATCAATGATGTTGTAGCTGGCGGCATGGAAAGCATGTCCAATGTCCCTAAATATCTAGCGGAAGCAAGGTTTATGTCCCCCTCTAGCTCAAAATAGATTTACTTTATATCTTCTCATCAAACTCAAGTTGAACTCTGTATTGGGCAGGATTCTTTCATTTTTCAAAGCAAATGATGGGATGCGTCCTATAGATAGAAATTTTACGTAAAGAGATGAATTGTAAATTGCCAATCTCTTTCAATTCTGATTGTCAACAGGACAGTCAGATGATATATATATATAAACAGATTAATGCTGACTTTTGTCAACCTTGAATCATATTGGACCAATGGACATTTTAGAAAAAAAAGATTTTATATATGTCTTGTGAGCATAAGAGGCTCATCAAACAGATTAACCTGATTTGGTAATGCTGCACTCTTTTTAGTTGAGTGGCAAGCTTTCTTTGGGGTTTAGCATGTTGAATAAATTAATTTTTTTCTATGCGTTTTTAAATGGATAACTCAAGGGAAATTTGGGAAACAAATGATCACGTCTTTCTAGATATTTGGGTTCTTAATTGTGTTAGATTGAGCCACTGATGCTCCACCAGTACCTATATCGAATTCATATTGAACATGTTTCTGACATTACCACTCCATTAAGTCTTGTACAATACCCATAAACTTTCTTTATTTTGTCATCAATAGTTTGATCTGGCACAGCATAGCGTTATTTTAGGACATATATAAAGTTTTCAAATGGCTGACATATTGGTTTTAAACTTCATGGACTTCGGTCATGCATATAAAATACAATCCACATGACATGTTGCTGTCTACTGTTATCTAATTTATTATTTAGTTTCATGTACTATGTATTTCTGCAGATTCTAAACTTTCATTCTTGTTGATTTGAGCATCATTGAAATCATATCAAATTCTCAACCTCCACACTTTTTAAATAGTTTTCAAAGTATTGCTTCTCTGATTGATTCCTTTTAGCTAATTCGTTATTAAAGACACTAGGATGATATTGGAATATTGGACTTCCTGATCTGCTATAATTGTCTCTATTGCTTCAATATCCTAGTTAGTCATATTGCTGAAACTTCCCATGTTGCAATTTGCGCTGAAATTTTTATTTAATTGCAAAGAACGGAGATCCTAAAATAATGTTACATATTATAGAAAGCAAACATTTTATATGCTATGCAAAACAAAATAACATAAGTCCAACTGCTACATGGATCAATGTCATTCCCATGCCAGATCCTAATGTCTCTTGGTATAACTCTATAGGGAAAGACAGGGCAAATGAACATTACACTTACCATTATTGCAGCAAACTAGAAGTTTCTTCCCTTTTCTTAGGTTTATCTTTGCAAAATTAAGCACAGAAAGGAAATTTCTTAACAAAGAAAACCTGTCCAATTTTGAGTTCTGGCCAGAAATAAAGAGAAAAAATTCAGAAAATTAGCAAGACAATTACTAAAAGAGACCAATAAAAAGTTCCAACCTTTAAATAGTTAGATCCCTTAAGTCCCTAAATAATTGTGATAAAAACATCACATACCACAATTGGTAGGTGTAAATATGCTTCGAGATTGTTAGCACTGATGGAGATTGATTCACTATCACAGTTCAATATGCAATCAACATCAGATACATCAGCAGCTGCATCAAGAATATAAACCAGAGTGAGGTAAGTGGAACAAAATAGAAAATTAATTTTTTTCCAAACATGCAAGGAAAAAAAAAAAGGGATAGCATAGAGATTTTTTTTAATATGAAAAGGAAAGGTGCAGCAATATGAGCACACAACCGCAACAAGATGACAATGTAGCAATGCAATTAGAGAATAATGCCATGAAATAGGTATCGGATGAAGTTGTGCTGTGAGTTATGCGGCCTAAATGCATGTTCTATGTGCTTCCATCAATTAATTGTCTGCATATAACACATTCTTCCCTATTTAGACTATACAAAAATATCAGACTTCGACTTACCTTTACAGAAAATGTTTTGGGAATATAGAGTAGTCATCATTAAATGAATACCACAAAATCCTCTCATCCAAAACTGAAAACTAATAAGACCTGCTTCTTTGCTGCCAATAAACAAGATGGTTGAACCTTCAATTTGACATTTAGCCAACAATATGGTAGCTTTAGGCATCATAGCATCCGGCACTAGAAAATAGATAGAGATTTTTAGGTAATCAATTGACTAAGATGTCAGTGTTGTACCAGTAAAATACCTCACTGGTGCTTCATCATTTGGATGCCCAATTTCATAGGGAAACCAAGTGTAGTTTTCATTGTTCATTTTAGAAGCCAAACTACAATAATTAACACCCTCTAAAGGTAGACTAGATTCAAATTGGTTTTGTGCAATACTATTTCTGAATTTCAAAAAAAAAAAAAAAGAATCATCAAATAATTTCAAAAGGTAAATCAATTTAGTCCAGTAAACTATAAAAGCACCTCAAAGGAGCATAGAATAGGCTAACCTAACCAATCCCCATAAAGGCACGCATGACAAGCAAGAAAGGAAGCCCAACTCTAGCAGCAATAGGTATCAAAACTGTTGTAGCTGACCACCAGATCACTCCAAAACCCAATACTAGTTTCCCACCAATTTTATCTGCCCAGATACCTCCAAGAATCTATTTGCCAAAGAAATATAAACAAAATCCAATTAGTAAAGAAGGGTGGCAAGAATTAAGTTTTGACCTTTAATAAAAAAAAATTACATGGAAGGACAATATCTCATCAAGAGCAATGAAGAGTTGATCACTATTTCAAATGTACAATCACCAGTATGTGGATTACAATTTCAACCACTGGCTTAGATGATGACAGCCAGAGACATACAGATTGAAAATCAGGACAGTTAATTGTTCCCAGATAAAAGGACCAAGACCCACTATAGCTGATAAACAAGAAGGGTTGTGTGAGTATGTGTGTGCGCGCTAGATATATCTGCATTACAATTCTAAAAAGTCCAAGTATCAGGGTTGATACAACATATAAATGACATTTGAAGATTCAGAAGCAATTGCCAGTTCTGAGTTAAGTGAAAAAAAAAAAATTAAAAAAAAATTCTCATAAAATTCTCATAAAATTCTGAGTTAAGTAACTAAAGCATAAGGCAGTTCAGTACAAAAAAGTTCCAATTAGAGATCTGAAATATGAAATTCTCAGTGCTCAATAAACTTTTAACAAGGATTCTATATGTATTAGGTAGCTGCTTCTAAGCACAAGGCAGTTTAGTACCAAAAAGTTACAATTAGAGAAGACTGGTTTGCTCATGATGTAAAGAATGCAATAAAAGATAGTGTTCAATCCTGCATCAAATCAATCTAAACAATACCTGCAGGATATGCGAGAAATGTCAATCAAATCTAGTAATAATTTTTTGGCTGATATGACTGAAGCCTCTCACCCAGGTCATTTTGTTTTGACATGTCCGGTTCTTTAAAAAAAAAAGTTATTGTTTGGACAGTGCCCCATAATATAATAAGCTGGACAACTGATATTAGTGACTACCTCAGTGCTCAAAAACAAAATTGTAGTTTCGTTTATACAGACTGACGACCTTGCCCATGCAAAGGTCATAAGAAACAAATATATTAAATGAACATTAAAATTCGTTATGTTGGCCACGCTTTATTTTACTAATCAAAAGTTCTTGACAATAGCATTGCGGGTTCAAATTCCATAACCACGCATTTTGGAATCAAGGCTTCAAATTAATTCTAACCCCAATCAATAATAACTGTATTTAATGTCCTACTCACTGCCTGAGTCAGAGCATGCTCGCACAATAAGGATAGAATCCAGCAAGAGGACATCTTATGACAAATTGTCCTTAACAAAGAGAAATAGTCATGCCAACCAGGGCATGACCACTGACCCATTTAAAAGAATGTTGCAACCAAATTCAGCAAATTCTCAATATCTATTCATCTTAGGAATGGTTCCAAAAATTCAAACCTGTGACATTTCCGCCATTTGTCCATCTGGTATTTTCTTTTGTGCACGCATATCTTATTCTTTTCTCTGTAGATAATATTGCACACTGATTAGCAAAGAACCCAAATTGGAATAACACAAATAAAGAAATAATAATAGGTTTACATAACAAGGTTTAAATAAAGAAATAAACAAGTATATTCACAAAACAATGCGCCTGGTCTTAAAAGATGCAAGCTAAAAAAATAAAATAAAAAAAAGGCACTAACTCATGCTAATTCAACATAATGTGGTAATTACACACGTATCATATTGACTGCACCAGAAACATGATTCTACATTTTCACCTAAGTATCACCCAGATGATCTAGTAAAAAGCAAATTAGATATTGATATCAACTGTAAATTAGATATTGAAACATGTCTCTCTGTCAATCTACATTTGTCAAACTGATCACAATTTGCTTACACCTTAAGAACTAAATCAAAGAAAAATAAAAATGTAGAGAGATTGTCAGTTGAACCTGTTGGCTTTATCACACTACATGCATTTTAAATCCTAAATCAAGCATCTAATGTCAAATCCCACCATCCACCCTCTGCTCGTCATTTTGTTTTTTATAACCTTCATTATCTTGGGGGATCAAGTGATGAAATAAGTTGGAATTTGCTCTTCCACTTGTAAGCCACATGCAAGATAAAATACGTTTTTTTTATATCTGCATCATTGGATTAAAAAATTTCTCATCGCAACACTAAGTGGACAGATTCTATATAGGCCAACATATTGCTCTCACTGAAACATATAAATGCCCCAACTTTGGCACATGTATATCTTGCTCAACCTACATTTGTAAATTGTGACACAGTTTCACTCCATTGCCTACGGTGTTGCCTTAATAAATAAATCATATCAGTTTTAACCATTTCATGTTGCACCACTTTAGAGATTTGGCCTTGGTAAAATGGGAGTTGTCTAACCAATACAAAAACTATTTGAGATATCAGTTGATGTGTCCTTGATTGAACTGCTGTTGTTTTATAGGAAGTTGAATTGCCACAAATGATTCAAATTGACTGTTTATTTGTCGTGAGAACACCAATGTTGGACCTTGTATGTATGTCAGGATCTCATGGTTTCTGTAATTTCTAAAGCTACTGAATTAATAGTAGCCAAATCAAATGAAATGTTGTATGGAATGGGGCTATTATTGGGCAACACCAAGTTCGAATCTCATTCAACTATATAAAGAAGGAAGAGACCACAGAGAAATTATAAAACTCACAATTTGTGGATTTAAAAGTAAATTTGCCCAATTCTTATTAAATGTTGAAACTACCTTCTCCTTGCGGCCTGTTTTGCAACTAATTTTTTTATTAACTAATTCACTACTGCTGATGAACTTCGACAAAATAAATAAATAAATAAAAATCAGTTTTCAGTCATTCATAATACATCAGAAGGGTCCCAAGCTTGAACAATGGGTCGGGTTTTGTGCGAATTTCTTATTTTAAACTCCACTTTATTAATATTCACTTCATACTTCAACTTAATCTGACAGTTTATAAAGCATCTTGAGGTGGAGATTTAGCCTTTGGTCTACAGAATATAAGTACATTTGAGTGGTAGACTACTAAAAGGAACAATCAACCAAAAGAAATTGAGTCCAGCATGAAGACAAATTATATATTTAAAAAGCACGGTCAACCCTTTAATAATTACCTAATAAGTTCATAAACTTCAATAATTAATAAGTTTTAAATTTGGTATTGTGGTGGACGATTAATAATTCAATTTCTAAGAGAATAATTTGTGTTGATAGACTGTTAGTGAAGCAAAAAGACAAAAGTTTGATTTTCAAGATAATTTTTACACATTTCTAAACACTTTTACATATTTCTATACACTTTTACCAATTTCAATACACTTTTTACACATCTACCAACATTAATGACAACCCTATGGGCAATCGTTAGCATTTTCCATTAATTATTTGTATAAAAAAAATGTATACCACTACAAAGATGTATATGAAGATTCTTACTGTGTTTTCCAACAGGACACCTGGCAATTGAACCATTTCTACATCTCAAAGTATATTGAGACTGTATCAATCCTCTAATGTTATTAATATGATATGAGTGTAGCCATCTCACAACACAAAGAATTAGTTTCCTAGATTGAAGTCCATTTTCCTGACTTAACATTCTATTCTTAAAGAGAGCCAAAGTTTTACTTTTAAAATTGTACGATCAAATTCACGGGTGACTACTTATGTTACAGTTTCACTTCCATCTCCTAATACATACATACATACATCTAATACCATTAACTTATGTTGTGTAACGAGACTCTCCTTCCATTACTTTTACAATTCTTAAATTAAATGTTCTTTTATCAAGTATCCTAGTAAGAAAAGAAATCTATTTGACTAATTTTCACTCTACTTTCAAATGCAATTAATTATTAAATGTTTATCCCTCTTCTTAAAAGTATATGTTTGTAAAGAAAGAAGTATATCATTGCAAATCCTAAAAGCAATAGATTCATCATTGCTCACTTCAAATCCATAACCCACATGCACTGCCTCACATCCCCTATTACCTCTCCCTTTGTGGCAATTAAGATCAACGGCTATAAAAAAAATCCCTCTTTGCTAGGTATCCTATGTACTAATCAATTCAAATCCTCCCAAAATTATCGTTCCATAGATTCATCTAATCCTATTTGGGGAACATAACTGCATAGGCATTAATTATATTTAGTGTCTCTTCTCCTAACACTAATTTCACTCATATTCTCTCCTTTTCTTTTTAACCAAACATTTCTTCTTTTAGATTTTTTACTTTTTATCTACAATTGTCTACACTCCATTTCCGCAATTCTCTTTTCCAATATTTTTTCATTTTTCCTAAATTTTTTCACCACCCATTTAGTTTCTCATAAACAAATAAAAGCAATTCGCCATCTAATCATGGCATCTACCAATTCCATCCATTTACATATATTCCGCACTTGTCAATGTATCCTACTATTTTGAACTAGCACTTTAGTTGCACTTGTCCATTGAAGTGAATGAAAACGTGCTCACCATACCCAGGCACCAGTGTATAATTTTGATATAATATAACAGTGACCATGTAATCAACAGAGAGAGAGAGAGAGAGAGAGAATGTCAAAAAGGGGTTAAGAAATACCCGTAACCAAATTAGCTAATCCAACAGTGTTTAAAGCCAAACACCTGGGAATAGGGATAAGACTTAATTTTTGACAAACGCACAAGCAGATTATTAGTTTTTGACCATTGTCGGGTATCAATTATGTAGTCCTATAACCCCAAACAAACACTAGCAAACAAACTTGCAAACCCGAAAAACCCAATTGGCAATGCGGTCAGTTTAAATTTGTATACCCAAAAAGACTCAAAATTTTCAACCCTAGTCACTAGATCCCCCATAACCAATTCCAGTCACCACTACGAGGATATAAACATACAAACATATATACATACGTATATATATACACATAATCAAAGTGATAGAAAGGAGGAGGAGAGTATACCAGTGCAGATCCAGTCGCCGATACGAGGGAGCCATTTAGAATCGGCGGGGGTTTTGGTGTCGACGAGAAGACGGGGCTGCTTACATCTGTTGCAGAAGGACCTGAAGGCATATGTCGACGAGAAGGCGGGGCTGCTTACATCTGTTGCAGAAGGACCTGAAGGCATAGTTGCGGTTCCTGCATCCACCGCACTCCCAATCCCCTTCTCTCCCTTCTCCTCCCATCTTCTCTGTAACCCTCTCTCTCTCTCTCTCAACTCAGGATTCAGGGCCACAGGATTTTGGCCTCTGCCTCCCCTTCCTCCACGACCACCTGACCCAGATCGACCTCCAATAGGTGTGTAAACCTTCGAATCAGCCATACCACCCCCAACTCCATACGATTAAGCTGTTAGGGTAGAAGCTGTTAGGGTAGAAGCTGTTAGAGTATACCAGAGAAGATTTAGGGCAGAAGCTGTTAGGGTTGAAGTTTCCTCTTGGATAAGATCACACGGGATCAGAAACTCCCGATCCACACCAGACATGGAAGCCTTCATACGATTAAGCTCCTCTCTTCACTCCTCAAAGGGCTTCGACTGAGTAACTCGCCGAAACGGATCCCCCTGTGCAACCTCCACCGAAGATAACCCCAACGATGCAACCCCTTTCTCTCTTTCATTCATCGCGATAATATCACTTGTCAACCCTTCCATAGATTCCACAAAGGAAGAAGGGTTTAAATCGGCCCCACATACACAAAGGCTACTCACTGGATTTGCCTTTTTAAAATTTTTTTTTCCTGTTTTCTAGGTACAAAACGACGTCGTTTTTTGATTGGCGACCAAATTTTTTTGGCCACCAAAAAATTTCATTTTCCCCCTCCTGGTTGTTCAAATTTCCCTCACAAATTTTTGGCAACCAAAATATCAAATTAGTCGCAGAAAAGGTACTCTTTGCCGACAATTTTTTTTAGTTGCCAAATCTTAATCAACGGCGACTAAAATATTAGTCGCTAAAAGTGCTAATTTGGCGACTAATTTTTTTTGGTTACTGAAAATAAGTTTTTGGCGATCAAATTTTTGGTCGCCAAAAAATATGTGACCTTCCGCGACCAAATTTTTAGTTGGTCGGCAAAAGCATATCACTTTCTGTGACCAACTCAATTTTTGGTCGCCAAAATATAACCTTCTGCGACCAATAATATTTGGTCGCCGAAAATAATGATCATTCACGACTAATTAATATTTGGTCGCCAAATGTCATTTTTTTGCGACCAAAATTTTTTTGGTCGGCAAAAGTGGTCGGCAATTGTGTAAATTCTTGTAGTGAATAAGTAGAAACTGAGAAGATGAGAGAGAGAGAACTTTTATTTGTTTTCGAAGTGTAATTTCATTGACCATAACTCATAACTGTCAAAGAAGAAAAACAGTTCTTTGGTTGACCATAACTCATAACTGTCAAAGAAGAAAAATGGTAAAGATAGGTATAATAATCTATTAATGCTTTTAGAACAACTCATCAAAATTCGAACTTCATAAACATCAGTGTAAAGATTAAATAAGTACAACAATATCAAATGAAAAACCAAGTCATGCCCAAATTTTGAAATCAACTGAGAGCAAAATGAAAAGAATAATACCATAGGTATTCCCAAGTCTTTGAGGTCATTGTCTCCTATCCGCCTTAATGCAATCATATCCACCGCAGAATGCACCAAATGCAATGTAAATTAGCTTTGATCAAATAGAAGACAATAAATTATCTCATTTAAGCAAATTACTTCAATCAAATTCACCAGACTTTTGAGAAGAAGAAAAAATGGAATGTCTTCAAATCATTTAAGTTCAAATAAATAAATTGTCAATGACGTACAATACATTAACATCATCCAAGGCAACTTTTAATGTCGAATCCAACAGTAACTGCAGTGATTTGTAGCAGGGAAGAAAAACAGCATGGTAGTGGAGAAGAAAAAAGGCAACAACAGAGGAAAGAAGAAGAGACTGAGAGATGTAGTGAAGAATAAGTAGAAACTGAGAAGATGAAAGAGAGAGAGAGAGAGAACTTTTATTCATTTTCGAACTTTCAGTGTTGTTGAATAAACTTTCATCATGCATAATGCTTAACAATTTTAAAATTATGAATGAAGGAGATGATACGTAGAGGACGACCTTGTGTCAAGTGAGATGGGTGTGTAAAACATTTCTATTTGGTACCTAAGCTCTCGAGCCAAGTTCTTTGGTTATGACGGATTAGTTTCTTAAGAGTTGGAGTCAATATGGGTTCTTGGACCCTAAAATCAAGTGACGGCTCTGGTTTTGAAACCTATGATTCTTGGTCATTTAGCCTATGTGAGAGTCGAAATAAAGATCCATTCAAGTCATATAGTGGACCTAGTGGGTTAATAGATAAAAGTCTACTTAAGTATTAATCATTGATTTGTCCGTTCGATTTGTGAGTTAATGAAATATAAAAGTTATAAGCAGATTATGCTTACAACTACCTTGTTCACAAATTGCTTATTGATAATATTGATTATTAAGCCAATGCATTTTGGATGATCCCAACTAATAAGTAGTTTTGCCAAAGAGCCCCTTAATTTGACCTAAGGTTCCTTTTTAGTTGTTGCCAAAGTCCCTAACTAATTTGTCCTGATAGCTATTTTAGTTGTTTCCCACACAAGGGCAATCAACTACTAGTTTTTTTATTTTTTTGCAAAGCATGACTGCGTTAGGCCTACTTTTTAGCCCAAGCTAGACCGTATATGTGTTTGGAATTTGAGCCTAAGCCAAGTTATAGAAAGGTGTGTAACATTGCACACATCCTTTTCTTTTCTGTCCATAAAATATTTGTGGCCATGCCAATTCTTCTTGTCTCACAAAATCTCTGATTTTAAGTAATTAATTTATTTGTTTATGAAAAATACATGCAGTTGAAGACAATTAAGTAATTAGATTTTGGCGTTAATCATATCCCAGTCATGGATTCTAGTGTTGCAGAATCATCTCCCTTTCCAGTGAATCTGGACTGTTTTCTTGCTATATGAATATGACGTGAATATTAAGAAGTATAACTTCTTGCATATCTCTTGCCTCATCTTGTTTTTGATCTGTTCATTTGAGAGTTCATTGCAAAGTATATTTGCTTCATTTTTGTGAATTAATTATTGGGTGTTTTATTTTATTGTGGTGATGGGGTTTGGTGTTTGACATACGGATGTGTCTGCTGATTTTTCTGTGAACTTTTTGTCCAAGGCCTTGGCTATACTGTTGGTAGATGTTATGTGTTCTATTTATTGAAATTTTGGAGAGTTCATAATTCAATATGTTACTTATTGCTTCTTACTTATCGCTTGTTAAGCTTCTTGAAGATCCCAAGAAAACTACAGAGATTATTTTGGAGGCATTGAAGAATACAGGACAAAGGGGAATAATTGACCGAGGTTGGGGAGGACTTGGTACACGTGAGTGTCCCTCCCCCCCTCTCTTTTGGTTAAATGATTGATGCCTAGTTCTTGGTTAAAATGTCTCTTTCAATACATTCACCTTGTATATGATATTGGTAACTATGATTGACCATATTGCTTTCCAGAAATAGATGCATCTTCCTCTTCCCATGTTTCCTTCTTTGCCTCAATCAAGAAAATAACTTGGTATCATTTTGAACTGTTAATCGCTCAGCACTTGTATTGACCTCAGATCTAATTTGGTACTTCTCAGGGCATTTCTTATAGTTTTACACTATACGCGGAATGAAAACATATTGGTGTTCAAAACGAATTTTTCTTAAATTAAATTGCATACTAAGTAAAATCTCTTGCAGAACTTTTGTTATATCAATCTGTTTGTCACTCCCACTATGACCCTTATGTCAAGAATCAAAAGGATCTGTCATACAATTGTAATTGCTCTACATGTTGATTACCTGGATAATGAAAGTGACATAATTGCTAAAGAAAAATTTACTAATGACATGATCATGCAACAAGTTAAACCTTGACATCCTATTATATTGCGATGTAGTGGGAAGATCTCTAATCTTCCTATCCATGGTGAAGAGTTGCTTGAGTATTCTAGAATGATTAGGGATGTGTATTGAAATTCCTTAGTCTCTCAATACCCTTTCCTCCTTTGATGTCATCCTTAGTTCTGCTTCACATTTTGTCTTTGATGCCATCCTCTCATTTTTGACAAATATTTCAATTTTATATTAACAAAAAAATGTAACCAAAATTTCAATGGTTCAAATTATTTAGATTTGTTATTTAATGTACTCTCATAATATGCTATATTCAATTTGAGGATTACTTGAATATGCTATACGATTATAGCCAAAGAACTAGTGATTCACTAACTAGTGCTTTTGATCAATTGTACATTCAATTCTAATTTAGCAAAGACTCCAATTGCTTTGGCAAAAATAGTTATCACTTGAATGAGGACTAATAAAAATATGTTGATGGATTATATCTAAATTATACTATCCTCATTTGATGATTACATTGGTCGTTTTTTTTATTAATTTATTTTCTCCTCCTCAAACCGATATTGTGCTTTATGAGAACCAATTTCCATTTCTACACGCTATACCTAAGAAGTGTAGTTGGTGTGTAACATTGCATACATCCTTTTCTCGTCCATAAATATTTGTGGCCATGCCAATTCTTCTTGTCTCACAAAATCTCCGACATTATGTTGTGTGAGGAATACCATCAATATGATGAGTTTTAGCATTACTGAATCTTCTTGACAAGTGGTGATGTATTTAACAATGTTACTTGTCTTTTGTTTTTGTAGGCCGTTGTATACGACATAGGTTTGATTATGGAGCCATCATCTTACTAGGTATACTATTTTCTCTAGTTCATCGATTTTTAATATCAGTTCTATTATACTTTTGTGTAATAGTGATATTGATGTCATCATATTAAATTTTTTTTTTTTTTTTTGGGGATCATGGTTATCAATTCCATCCCTTTTTGGAATGTTTTGTCTGCAGTTTCCTATCTTGTATGAAAGTGGTTGAGCTTTTGTTTTGTAACGCATTGCATTTTCAACGGTACTTACTTAGCCTGCTCGTCATGGGCATTAAGTCGAAAGAAACTGCTAAACCGAAAAGCGTAATCGAAGACCTATTTCATTGTTCTGCACAGATGAGGTTGGTCCACAAAACCATTGTCCCACCCAATCCACTTTTCCCTCATCAACCAGGAACAGGAAGAGATTGCAGAAGATTCCAATTAGAACAGAGAGAACATGATTTCTATATAATTGATTCACAAATTCATAGGAAAGCCTTGTACAAAATAAGCTTTGGACCATTTGGTTTAATCCTTAAGGTTGATTACTTGATTTATGGTTCAGTTATTCAAATAAATATGTTTTAATATTTGTTCTTATATTTTGAAGTTTCATTAGACAATAAAGAAATACAGAAATATAAGGTTCTCTTTATTTAAACAATTTAATTCCTTTAATTAGTTATTTCCTTTGGTTAATCACATCATGTCGATTGTTCTTTATTCCTAGTCACTGCAATTTTGGTTCACTTTGCACCTAGCAATATTTTACCATCCCTTGAGAAAGTTGGCCCGGTTTGTTTTAACTGAACAGTAGTCCAAATGACTTGAGGAGGAAGATGATCACTGTGATTTTCTTGGTTTATGTATGAAGTTTTTCCTTTATTATTGTGTCCAGTGGGTTAATTGAATTCTAACAATATGATTAAGAAAAATCTGTTTTATAGTATGCTGACTGCAATATGGTGACTCTGCAAAACTAGCATGAATATGAAGATTGATTCTTCAGCATGGGATTGGAAATGTTCATTGTGGATGATTAATTTTTTCTTTAACTATCATTTATAAAACATTATCCATAATATATCAAATCATATTGCATTTTTATTAATACCATTATTCCAAAAGTTCAAAATTAACCAAAACTTGGCCCACCCGGCCCCATCTTGTTGAACTAATTTATTGTTGTTGATCTAATTGTTATTGTGAATGCCCATTTTCTTATTAACAGTTGAATCTTGAAATTGTCAACTAGCAAGATGACTGGAGAGGTACTTTATTTCTCATTTAACATAAAATTGAATTTATAATCAATTGTTGTCCACATTATTTCTTATTTTTCCTTATGTATTGCACAGAGTTCAAAAAAAGCTGAGAAAAGAATTAGAAAGGAGCGTGAAGCTATAATTGTGAATGCCCATTTTCTTATTTTTCCTTATTATTTTGTTTGCATGTTTAAAGTCGTATTTTAGAGATTAGTGAATCTTATGATTTGAATATTTTTTTTGATTTGTATGTTTGAGGTTGTTATCAGCTTGATATGATAGAAGTTGAGGATAAAAGTTAGTATGCAGTTTGTTTGGTGTATGGATATTAAATTTTTTTGCTTACTTCATAATTGTTGTTTCTGCTTGGTTTGTAACAGGTTGCATTTTATAAGCTATTATCTACATACGGTTAGGCAAGGTCATGTTCATATATATATATATAATATTAAAAATAACTTTCTACGGCATGCAAAATTATGCCGTGAAAAGTGTAATGATTTATAGCATGTAAGAAAATGTCGTAGAAGATTATATACGGCATACAAGGCATGTCATAAATATATTAAAAATGACCTTCTACGGCATACAAAATTATGTCGTAAAAAGAGTGATGACTTATGACATGCAAGAAAATGTCGTAAAATACTATATACGGCATATAAAGTATGCCATAAATATGTTAAAAATAATCTTCTACGGCATGTAAAATTATGTCATGGAAAGTATGATGATTTATGACATGATAAAAATGTCGTAAAAAGTTATTTACGACATACAAAGTATGTCATTAATGTTTAATTTATTACTTTTTACAACATTACTTGCATGCCGTAAATGATGCTCAACTTTTCACGGCATGTCATATAACAGTATTTGTATGCATGCCGTGAAAGAGTTTTTACGACATGCATTGCATGCCGTAAAAAGTCAATTTTGTTGTAGTGTTAACCAACGTTGGCCTCCAGAATTATAAGAAAAATTTCAAGAAGGCTAATTAACTGACACCACTTTGCCTTTGCTCACCGATATGCAAGTAGTTAAGATTCACCCATCCCTAACACTTTCATTTTAACTATATTTATATTTAGATGTTATTTTCCATAGTGATATGTTTCAGCGCTCTTATGCTGTGTTTGGTTGAGGGATTCGGGGAGGGATTTGGAAAGGGAAAGTTAAAAGGTGTGTGAAATTAGATGAAATGCATGTATATTTTATTCACATTTTACCAAACTTTTCCCTTTCCCTTTCCAAATCCCTCTTCAAATCCTTCAACCAAATACAGCGTTAGAGATGTCAAAATCCCTCGTGGACCAAGGCTTCTCATTCTCGATCACATCCAAAGGTTTCACCCATGCGCCTTGTGAACTAATTTTATAACAGTAGTTCTGAATTATAGAACATTCACAATAGTGTGGGTCTTATACTGTGTTGTTCTGTACAGTATCATTGTTTGGCACTTGATTCATATATATGTTACAATCTTATTTTTGTATTTATTTATTTGTTTATTGAAATAAATATCAAATATTTTACATTTTCTGTAAGTTTGAAATTAATTATATAGTAAATGATTATTATTATTTTTTTTGATTTCCTTTTGCAGATGCAATCCGTTTAGTATGTGATGATATCTTGACATATCGATATTAGAGGTTACAATCTTATTTATTTATTGAAATAAATATAAAATATTTATATTTTCTGTAAGCTTGAAATTAATTACATTATAAATGATTTTTTTTTTATTTTTTTTTATTTTTTACAGATGCAACCCTTTTGAGTACATGATGATATCTTCGCATATCGATATTGGAGTTTACAATCTTATTTATTTATTGAAACAAATATCAAATGTTTTACATTTTCTATAAGTTTGAAATTAATTATATTGTAAACGATTTTTTTTTTTTAAGTTTTTTTTTGCATATGCAATCCTTTTAAGTACGTGATGATATCTTCGCATATCGATATTGTAGCTTACGATCTTCTTTATTTATTTATTTTTTGAAATAAATATCAAATGTTTTACATTTTCTGTAAGTTTGAAATTAATTATATTGTAAATGATGATTTTTTTTTGGGTTTCTTTTTGTAGATGCAACCTCTTTTTGAGTACGTGATGATATCTTCGCATATCGATATTGAAGCATATTGTTGCTATTAAAACAAGTTATAATATATATGTTTTTTTTATTTGTATTGTCGATACTTTTATTTTGTTTTAGATACAAAAATTTGAGTTCTTGAATATCAAAAATTAGTATTATTGGAGGATGTTTTATGTATTTTTGTAAAGAATATTTGGTCAAAAATTGTTACAGAGTACATATATATTGTCCTTCGTATGATTTTGTGAGTGTGAGTGTGAATATGGATGTGAATGTGGATGTGGATGTGTGGTTGTGGATGCATTTTATTTTAGAAAATATTAATAATTTGTACAAGGAATAAATTAATAAAATATATATTGATTTTATGAAAATAATTTTATTGTGACTATTAAACCGTCGCTAACATAATTATCATTTCTTTACATTTTAGGGTAAATTATAAATACACCTCCTGAGATTTGCTTAAAGTATAGATTACCCCTGTAGTTTAAAAATTTACAAATATACCCTTATTAGAATTTTTTATTTGACAGAATTAACTAAAAAAATGAAATTCATAATTGCTCTCTTATACAATAATAAAATTACCTAAATTATTAATTGAAATATATTTCTAACATGATTAAAAACTGTTAATTGACTTGATGATTTGTTATGAAATTAAAAACTTTAGGGGGGTGGAATGTAATTTTCAAAATCACATGAGGTGATTCGTATTTTAATTAAATATCAGGGGATGTATTTGTAATTTGCCCTACATTTTATTAGTGACTGGTTAACCCTGTTGCATATACATATTAGTTCAAATCTTTAGTGACGGTTTAAACTGTCGCAAATACGGTATTAATTTACTTTTTTGGCGACATTTTAGACCGTTGCTAATAATACTTTTCGCGACATCAAATACCGTCGCTAAAAAGGTTTTTGGCAACGGCAACCAACATCGTCACTAAAAATGAAGTTTTTTCTTTTTTTTTTGTGGCCGGCTAAATCGTCGCAAAAACCAATGATTAGTCGTCACTACAAGAAAACGAAGGTTTGTAATTGTCACTAATACTTTTTGTCACGCCCCCTTCTGTCACCCCTAATTTCCTGTTGCTACTCTGCTGCAAAGAGTCTTTTGCGACGATATGCGAACATTTTGCGACGTTTAAGATCGTCGCAAAAGTTCCAATTTTTAGTAGTGCGAGTTAGTCCTGTAAACTAGATTTATTTATCAAAAAGTTATACTCTAACTTTCAGTGATAAATTTAATAGGTGTTTGACATTCCCTGAAAAAGTCAAAAAGTCACAAAAAAAAGTAAAAAAATTAACACTATTCACATGTTTGGGTGGGAAATAAAAGTCTGAATAGACAGAGGGTAAAAGGACATCTATGCCCTTAGTACCCTCCCCTTTCAATAGTTACTTTTTGGTGAAAAAAAAAAAAAAATTCAAAATAGTGCAGCACAGTGCACTGATGTAGTACATTGATGCATAGTGCAGCACATCACAGTCATTGATATGCACAGAAGCATGTCAATGCTCAGAAGGGTATCAAAGTAATTTTGCTAGTTGATACAATATTTGAATACACATTTTTTTCGTAAAAAGTCAAAAAATTATTCTAAACATACATATTTTTTTCTCTACTTTTTAAGCAAAAAAGTCAAAAAATGTACTTATATAGTTCATCCCAAACAACCCTTTATTATTGTAAAAGTATTTAAAAATAAAAAAACAATTCAATTTTCTACACTTCTTACATCATATTTGAATAGAAACTAACTCAAATCATAAAAATAAATCAAAATTCACATAAGTCAAAATATCTCAATCATTTATCACTTCGATATAGTTATCAGTATCACTCTTAATCACAAAATACCATTCCATAAAAACAAAACACATCTAAACATGTTTTAAATTGTATCATTATCCACATAAATGTCAAATATGTATAAAAATAATAATAATAAATAAATAAAACAAAAAATTACTCAAGACTTATGAGTAAGTACGTTTAATCAACAGGACATGCTAGTAATGATTTTTTTCCCTTTTGGGCCCAGATGGCTGGATCAGTTGACAGCCCAACTGTGTGGATTGAAGAAGTGTCATAAATTTATTTTTTAAAAAATAATTTTAAATAAATTGAATTTATTTTTACTCCTATTTTAATTTTAATAATTAAAATAACAATTTTTCATAATGACTATTTATAAAAATTGGTAATGCTGAGCATTGTTATGTTTTTTTGATAAGTAAAGTTTATTAAAAAGTTTAGTTGATCCCAGGCCGGCCCAACGTAATTTGAGGGTTAAGATGAAATTTTTAATTGAGGCCCATCTATGAGTTCACCCTCAAAGTTCTAATAAATTAATAATTTTTCAATTTTGACATGGCAAACCTTAGACCCATCAAAATTTTAAAATAAAATTAATTATTTCCAAATTATAAACCCAACACAAGTAAATTAAACTAGGAAAGTAAACTAAAAAAAAAAATTATTTTTTTGTCTTAAATAGTTAATACATAATTAGTCAAGCAATAGTGAATCAACCAACTTCAAAATATTGTTAACAAATACAGAAACCACAAACATCACTCCAAGATACAAAAACAACCACAAAACATTGATTTTTTTTAAAATATCCTTTTTAAAGAAAATAATTCAGAGAACTGATCTACTTTTCAAATTATTTGGAAAATTAACCTATTTTTTAAAATCACATTTTGAAAATACAATTTTAAATTGAAATTATATTTTCAACATGTAATTTCATCTTGAAATCACACGTTGAAAATGCAATTTATGATGACATGGATTTTAGTTTTTGAGATTGCATTTTTAATATGCGATTTCAAGGTAAAATTGCATATTTTTAAAATTACATTTTTAAAATATGATTTCTAAAAATAAGTTAATTTCTTAAATAGTTTAAAAAATGAGTCAATTCTCTAAATTATTTTTTTTAAGACTAAAAAAAAGAAAAAACTCCAAAACATCACTCATAATTTGACCCTATCCTATTGAACCACCCCCTGACTATGCTTTTTCTTGTCCATCCATACAGTGTGCGTGGCCAATTCAGTTCCTCACATGACTTCTCTTCCATTGTGAAAACATTCGTTGATTGGTAATATCATTGATGGAAAATGAGTGAGGGCACCGATTAGTGCTATCACTAATGATGTAGCAATGGACTCCATCTATTGTTACAGTGTTGTTGTGCTTTTTTTTTTTTTTTTTTTAAATGGATGCCAACTCATTTGTGATGGTTTAGAGCATCACTTTTAATGGTCTCTATCATTACTGTATCATTGATACAACCCATTTTATTAAGGTCAGGGAGAGTCGGGAACTCAATGAGTTGGGATATTTTATCATCCCCATTCGTGCCAATTACCTTAAAATGCATTTATATTTTGAGAATAAAATTGACACAATTAATTTGTTAGAAACCAAAATGATACTTAATACATATTTTAAAACTAAAAATAATAAAAGAAAAATGCTGCCTGATATAATATCTAGTATTGTTTAGTATCAAAATTAGAGTGAAAATTATTTTTAAAATATTAAAAGATAAAAATTTTTAAAATTAATAAAATATCCCATCTGTTTTTAAATTTTTTAATCTTTTATTCTTGACGACAAGTGCATGGTAGAAAGATCCATGATTAAATTTTTTAAAATTATTCACAAAAGCACGTGTTTTTTTATTAAGAATAAAAAAATAAAAAATTTTCTTGTCGTCGAGAAGTGCATGCTAGGAAGATTCATTGCTAAAAATTTAAATTTAATAAAAAAATCTCGTGTAACACTAATAAATTTTAAATAGATTTTAAATAATGATCTTATGAATTGCTTAATTATTATTATTATTATTATTTTTAATTATAGACTCAAAGGTTCCATTATAGTATGAATTACGTAAAGGGCCAAACATAAACAAGCGTTTGTTATGTGTTGAGAAACAAATGCATATTTTTTCATAATGTTGAAATTACTAAATGTAACTGTAGGATTTCAGCGCTTACCATCTCACAAAAGCTCACAGGTAGTGGTGAAGGCGTAGTTTTATTCCTCTAAAGGGCATAGCACCAAGTGTCTCAAGTCGACTGTGACTCGACCTTACCTTGGACTTCCGTCACGATAGGATGCTAGCCTAAACTCAGGCCAATAATTCCCCCCCATCACCGGTAGGATGCTGGCCCAAACCCAGGCGAACAATCCCCTCCAGCACCTACCTGTAAGCAGCATGTCCTCCAGGGGAATCGAATTTGAGAGCTTACTCTGATACTAATTATAGGACCTCAGTGCTTACCATCTCACAAAACCCGTAGGTAGTGGTGAATGCGCAAATTTGTTCCCTTAAAGGGTATAGCACCAAGCACCTTAAGTTAATCAGACTTTCGGCCTTACCGAAGTTTATACTGATGAGATCTTTGGCCTAAACCCAAGCCAATAGTAATACTTAAAAAAAACTCTTTAGTGTACTTTTTCCATATGTAACACTCCAAAAATGTAATGCTCTCATAACACAAAAAAATTTCTTATTGCATTTTTCTTAAACGTAACAACGTAACAATCTAAAAAAATTTCTTAGTATACTTCCAAACGTAACACAAAAACTACTTAATGTGTTTTTTCTAAATGTAATACTCTAATATAACACAATAAAAAATTCCTTAATATATTTTTTTCAAATGTAACAACGTAACATTCCAAAAAGATTCATTAGTGTATTTTTCTCAAACGTAACACTCCAATCAATGAAACACACAAAAACTTTGTAGTTTATTTTTTCGAAATGTAACACTAATGTAACACACTAAAAAACTCCTTAATGTATATTTTTCTCAAATGTAATAACGTAACATTTTAAAAAAATTATTAATGTAGTTTTTCCAAACGTAACACTTCAATCAATGTAATACATAAAAACTCTTTAGTGTATTTTTTCCAAATATAATACTCTAAGGTAACACCAAAAAATCACACTAACAAAAATGTATATTTTCACGCTCGACAACTAACATTTTAGCCACCAATCCCCTCAAAAAAGGATATTTCACACCTCACCTTTCTATTCTCATCTCAAAAATGAATCAATAAATTAAAAAAAAAAAAGAATCATAAAAGGCATTCGCTTAAACTCAAACAATACAAAATCAAATAAATATAACTTTTTAAAAGAAAAAGAACTAATTAATTCACAAAAAAAAAAACCTCTAAAATTAAATAGGTTAACATTTTTCATATAAAATTTATGGATAAATTCTCCGTAAAATTTTAAACTTTTTCTTGTAGTCGTGAAATGCCTAATTAAAAAAAAAAAAAAAAAAAAGAAGCAAAATTTGTTAATGTGTATTGTTTTAAAAATGATAAATTACATTTGACCGCTATATGTTTGATTATTTTTTTACTTGGGCTGTTGAATTTTTTTTTCTTGTCTACCTTAACCTTTCATATTTCAATTTTTTTTTATATTTTTTTAAAAACTAAATTTTATTCAAAATTATAAAGAAAATGACACATTAGATGACATAAAAAACATATTTTATATTAGGATTTGAGTTTGTATGTAAGGCTTTGAAGATCTAAGACAGCTCCTCTCTCTCTCTCTTTCTCTCATATCATCTTTAATTATGAACTAATCATCTCACTTATCTCTCTCTCTTATAGCATCTTTAATTATGAACTAATCACCTCACTTATATATTATTGAGTTTAGAATACCGGATTTTATATCATTTTCATAAAATAATTTTATGCCACGCGATTGCTAATGTATTATTTTCTATTTAATTTTGGATATAAGTTAACCTTTAGAATAAATTGGAAAAAAAAAAAATAAAACATGAAAAACTAAAGTGAAAGAAAAAAAAGAAGCTAAAGTGAAATAGTATCAAACATAAACTATACAAATGTAAATTGAATATATACATTTAAATTGGTGTTATGTGAATTGCATGTATGGAATACATGTGAATTACAATATCAACTTCTTCAAACGAACCGTCAACACCTCCACAGCTTATGCCCTAAGCACTATCGCCCGTTCATCAAAGTTGCGTGCGAAGCGTAGTGGTACCATAGGAGTAGATTCAGTATGGAATACATGTGAATTATACAATGATAGATTTAAATAAAATTTTAAAATAAAAATTCCGAATTTGTTGGAACTCATTGTCCAAACATATGCCAAAACGGCAAAATGAGATCCACCTCATCATTATTTAATACTGAATAAAAAATTCACAGAGTGGACAATTAAAAGTGACATACAAGTTTTTTTGTTTGTTTTTTTTGTTTTAATATTGTATAAGTGAGATGATTAATTAATAATTATAAAAAATATTGGAGAGAAGTAACACATGAAAATAATTGGTTGATTGATTATTGGGCTTGGAGGGTGGATATAATTTTTGAGTTTAAATAACACGATTTTTTTGGGGACAAATTACATCGGTGCTCTCTGTATTTTTCTCTTTTTGTCATTTTGATCTCTTCACTTTTAATTGATTCAATTTTAACTTCTAATTTTAGATTTTGTTTCAATTTGATGAAATTAATAATATCGTTAGTATTTTTAAGAAAAATTATCACTAAATTAGTTGAGGTTAATAATTAAATTGAGTAAGTTTAAAATTTTGCCCTTAAAAGTATGACACGTAACATTTATGTGCATATTTTTTATAAAAAAAATATTAAAAATTGTAATCAATTGAACCAAATTAAGATAAAATCATAAGTTCAAGATCGAAATCGAGCTAATTGATAGTACAAAGACCAAAATAACACAATGGCTTTTTTTTTTTTTTTTTTTTTCAAGAGAAAATAAAGAGTTTACAAGATAGCCATGGGATAAGTTAATCCCTTCTGGAACTGACATTCACTATGTCAGCAATTAACAAAGAAAATATACAATCAGGTGGATTTTCCAGAAACACTAAATGTTCCTGTTGATTGACTCTTGTATTGGCCAAGGCATCAGCACATTAATTGGCCTCCCTAGGTGTGGTTTGAAAGGAGCAGTTGCATCTTCTTAAAAGGAAATTGGCATCTTTTATGATTGCTCGGTAGGGTGAGTTCTCTACAGCACCATCTCGTACCAGCTCCATTGCTGTTTGTGAGTCCGTCTCTATCTCAATGCTTGACAATCCCTTTTGCATAATGATGGTCAATCCTTTGTAGACACCCCAGAGTTCAGCTTCTAAACTTGTGCAATGGCCCAGGTAGCCATGATAGCCCCATACCCATGTACCCACTTCATCATTGAGAAGTCCTCCATAACCTAATTGCCCTGGATCTCCCTTGGAGCTGCTATCAGTGTTGAGTTTAAGTTTACCTGCAGAGGGACAAGACTAGATAGTTAGTTTTGGTGCTGAAAAATTAGGATGCAGTATGTTAAGAAAGGCTTCTCGAATTACCATGGCTTGATTAAGAATGGATTTGACACTGATATAAGGACGTTGGGTTTGGTTCTCGAACACCTCTTTATTTCTATCCTTCCATATTATCCAGAGTGCAGTAGCAAAGACCACAAGCCACTGAATGTTATAAGCATAAACCTTGTTGCTCATATTAGTTTTGATCCAATCATGTAATGGTAAATTGTTGCTATCTTGCCACCAGATATAGTCCTTGAGATTCAGCCAAACAGCTTTGGCTTTGGGACAACTTTTGAGAAGATGATGTATGTTTTCTCTGTTAGTTCTGCATCCGAAAAAAAGATCAGTCTCAGTCATATGTCTGACCAGTCTTATGTGGTTAGTTAGTAGCCTTTCGTGCATAATTAACCAGAGAAAACTTGTGGAATTTTGAGTTTCCAAAGCCATTGCCAATCAATACCAGTATTAGCCTGCTCAGTTAAAGCTTGGTAGGCTGTTGAAGTAGAATACTCACCGCTAATAGATCCTTTCCAGTGAGAGGAATCAGTAAAGGTAACATACCTGGGTCTGTGAATGCTAAGGATGGCATCTTTTTCCTGTTGATTAAGAAGGTCTTGAGTATGAGTTAGATCCTAATTGCCCTAATCATCAATTATGGAGCTAACCTTTGTTGTGATGTCAATATAAGGCCCTTGATTAGTGTAGCAAAGTGGTTTGGAAACACACCACTAATCAGTCCATAAGGAGATAGATTCACTAGTACCAATAGTCAATTTTATATTATCCTCAAGAAAGGCTCTATTTCTGATTATACTCTTCCAAGTGTGGGCAACTTTTCTATTATTAGGCCACTTAGAGAGAGAATGATTCCTGAGATACTTAGATTGGAGAATTTGGCACCACAGTTCAGTAGATTTGCTAGCTATCTTCCACCCCAACTTAGAAATAAGAGCAGAGTTTTGATCTCTAGATTGCCTTATGCCAAGACCACCTTGTTTTTTTGACTAGCAAACTTGGTGCCAATTCACAAGATGCACTCTTTTCTTGGTCTCAAAGCTGCCCCAGAGGAAAGATTTGTTAACTTTATCAATATGACCACAGAAAGATCTGGGTAATTCCATGGTTTGCATAAGGTGGTTTGGGATTGCAGAAATGACAAATTTAACAAGTGTAAGTCCACCAATAAGGGACAAAGTTTTGGCTTTCCATCCTGAAAGTCTTCTAGCCATTTTATCAATAATATCTGTTAGGTGGTTTTTGGTGATCCTACTGTGAAGAATAGGGGTACCCAAATATTTTCCCAAATCATTGGTGAGGGATATACCACAACTGTAACTGAGGGGGAGAGCTTCTCTTCTAGGTATGTTGGGGAACACAAACATTTTGGATTTTTTAAGGTTTATCTTTTGGCCAGACATATCACAAAACTCAGAGAGCACATTTATAATACAATTACAATTCATTCTATTACCTTTAGTGAACAGAATCAGATCATCTGCAAAGAATAGATGGGAAATAGGAGGACAGTTATTAGAAGCCTTAAGTCCTTTCCAATCACCACTTTCAGTTTTAATTCTAATCATGTTTGATAGATTTTCTATACAGAGAACAAACAGATAGGGAGACAAAGGGTCTCTTTGTCTTAAGCCCCTTCCCATACTAATGTTAGGTAAAGACTCCCTATTCCAAATAATAGTAGAGTTAACATTAGACACACAATTCATGATAAGGGTAATCCAATCAGTATTAAGTTTAAATTCTTTCAAAGTATGATGAATGAAGTTCCAAGAAATGCGATCATAAGCCTTTTCAAGGTTAATTTTAATAACCATCCCACCCATCTTCCCTCTCTTGCTTCTCAAAGTATGGATGATCTCGTTGGTAATGATAATGTTATCAGTGGTGGTTCGACCAGGTATGAAGCTGCTTTGGTTAGGGTTGATAAGGCCAGGGAGAAGAGGTCTAAGCCTATTAACAATGAGTTTAGTAATGGTTTTATAAGTGACATTACAGAGACTAATGGGCCTAAATTGTTTAATGGTCTCAGGGTTATCCAGTTTGGGAATGAGCACAATTTGGGTTTTATTGACTTCATTAGGAATGGTTTTAGTCTGGAAACAGTTAGTAATGAAGTGACAAACAGAAGGGCCAATGATATGCTAGTTTTTGTGCAAGAAAATAGCTTGAAGACCATCTTTTCTAGGTGCTTTAAAGGCTTTAATATTTCTGATAGAATTCCACACCTCAGAGTTGGAAATAGGGGCAATGAGTCTATTGTTATCCTCAAGGGTAAATCTGATTCTAGCTATATTGATCCAATTATTCAACAAGGGAGTCTCCTCCTGTTGGAAAAGTTTACTAAAGTGATCCATTGTGTGGGTTTTGAGGGCAGCAGTGTTGGAAACCCAATTGCCACTATCATTCTTTAAAACATGGATTTTCAATTTCCTTCTTTTGGTAATGGTAGATATGTGAAAAAACTTGGTATTTTGATCCCCCATAATGATCCACTTACTTCTAGATTTTTGATACCATAAAAGTTCTTCTTGAAAGAGAGTTAAATTATATTGCTTTACCAGGTCTTGTTCAAGGGAAAACAGGTTAGGAGAGAAAGAATGAGCTTGGGCTTTCTGAATTCCTTCTATATGAGCAAGGAGAACTCTTTTTCTTTTAAAAATATTCCCAAAGACTTCTTTATTCCAAATTTTAACATTAAGAGTAAAAGAATTAATAGCTTCAAGAAGGTTAGAATCCATATTAGACCAAGAATTGAGAACAACATCAATAAAGTTAGGATGCGTAAGCCAAGTAGCTTCAAGTCTAAAAGGCCTATTTTGAGGGTTGGAGGGATGCATACCTTGGGTATAGACCACCAGTGGTGAGTGGTCGAAGTAGGTTCTTGGGAGAGTTCTCACAGTACCTTCAGGGAAGAGAACTCGCCATTGGTCATTACTCATAGCTCTGTTTAGCCTTTCCATGGTATTTGCTAGTCCTTGTCTGTTGTTGGTCCAAGTGAGTCAAGGGCCCACGCTCCTAAATCAATGAGATTATAGTTTTTAATCCTTTCAGTGAATTGCCGGGATCTGTCATGGTTTGGAGGATGGGAGAAGCTTCTGCACTCACTCTGGTTTGTGTAATCATTGAAGTCCCCAGTAACCAGCCATGGCTTGTTGATGCTATTCTTAGTGTCTTCAAGTTTTCCCCATAAGATCTCTCTGGCAGAGGGGTTAGAGCTGGCGTATACTGCAGAGAGTATTCATTCCTCATAATCTTCTTTGTGAACTGTGGCCTGGATATACTGGTTTGAGAGTACTGAAGCTCTAACATTTATGTGGTCAATATTCCATATCAACCAAATACCTCCAGATCTGCCAACTGGGTCTCCAATGGTGAATGCTGAGAAACCTAGGTTGTTGAAGAAGTTGCCCATAGAGTTGAAAGTAACTTTGGTTTCCATCAGTATAAGGACCTCAGGTTTGTGGAGGTGGATGAGCTCCTTCATGTTTCTTCTGAAGGTGTTATTGTTGGGTATACCTCCTTATTGGAGTGTGGGACCCAATTGGTTTTGGAAAAAGAGTTTTAATTTGGCTTAGTTTAGTATAATATATTTTTATATATTATATTTGTGGAGGCCCAATCCAATTTGGTTACAGTTAGGGTTTTGATAAAACAAACCCTAGAATTAACAATATAGAAATATATTGTTTATGTGAGCCGTTTTTGTCAAGGAGTAGCATATACTTGTCTTTGGTGAGATAGTGCTTCGGGTGGCTTTTGTGAAGCAGCATCAAAATTGATTTGAGTGCATCTTTGTTTGGGTGTTTTGGTGGAGTTGATTTGGTTCGTTATTTTGGGTCTTCTTCAACTCTGATTCTGAAGATTTTGGTTCATCTGTTTGGTGAGGTCTTTTCTCTTGTTTATTTGTGATTATTTGGAATTCACCTAAGGGTGGTTTTGTGAGACCATTAGTGTCTCGTTTGTAATCGTTTGGAACTTATTTGGTTGATAGTGGAATCGGATTTCGATCCCGTGGACGTACCTCACATTGAGGGAACCACGTAAAAATTCTTGTGTTGCCTTTGATTTAATTTTTCCGCATTAGTTTTTATTCCCATTGATTGATTTACTTGTGGGGATTCATCGATTTTCCCTAACAACTGGTATCAGAGCTTACGGTTTATTTGGATTTATTTATTTGTGTAAATCAATGGAGGGGAATGTGGGTCGTATGTCTAGCTTCAATGGAAGCAATTGGGTAACTTGGAAAACTAAAATGGAGGACCTATTATTTTGTAAAGACTTGTATGGACCCATTGAGGGTGATAGTGGCAAACCTGCTGATATGAAAGATGATGAGTGGAAGAGGCTTAATCGAAAAGCCGTTGGTGTTATCCGTCAATAGATTGATGACAGTGTGTTTCATCATGTTGCCACTGAGACTTCGGCACATGATTTATGGAAAAAATTAGAGAGTCTTTATGATAGAAAATTAGCCACAAATAAAGCTTTTCTCTTTCGTAAGTTGGTTAATTTAAAATATAAAGAGGGCAGCCCTATTCCGGAACATCTGAATAAAATAAAGAGTATTGTTAACCAACTTGCTTCTATGAAAATTATTTTTGATGATGAGTTGCAGGCTTTGATGCTACTTAGTTCTTTGCCCGAAAGTTGGGAGACTTTGGTTGTAACAGTTAGTAATTCGGCACCCGATGGAGTTGTCACAATGGGCCAAGTCACTAGTAGCTTGTTGAATGAAGAAACTAGAAGAAAATCAGCCGGTTCCTCTCATTCGGAAGCATTTGTTGTGAGAGGCCGAAGCAAAACAAGGGGGAGGAGTAAGACTCCTCATGGTCGTGATCAAAGCCGTGACAAGTCAAGAGATGGTTCTCTTTCAAAGAAAGACGTTGAGTGTTATTATTGCCATGAGAAAGGGCACATGAAGCGGAAATGCCGAAAGCTCAAGAACAAGGAGAAAAGGCGTGACAAAAGTGTGGATAAGAAGCAAGAAGACACAACGGCAGTTACTACCGATGATCTCATGGTCGTTTGTGAAGATGATTGTATCAATTTTATGGGCCAAGAGAGCAGTTGGGTGATTGATTCTGGTGCTTCTTTTCATGTGACTTCTCAAGTTGATTTCTTCACTACCTACACCGAAGGAGATTATGGTTCTGTTCGAATGGGTAATGAAGGTTTGTCCGAGATTATCGGCATGGGTGATGTTTGCTTGGAAACAAATTTGGACTGCAAATTGTTGCTTAAAGATGTGAGGCATGTTCCCGACATTCGCCTCAATTTAATCTCTACTGGGAAGCTAGATGATGAAGGCTTCAACAACAAATTTGGTGATGGAATATGGAAGCTCACAAAGGGTTCTTTGGTGGTGGCTAAGTGCAAGAAGACTCATACACTTTATTCGATGCAAGGAAAAATTTGTAAAGGTGTTGTCAATGCACTTGAAGATGATACTTCTACCGAATTGTAGCACAAGCGGCTTGGCCACATGAGTGAAAAGGGGCTGCAAGTATTGTTCAAGAAAGAGCTTCTACCCGGTTTGAAAGGTACACATCTTAAAACTTGTGTTCATTGTTTGGCGGGTAAACAACATAGAGTTTCTTTTCATAAAAATGTTGCTTCTAGAAAAGAAAATGTGTTGGAGTTAATTCATTCGGATGTTTGTGGTCCTTTAAAAGTTAGAACACATGGTGGTGCACTTTATTTTGTTACTTTCATTGATGATTATTCAAGGAAAGTCTGGGCTTATCTACTAAAAACTAAAGATCAAGTTCTAGAAGTATTTAAGCATTTTCAGGCCATGGTTGAAAGAGAAACAGGACAGAAATTGAAGTGCATCCGAACAGATAATGGTGGTGAATACATTGGGCCATTTGATGAGTATTGTCGCAGCCAAGGTATTCGGCATCAAAAAACAGTTAAGAAGACTCCTCAACAAAATGGCGTTGCCAAGAGGATGAACCGCACCATTGTAGAAAGAACAAGGTGTTTGCTTTCACAAGCTAAATTGCCAAGATCCTTTTGGGGTGAGGCAATGAGTACAGCGGTTGACGTGATCAATTTGTCTCCTTGCTATCCTTTGAATGGTGATGTTCTGAAAAGAGTTTGGGTAGCAAAGATGTGTCTTATGAGCACTTGAGAGTGTTTGGTTGTCGAGCTTTTGTTCACATTCCAAAGGATGAGAGGTCTAAGCTTGATAGTAAGTCAAGACAATGTATTTTTCTTGGCTATAGGCGTGATGAGTTCGGGTATAGATTATGGGATCCGGTCGACAAGAAAGTCATTCGAAGTCGTGATGTTGTGTTTCTTGAAGACCAAACAATTGAAGACTTTGGTAAAGGTGATCAACTAGAGCAAAAAACTAGTGATCTCATTGACATGGATCCATCTTCTTCATCTTCAGTTGATGATGAAAATGGGGGAGATGTGCAGCCACATATTGAAGATGTGGATGATGATGCTAATCCTAATGAAGTTGAGCCAGAAATTGAGGAAGAACATCCAACTCAAGAACCGCCACCACAACTTGAGTTGAGGAAATCTACAAGGGACCGACAACCTTCAAGAAAGTATCCTCCCAATGAATTTGTGTTGATTTCTGATCAAAGGGAGCCGGAGAGCTACCAAGAAGCAATTGAGCATGCAAAGAAAGATGATTGGAAAAAGGCTATGGAAGAGGAGATGAATTCCTTACTTGAAAATCACACTTATGATTTAGTGAAGTTGCCTAAAGGGAGGAAAATTCTGAAAAATAAGTGGGTTTTCAAATTGAAGAATGATAGAAAGAATCTGAGGTACAAAGCGCGTCTTGTTGTGAAAGGCTTTGGGCAAAAGAAAGGCATTGACTTTGACGAGATTTTCTCATGGTGTGAAGATGTCTTCTATTCGGGTTGTACTTGGCATGGCTGTAAGTATGAACCTTGAAGTTGAACAACTTGATGTGAAGACCGCATTTCTTCATGGTGATCTTGAAGAAGAAATTTACATGGAGCAACCGGAAGGTTTTGTAGAGAAAGGGAAAGAGAAATTTGTTTGCAAATTGAAGAAAAGTTTGTATGGCCTCAAGCAAGCCCCGCGACAATGGTACAAAAAATTTGACTCTTTCATGATGAATAATGGTTTTTCTAAAACTACTTCGGACCATTGTGTGTTTGTGAAAAATTTTCCGGATGGCAAATTTATTATTCTTTTGCTTTATGTTGATGACATGTTAATTGTGGGTCAAGATTCTACCATGATTAACAAGTTGAAGTTGGAGTTGAGCAAGTCCTTTGCTATGAAAGATTTGGGGCCGGCAAAGCAAATACTTGGTATGAAAATTGTTTGTGATCGCAAAGAGGGACTGATTTGGTTGTCTCAAGAAAGCTACATTGAAAAAGTTCTTGAGAGGTTCAACATGAATAAAGCAAAGCCGGTTGGTTGTCCACTTGCGGGTCACTTCAAACTTAGTTCAAATCAATGTCCTACAAGTGAGAAAGACAAAGAAGAGATGTTGAAAGTTCCTTATGCTTCAGCAATTGGTTCTTTGATGTACGCCATGGTTTGTACAAGGTCGGATATTGCTCACGCAGTTGGTGTGGTGAGTCGTTTTCTCTCTAATCCGGGTAAAGAACATTGGGCAGCGGTAAAATGGATTCTCAGGTATCTTTAAGGGACTTCGAAGGTGTGTTTGTGTTTTGGAGATGGTAAGCCGATGCTTGATGGGTTCACGGATTCTGACATGGCCGGTGATGTTGATTCTAGGAAATCTACTTCGGGGTATTTGATGACTTTTGCAGGGGGAGCTGTGGCATGGCAATCTAAATTACAAAAATGTGTTGCTCTCTCAACTACCGAAGCTGAATTTATTGCTATTACAGAAGCTTGCAAAGAAGAGTTATGGTTGAAGAAATTTTTGCAAGAGTTGGGTTTGAAGCAAGAAAAGTATGTGCTTTATTGTGATAGTCAAAGTGCTATTCACTTGAGTAAAAATTCTACCTTTCATTCGAGATCGAAACACATTGATGTGAGATACCATTGGATTCGTGATGTGTTAGATTCGAAATTGTTGCAACTCGAAAAGGTTCACACAGATGATAATATTTCAGATATGTTGACAAAGACTTTGTCGAGGGACAAACATTTAAAGTGTCGAACTTTGGCGGGTATGGTTGATGTCTCCACCTAAGTCGGTAGGGGGAGAATTGTTGGGTATACCTCCTTATTGGAGTGTGGGACCCAATTGGTTTTGGAAAAAGAGTTTTAATTTGGCTTGGTTTAGTATAATATATTTTTATATATTATATTTGTGGAGGCCCAATCCAATTTGGTTACAGTTAGGGTTTTGATAAAATAAACCCTAGAATTAACAATATAGAAATATATTGTTTATGTGAGCCGTTTTTGTCAAGGAGTAGCATATACTTGTCTTTGGTGAGATAGTGCTTCGGGTGGCTTTTGTGAAGCAGCATCAAAATTGATTTGAGTGCATCTTTGTTTGGGTGTTTTGGTGGAGTTGATTTGGTTCGTTATTTTGGGTCTTCTTCAACTCTGATTCTGAAGATTTTGGTTCATCTATTTGGTGAGGTCTTTCCTCTTATTTATTTGTGATTATTTGGAATTCACCTAAGGGTGGTTTTGTGAGACCATTAGTGTCTCGTTTGTAATCGTTGGAACTTATTTGGTTGATAGTGGAATAGGATTTCGATCCCGTGACGCATTCTCACATTGAGGGAACCACGTAAAAATTCTTGTGTTGCCTTTGATTTAATTTTTCCGCATTAGTTTTTATTCCCATTGATTGATTTACTTGTGGGGATTCATCGATTTTCTCTAACAGTTATTACCTGCCCCGTGGCAGTTCCAAATTAACATGTTTAGAGAATTCATGGACAGGTATGGGGGGAAGGGGTCGGTAATCAAATTGGGACAGATACTTCGGATCCTACGATGATCCTGCTCTATGGACCTCAGGGATGCCATCTGAAATGAGTGGATTGGAGGACCTGGGATGGTGTTCCAACCTGGTTCTATTCTCAACTTGATCTATTCGATCCACCAGATTATGTCTACGTGGTGAATGACTTCTGTCCCTGGTTTTAAGAACAACCCCGTAGCATTACCTTCCATCCTGTGGACAATCGTTGTTGGGCGAGTGGGCTCTTCGTTCACTATAGCTAGGTCCGAGGTCTGGTGGTTTTATCGGTCTGGAGTTACCCTTATTTAGGGATAAGGCTTGAAAGGAGGAGGTGTGAGAGGGGTTAAGTGGGATAGGTGGATTGTGAGATAACGGTAAAAATGGAGGTGGAGAAGACTTACAAAGAACCTCCAGTACCTCTGCTATGGGGATTTTTAGAGTTTCACTGGTAATTTCTGGAGAACTAAGGGTTGTAGATAGCAGGCTAGACGGCATGGCTCTGACCTCGCTAGGTTCTGGGGCTTGAAGTGATATATCATGAGGCGTGGAGTGGGAACATGATGAAAGGTTACTTTGGGTATTGGCTAGGCCTTCAACTGGGCTAGAATTCTTCGAAGTAGGCTTTGAATTAATGGACCGAAGAGTATCTGAGTGGGTTGCTGGCCTAACTGGGTGGTTGGCTTTAGGTGGATCGGAAGTGGAGGCCCCTTTCTCATGGCCCATCTTAATGGGCTTTTTACCTCTGGTGGGTTCCTCTTTTTGATGGATAGGTTTGCCTCAGTAAATTTATTATTGTTTGGGTTTGGGTTGGGCCCATGGGACTGGGTTTTTCTATTAGAATTGGGTCTACGAGCCCTCTTAGTAACTAACATCCATGGCCCAAAAGCAGCATTTCCGTCCTTAGAGCTATGCAGGTTACTGTTGCCCTGAATTTGAGCCGTTTGGACGGACCCTGAAATGGCTAGATGGTCTCCCACCGGCGGTGGTTCAGGTCTGGTAGTTTTGTGTAATACTGGGTTTGCTGCTTTGAATTGGCAAAGTTCCTTCCGATGATCAATCCTGCCACAGAAGAAACAAAATGAATGGATTGATTCGTACTCAATATTATAACTTTTCTTACCTAAAACAAATCTGGGGCAAAAGCGGTTTGCTGAGATCGACTTCGATGCAGACTCGAGCGAATTTGCCTCTTGTGGCCATGGTAGTGGTAAGGTCGATCTTGAGTGGTTTCCCAATTTGTTTTGCAATGATATAGAGGACTTTCTCTTGGAAATACTCAATCGGAAGCTCGGGAAACCTAACCCAAACAGCGGTTGTGGTTTCAAAAGCTTCCGAGGCCTTAAAGTCAGGTTCTCATTTCTGGACTGTGAGGTAGTGGTCCATTATAACCCAAGGTCCTCCCGAATACACTTGCGCACAGTCTTCCTAAGAAGAGAATTTAAACAAAAAATAATTATTGCCCAGATCAATGGCAGATAAATCATCCATTAGACCCCATAAGTGTTTAACTCGTGTATATAACATTCGATAACCAATGTTTTTCCCCAAGATCCTAACGATGAGGGTGTTGACCTATGGTTGTCTGATCTGCTGTAGAAGCTTTTTGGGAAGGGAGATGCTGGGTATCCCATTTGTATCTCCTTGTGATGTTTCTTCGTAAATTTTTGTGTCCCCATCTTCATTCTTATCGTCAGGTGAGATTGTATCTGTTGTTTCATCAAAGTAAAAATCCTTACTCTTAGGAGCTGTTAGGGCCTCCTTGAAAGATTTGATCTGAGGCTCTTCAACTAATGGAACTGGCGGAGGTGGCTTTGGTGTAGAGTTATTGAGAGGTTCTGTTATTAAGGGTGGGGAGGATATTGCTGTAGACGTAGCCTTAGAGTTTATATCCATGTCCGTTTTCTCCAGTGAGCCCTTGTCTTTAATCTTTTTGGTACTACGAATCAGATGATCTGCTTCCTCTTGTGATAACCTGGTTTGTGCAGAGTCAGAAGATGGAGTGGCGCTCATTCTAGAGAGAGTGCGTTAATAGTGTTGTTTTTAACTTTTTAGTCTAGATTAAAAAACCTCATTTTTGACATTTTAAATTTTTATAAAAGAAATAATTAAATATTTATGATTTAAATATGATATTTTATTTTATTATTTTTGATTATTTTAACATTTCAACCTCCCAACTTTTGAATGACAAACGAGGGCAGAGACCACCGTCGTAATTTCTCTTCTTTTTTTCTTCTTTTTTTTTTCAATAGCTTTAAAATAATAATAAAAATTTGCCTCCTTTGGGTGCAACAATTGAGAAAGATGCTTTGCAGAAGAGCATCGGATTCTCCACAATCTCTCTCTCTCTCTCTCAATATGTACTTCTCTTTACATCTATGTAATCTGCATCCTTCCTTGTAATATTAATTTTATTTTTCAGCTTCTGAATCCATTCCATACACCTCCATGACGATCACCGGTGATGGCACACATATTTTGGTTTTCCCTTTTCCTGCGCAGGGGCATATGATCCCACTTCTGGACCTAACCCACACACTAGCTTCTCGTGGACTAACAATCACCATACTAGTCACCCCCCAAAACCTCTCTCTCCTCACCCCACTTCTCTCTGAACACCCCACCATCAAAACTCTCATCTTGCCTTTCCCTGCGCACCCTTCCCTCCCCCCCGGCGTAGAGAACGTCAAAGACATGCCCGCATATGGCTTTATTGCTATGATGCGCGCCATGGGTGAACTCTACAATCCTCTCCTAAATTGGTTCCACAACCACCCTTCTCCGCCTGTGGCCATCGTCTCCGACATGTTCTTGGGGTGGACCCACCGCCTCGCTTGCCAGCTTGGCATTCGCCGCCTTTTGTTCTCTCCTTCCGGTGCTACGGCCTTGTCTGTTATTTATTCCCTGTGGCGGAACCTACCCAAGAGAGATGATCCCAACAATGAGGACGCTCTGATTTCTTTCCCAGACGTACCGAATTCCCCGATTTACCCTTGGTGGCAGCTGACTCGCCTGTATCGTACCTACGTAGAAGGAGACCCAGTTTCGGACTTCATCAAAGATTGTTATTTGTCTAATATGGCGAGTTGGGGACTCGTGGTTAACTCGTTTAGTGAGTTGGAACGGGTTTATCTCGACCATCTAATCGAGGTATTGGGCCATGATCGGGTTTGGGCTGTTGGGCCATTGCTACCTCCTGTCAATGATCGATCTGGCCCAATTGAGAGAGGTGGGTCCAGTTCTGTGTTGCCAACCCATGTATCAACTTGGCTTGACACGTGCGAAGATCGCACGGTTGTTTACGTGTGCTTTGGGAGTCAAGCAGTGTTGACAAACAAGCAAATGGAGATGCTAGCACTTGGGTTGGAGAAAAGTGGAGTCAAGTTTATATTGTGCGTTAAGGAGCCCACCAAGGGACACGTGGAAGGTCAATACGGTTTGATTTCATCTGGTTTCGAAGATCGTGTGGTGAAAAGAGGACTTATTTTAAGAGGGTGGGCTCCTCAAGTGTTGATTCTGACTCACCGAGCGGTGGGTGTATTCTTGACTCATTGCGGGTGGAACTCGACTCTGGAAGGAATATTTGCAGGGGTCCCAATGCTAACTTGGCCCATGGGGGCTGACCAATTTGTAAATGCAAAATTGTTGGTGGATGAGCTTGGGGTGGCAACTAGGGTTGTTGAGGGTGCTCAAGCTGTTCCAAACTCGGATGAGTTGGCTCGGTTGTTGGCTGGAGCGGTGAGCGAGAACGGGGTCAAAATGATTCGATCCTTGGAGTTGAGTGAGGCAGCGTTGGAGGCCATTAAACAATGTGGAAAGTCATCCAAAGATATGGATGAGTTGATTAGGCGTCTTTCTGAAGAGGCTAAGCATGACAAATCTTTCATTTCTTCCAACTCAAACTCTCAAACATAGTTACATATATTAGTTTTCTTTTCTTTTTTTTCTTTTTTTTTAATTGATGTGATTTGTAATAAAGAATTTACATATGGTATCAATCAATATATATATTCAGTATTTTAGGGATTTGAAATAAATGTTTTTCATGCTGTGTGGATATAATCATGTGCAATAGTAATATTTGGAAATATCAAAATGGAATCAACGGATAGAAATTAGAATTAATTGCCTAAAACTCTTATTTATAAATGTAATGATAGCTTAGGTTCTATTTAAAAAATTTTAAATCAATAAGTTCTATTTAGTAAAACTGAGAATATTATCAGTTTTTTTTTTTTAATTTTTAAAACTAAGAATATTATAATTTTACATAGTAATATTCCAGATAATTGTTTCGCTAACTAATGAAAAAAAAATAGAGCATGAGATTAAACGTTTTTTCCATTATATTTATTGGTTTGATTCAACTATCAAATAAAATCGAGAACATTATTATTTTTTTCAGTTTTAAAACTGAGAATATTATCAATTTTTTCTTATTTATTTATTTATTTATTTTATAGCTTTGCACATCAATGTTTCATCATCATACTCTTTTATAGACACAAAATTTTTAGTTTTGCATAAAAAAATAATTCAGTTTTTTCAATTCTAAAAAAAATAAAAACATTAGTGTGTTTGGTTACAGTTTTCTGAATTCAGTTTTTAAAAACTGAGTTTTTTGTTTTTCGTGTTTTTTTGTTTTTAGTGAATATTTTTTAAATTTTAAATAATTTTTTTTTAACTTTTTTAGATGCACTTTACTAATGAATTTAAATACTAAAATATTTTGGAAAAAATATTTTAAAAAATTAATAAATACACAAAAATACGAAAATATATTAAATTTTTATTTTTATTTTGTATTTTTTGGTATTTAGTGTATTTTTTAAATATTTTTTTCACAAATATTATACTTTTTAAATGTGTTTATGTTAGGTGTGTCTAAAAATTAAAAAAAAAAATTGCTTAAAATATTAAAAAAATCATTGAAAACATTAAAATACGAAAAATAAAAAAGTAGAATTTTCTGAAAACTGGAACCATTTTTGTTTTGCACTTATTTTTTTTCCAATTTGAAAATTGATATTTTGAAAATTTTAAAATCAAAATAAATGTCAAATCATCATATTCTTTTATAGATAATCATAAATGATGAACAATTATTATTTGAAGGGTAATTCTGATTATTAAAAATTTAATGGGATTTGAAAGTCTAAAAAATCTTAATTAAAACCTAATGAAATATAAATTCATAAATTAAAACTTGTGTGTAAATGCCTCCTAGAAATTATTCACGCCTGTAAATTAAATTCATAAAAATAATTTATTTAAATAACATATATTACTATGATAAAAGCGAGGCAATGGTCAAATATAGTATCAACACCACAATACATTATAATTTTTTTTTTTATTAGCACAAGAAATTCTTTTCCTGATTCTTAAGAATAATACAATATTTTAAGGTATTGCTTTGTGCAGTTTATAGGGCTATTCATTGAAATCATTTTTATTATTTATTTTTTCATAGACAAATTTAATAAAATTATGTAATTATATCAGATTGAATTATTTTTTGTGTGAATGATCTACACAAAATGACCTAAAAAATAAACATTCGAATGATCGAAACAGAATCCATAATGAACTCTAATGACCCAAATAATACCGTCTAATCCAAAATCCATTACTTTACAATTCTACTCTATCTTCTCATACTCTACTCCCCCCTCTCAGTTATATCAAATTGAATTGATTTTTTGTGTGTGGACAATCTTCACAAAATAACCTAAGAAATAAATTATCCGAATAATTGAAATATAACTCATGATTAATAGTTCACATATCCAAACAATACCGTCTAGTCCATAATCCAATACTTTACGATTTTACTCTACCATCTCGTACTCTACTCCCCCGCTCTCTAATTAACGCCACTGACCAGTAGTACTCCCTCAGCCTCCCCAGCCATCTTCCCACTTCTACTCCTTCAAAATAAAGCAATATTAAAAATTTCAACAATAAATTTGATACAAAGAGAAGAGGGAGAAATAACTCATAGTGGCCAATGGCCATGGCAACAAAAACCCAACAAAAGGCCAATCAAAACACAACAATCACAATCACCAATCAGAGTGGAGTGGCCATGCTAGCTTGGCTCATGGGGGCAAAATAAGAACAACGATTTTAATACAAAGTGACGAGATAAGAGAGAGGGAGGGAGAAGGGGGATGCTTAGTGGCTAGGAGCCATGGCAATCAGCAAGGGCAAAATTAGAACAACAATTTTAATACAAAGTGACAAGAGAGAAGAGAGAGGGAGGAAGGAGGGGATGGACAATCAAATCCCCCTCCTCCCGTCAAAAAAAAAAAAAAAAGTTAATTTTGATCTTAAAATAAAGTCTTGAAATAATTTTGATCTTAATTTGTATTTGATTAATTATTTCAGTCTTAAATTATAGATGATTTATTGAAATGAGATTGAATGGAACAATCATTTTATCATAATATTCATTTTCACGTTTGATTTGTTAAAAAAATATTACAAATGAAATTATTATTCGTCATTGTAACAATCTAAATTTTTAATTATTCTTTAAAATTTATATTAATATTATTTAATCACAGTTCGAAAAATATATGATTTATCTTATATTATTATGTGTAATTATGTAAAGTAATATAATTATTATTGTGTAAAATAATATAATTATTAAAAAATTTAGGGATCAAAGTGTAATTATGAGAAGTGAAATTGCCACCTCTCATTTGGAGAAGACATCTGGCAAGCCAGATGTCTCTCATGCGTTTGTTACCCACCTATATATAGGTGTGGTGTTGATTTATGAAGGAAAACAAACGAAGAAATGAGAAGAAAATAATGAAAGGCAAGAAAGTTTTTGATTGTGAAAAGAAAGAGTGAAATATTATTTTTAAGGTGAGTTATATTATATTTTGAATTATTATAATATATTTTATGTATGTTTTGGATTATCATAATTTATTTTACGTAATTTATGTTTTATATATTATATTAGCATTTTTAATTATATTATTTATTTATAAATCTTATTTGATATATTAAAAAAAATCTATGGATATAACTATTTATTAAAATGTGTTTTAAGTAATTATTTTATAAATACCACTATGAGAGTCTCATGCATTGGGGAACTTAAATAAACCATTAGTCCCTATTTGGCTACTTTGTGATCCTCTGTTTGTTATGGATCCATTGATTCCTGTTTTGATTGTCACTCCGGTGACCCCTGTTATGTTTTGTTCTGTACCGTGGCTATAGTTATTTACGTAATTTCTGTATTATATGTCCAATAATTCTCATATTATATATTCTGTATTTTAATATCAAGCTTTGTTTAGTCAATAATTATCCATGGTGAATTTTATGCTCTTATACTTTTAGTATAATATTTCTCACACTGCCATGTGCTTATAGTTGTTTACTACTTTCAGGTGACATGTCAGGGCCAGCGCGTGGGATAGGCACAAAGCACTTTGTAAACATAGTTCAGCTTTGACAATTTAATTAAATAGAAACTCCAATGATTATTTTGATACCTTTACTTAAATATTATTTCCACTCGTGTTTATTTATTTGTTCAAGAATTGGCCGGAGGTAACTTCAGTTACTGGCCATCACGATGCATACCCCTTGGGTACAAAGAGCGGGTCGTGACAAGTTATATCAGAGCCTAGGTTTTTAAAATTATTTTTATAAAAGCATTGGAGCATAAGACATATGCATAAATACGATGGGGGAAACGTTGAGCTAGATTATAGATTGTATTTAAATTAAATATAATTAAGATGAGTTTTTGTTACTTTATATATAATTATGTATATCTTTCGTGTATATGCTAAATAATTTGACAAAAAAAATTCAAACAGGTGTATTAAATCATTAAAAAAAAATTCATTTAACTCTTTGGAAGTGGGTTCAAATCTCTAATATTTCAAAATTTATAAAAAAAACAAAAAACAAAAAATTTTATAAAAAAATACTAATTTTGAAACTATTTCCCATCAATGAAAAGTTCATCTCAAATCCCTTCAACTCTTGCATATGATTCCGTTATTGTGTTCTCATTTTATTTTTATTTATTTTTATCGGAAACAAAACCAGTGAAAAGTTTTTACAGTCATCCATTGTTTTTCACTTTGGCCCAAAAAAGTTTTGACAAATAAACAGTGATTTGTTTTGGTAAAGTTTTTTTAGGTAATATTTTATATCAGATTAATCATCAAAAATATATTTATCAAAGTGCGCAGCGGATAGATTACACATATGACAAATTTCGAATAAGAAATTTTTAAAAGGAGGAGATATTATAACAACTCAAAATTTTAATTATTCTTTAAAATTTATACTAATATTATTTAATTATAGTTGGAAAAATATACAATTTATTTTATATTATTATGTATAATTGTGTAAAATAATATAATTATTAAGAAGTTTAGAGGTCAAAGTGTAATTATGAGAAGTGAAATTGCCACTTGTCATTTGGAGAAGACATCTAGCAGGACAGGGGGTCCCTGCTGTGCCTCCCCTCCCTGCTGTTCCTGTTGTGCCGTAAAATGGCACAGTTTCTCCAAATTTTTTTTTTTTGGTCAATATGTTTTTTTAAACTCTAAAATTAAAAAAAAAAATTAAGAATTAAATCTAAACTCTAAACTCTAAACTCTATAATAAAATAAATAAATTTTAAAAATTAAATCCTAAATCTTAAAATAAAAAAAAAATAAATTTAAAGAATTAAACCCTAAACCCTAAAATAAAAATAAAAAAAAATTTAAAAATTAAACCTAAACCCTAAAATAAAAAATAAATTAAAAATTAAACCTAAACTCCAAACCCTAAACCCTAAAATAATAAATAAATATTTTTTAAGAATTAAATCCTAAATCCCAAACCCTAAAATAAGAAAAAAAAATAAATTTTAAGAATTAAATCCTAAATCCTAAAACCTAAAATAAAAATAAAATAAAAAAATTAAGAATTAAACCCTAAACCCTAAAATAAAAATAAATAAATTTTGTTCCTAAACTTTAAAATAAAAAAAATAAATTTTAAAAATTAAATTCTAAACCCTAAATCCTAAAATAAAAAACATAAATTTTAATGGAGAAAAAAAGAAGAAGAAGATGAAACTGTGCCGTTTTACGGCACAGCAGCAACACAGCAGGGAGGGGGCACAGCAGTGACCTCGCTCCCTATCTAGCAAGCCAGATGTCTCTCATGCGTTTGTTATCCACCTATATATATAGGTGTGGTGTTCATTTATGAAGGAAAACAAACGAAGAAGGGAGAAGAAAATAGTGGAACTCAAGAAAGTTTTTGATAGTGAAAATAAAGCGTAAGATATTATTTTTAAGGTGAGTTATATTATAATTTGAGTTATCATAATATATTTGACGTATATTTTAGATTACCATAATTTAATTTATGTAAATTATGTTTTATATATTATATTAGCATTTTTAATTATGTTATTTTTTATGAATCTTATTTGACATACTAAGGAAAATCCATAGATATAACTATTTATTAAAATGTATTTTGAGTAATTATTTTTTAAGTACCACCACGGGAATCTCATGTCTTGTAGGACTTAAATAAACTAGAGGCCCCTGTTTGGCTACTTTGTGATCCTCTGTTTGTCATGGATCCATTGACCTCTGTTCTGATTGTCACTGCGGTGACCCCTGTTCTGGTCTATTCTATATCGTAATTATAGTTATTTACGTAATTTCTGTATTATATGTCAAATGATTCTTGTATTTTATATTATGTATTTTAATATCAAGTTTTGTTTAGCCAATAATTATCCATAGTGAATTTTATGCCCTTATGTTCTTAGTATAATATTTCTTACTCTGCCATGTACTTATAGTTGTTTACCACTTTCAGGTGACATGTCAGGGCTAGTGTGTGGGTGTAGACACCCCATTTTTGACCGTCCTCAAGACTTGGACGTCACCGCTTGAACACTCGGTGATTATTCATGTTCGTGTTCGTTTGGGGTTCCCGGAGGTCTCGGCTACGTGCCCTGCCTCAGGATTCCCGAACTCGACCGTTTTGTGTCTGGTTTTACACCAAACTCCTGTGTTTTTGTCTTGAAGGGCAGGGAATGGCTTGTTGGTCATCCCCACATCCCACCGGCCCTACCCTACCATCATCGGCCGCGTATGTCTACCGCCGGCACTGTTTTGTTAAAATCTTTGGCCGGTCGGCATTATATGTTGCCGACCGGCACTTTTTTGTGCCGATGATCTTTTTGGTGGCCGGCGTGCACCCTTTGAACTCCTGAGGCATGGTGTATGCCAACTGTGCCAGCTGGAATACACCATCACTCATCCTCGTGCACAGGAGTGACCACTTTGCACCTTTGAACCCCTAAAGCTTCTAGAAGCTTGAACCTTTGGCCAAGCTTCTTGGAGAAGCTTGGCCAGCTGTCTTAGCTTCCCCAAGAAGCCTAGACCCTTTTGGCCCCCTTGAACCTTTCTCTTTGCTTAGCCATTAAGTCATTTGGCTTGGTCTTGGCCTATATAAGCACCATCTCTCTCCCTTTGAGAGAGGTTGGCCATTTTGATAAAAAACCAGAGCTCCTATATCTATACATCTGCCATATATCTCTCTCTCTCTCTACATTTTCCCTCTCTCTCCTCTTGTGTGTGTGTTTTTAGGCCTAAAAGTGTGGTTTTACCTTACTTTTGCACCAATACACACACCATTACACCTTAGCTCGAGATTTGGATGCTTGGAGGGTTGTTTGTTGAGTTTTTGGACTGGTTTTGATCAATATAGAAGGGTTGCACCACCTGTTCTTCAAGTGTTCTTCAAGGGTGAGCACTTTACTTTAGATTCCCCTTTTTTGCAACAAGTTTTTACCTATCTTGCTTTGTGTTTTGAGCTTTGTGTATAACTGAAAAAAGTCTTAGATTTTCTTGCTTTTGAACTTTCATTAAGGTTATTTTGTGGTTTGAGTGCAAACTCACCCTTTTAGGCCTTATTTTGGCCTATTTGGTGTCTTTACTTTGAGCCTTATTTGCCTTGTTGTTTTGGGTCCTTTCACCACTAAAAACCAGTGGGTTTTTAGTGGTAAAAAAGGTGGTTTGAAGTCTTGTATAGGGGAGGGACACCCTTCTCCTCTTTGTCCCTCTTTTGCCTTTGTCTTTGGCTTAAAAGGGAACATGCATGCTTGCTTATTTTTGGCACCATTTCAAAGCTTTTTTGGGTGTTTTGGATCATATTTCATCTCTGTCCAAAAGTGATTTTGTGGTCCTTAGCATGCTTTTTATACTTGCTTTGTAATCCTCCATTTTTCCTAGAAATATGTCATATGTTTAGCCTTGCATATCTTCATGTTTTGGCTTAGCTTATTGAAGTCTTTGGTCATGATTTGTCATGTTTAAGGGCTGTGAGCCACTAATTTTGCCATGTTTGGTGTGCTTGATGTGGTTGCTTTGTGTTTTGGCTTGTAAGCCTTAAGCATATTAGCCTCTAATATGTTTAGCTTGGACCATCCTCATGATTTGGCATCATTTAGGATCATATTTCAGTCCATAAATCATGTTTATATGTTTGCATACGTGACCTATTTCATGCTTTAAGGATGTGCTCCTTTATGCCTAGGAATATGCCTTATGCATGCTTGTATGTTTAGGGTATTTTGGGGCTGCCATATCAAGATGTGTGTGTGTATTTTTCCATGCTAAGGATCTGTTTTTGGTGGCCTAATACATGCTATGAATGGTCATGTTGGTGGTAGTGAAAATGCCCTTTGTTCATGCCTTGGTTTTGGGCCCATTTGCTTGCATGTTTGCATGAGAATTGGTCCATCATTTTGGGCATTTTTGCCACTGTTTTGGGGAGGTTTGAGGTCTGTCCCATTATGGTTTAGGTCTACTATTGCTTGCTTGAATCATGTTTGTTGCATGCTTGATTAGCAAAGCCTTGTTACATGCTAGTTCTTTTACAAGAATCCTCCATGTTTGCATCATACTTTGCATCTTGCATGCCTAGTATTGCACACTTGCTATAATATGTTGCATTGCACTTTATGTCATATTGCATCATTCGAACTATGTTGCATACATGCATTCCATGTCTTGGTTTGGGGTGTCAAACCAAGTGTAAGGGTTGAGAGAAGTTCACACTACAAGTGGTGCAACTTGTCTCAACTCTTGGTCACTAAGGCCCTTGATCTATACATAATGGGGTCTTGGTCTCATTTGTATGTTGCATGCATATTGACATTGAAATGCAATCTTGGTTCCTTAGGCTATCATGCACCAAGATGCATAATTGATGGCCCAAGAACCAAGAGTCATGCTTCCTTGAGTCCCATGCATGATAGGAAGCATTGGCTATGCTTACATATGCTCAAAACTCCATGTCATGCACTGTCTGTCTGCTGTTGCTGTCAAAACTGTTCTCTGCAGGAATTTTATGCCGACCAGCAGTTTAGAGTGCCGACCGGCACTATATGGATGGCCGATAATCTTCCCAGCAGCTGATGGAAATTTTAGATGGCCGGTGGGCATGTCCTCCAGCCGGTGGTGTTCAGCAGCATGCAAGGAAGGTATTTTGGGACTTTGGCAATTTTTGGAGAGACAGGGCAGTAAAAACAGAAGCAACAGTGGCATGACACGGGTTTTCCGGGCAAGATGGATCGAGCATGCATCATTCGCACATTCCGAGGCAAGGCTGAGGCCCCTTTTCTTTTACGTTGAATTTAATTTAAATTAAAATTTTTTGTAATAATTTATTATGTATTTGGACTGTATTATTTTGGGACTGTATATTCTTTTGGTCCTTCCGGGTGAGGGCAATTTTGTAATAAGTGTGCGTGGGTGTGTGTATGTTTTCCAACCCCCACGTCTTTCTTCCCTTTTATTTACCTGCTTATGATAGTAGATTAGGGCACGTTTAATTTAGCATACCGTATGATAGCATGCGTGCATCATCTATCAGTATTCGCATGCACCAGGCTCGGTACATCACGCTAACTGCATTGTATTTCAATTCCAAATCGAATACGTGATATCTGTCGCATTCCACATGCCATGATTAGGATAATCGAGCCTGTCTAGATTGCACTCTGTATGCGTTGCATTAGCCATTTAACATGAACTAGGGCATGCATGTTTGCTAACTAGTTTATTGTTTTGGCACGGAATACAACGTAAGTATTTATGCTTTAGCATATCGCATGCGTGTGAATGTTAACGCGACAGCATGATTACCATGTGGCTAAATGCTTATATGAGATAAACTGTTTGAATGCCTGTGGGTGGAGGTTGGATTGCTTGAGTTAGAAAAACTCGTAGAAATCCGTGTTTTAGCCTACTTGCGAGTAGCAAATTCCAAAGCACTTTCAAAACGAACGGATATGCAATGTTTTGTTCCAATTCAGGCGACTCAGTCTATACTTGTTTGCTGCGAGCATCACATAGTAACCTAGGCTAATAACCGAAATAAGAACGCACAATGTTTTCAAAAAACAGATATCATGGTTAGTAGAGGCCGGTCTTTGACCGGGCGAGCGGGGGTGCTCACGAAGTGACCTTCCCCAATCGTACCCAAGTTCCCGAGCCGAGGCAACTTTGGTGATAACGGACACGTGACCTTTGGCACCGAGTCAAAGTTTCCTAAATTTCCTATTAAAAAAAAAACATTTAGGTGGCAACTCTGTATCTGGCAAAACAGTCCATGTTTGGCACTTCTTTCAAAAAAAATCTGTTTTCTCAAACGATTTGCCGGATTTTGACTCTTTGGTTCAAGATTAAGAACCATGACGTTTGAGTCCTTTGAACTATAGTAGACCCACAAGCGAACCAGAACGGGGGGGAGTCGCACCCTCCCCGGGATGCGTTCGGGGACGTCTACAGTAGAGTAGGCACAAAGCACTTTGTAAACATAGTTCAGCTCTAACAATTTAATTAAATAGAAACTCCAATGATTATTTTGATACCTTTACTTAAATATTATTTCCATTCGTGTTTATTTATTTGTTCAAGAATTGGTCGGAGGTAACTTCAATTACTGATCATCACGATACTTAATTCTTGGGTATGGAAAGCGGGTCTTGAGAGTCATTATGAGAGAATAGTTATTATATAAAAATACTAAGGAATAACTATTTGATACAATTCAATTTTATTTCAGTAAACCAAACAATATATTATAGTATTAATAGTTTAAAAATAAAGATTTATAGAATTAAAAAAAAATTGAATTGGTGAATTATTTAAAAGTAATGGATCATTACTAAATGAAAAATGAGTGGTAGCTCGAAATTACTGTGACTCGAATGGCTCGACAGCCTTTTTTTTTCTTTTCTTTTCTTTCTTTCTTTCTTTTTGTGTGTTCAAATACAGAGGGAAAGAAGAGACGAAGGGAGAGAGAGAGAAGAGAGAAGAGGAAGAGGAAGAGGAGGAGAAGAGGAAGAGAGGAGGGGACACTTTTACAACCAACTACCCATCTCGTCGTCTTTGCGCTGCCATAGCCAGGTCTTCTCTTTCCTCGTTGATCTTTCTCTCTCCTAGATCTCACCAATCTCTGCAAATCTCCAATTCATTCCCAAAAATATCAAAATTTATATAGATTTGGACCATTTCGGGCATCCTTCAATTTTCGTTGATCTTTCAAAATTTTCTTTTTCTTTTTTTTTTTTCCCTCATTTTCCTTAATCTTCAATCCAAATCTTGTTGTTGATCTGCAGAAACAAATTTTTTTTTTTGTTGATGTTGATGAACCCATCAGCCAGATTTTTTTTTTTGTTGATGTTGATCTGGATTGAAGATGAAGGAAAAAAAAAAAAAAAATTTGTGTATGAAGATGTTGATGATGGTGATCTAGATCTGTGGATCAAAATTTGTGGATTTGTTTTCATCATGAAAAATTTGTGGATCTGCAGAAGATGATGAAGAGAAAAAAGAAAAAATTTGTTGATGAAAAATCTGCAGAAAAACGCAGAAAAAAGAAAAAAAAATGTTGAACCAGATCTTCTTGTTGATCTGCAGAACCAATTTTTTTTTTTTTTTTTTTTTTTTTTTTTTTGATGTTGATGAACCCAGCAGCCAGATTTTTTTTTTTTGTTGTTGTTGATGTTGATCTGGATTGAAGATGAAAGAAAAAAAATTCTGTTGATGAACCCAGTCAGATTAATTGCTTAAAATATAAAGGAAATGTAATGCAATAAATATTGTTAATTTAAGAATAAATGAAGGAAGGGGGACCAAATCTTCTTCTGCGGCATTGCATTACATTATGTCTTCTCTCTCTGTGTATTCTGCATTTTTCTTCTTCTTCTTCTCTTCTTTTTCTTCGTCTTCAGCTTCAGAAATGGCGAAAAAAAAAAAAAATGACACCAAAACGACGTCGTTTTGGTATCGAGCCAAATTCGAGCTTCCGAATTTCGACCTATGAATCGGAACTGTTATTAAATATAAATTATTTATAGAATATTATTTGACTATCCTAATTGCAATTATTTTTGGGGATATAATTTTTTTAAAGTTGAAATTGATCCAATTTTATAATCTAATATATTATATTAGGAAAAAAGTGTCAATAAATTAATAATTTTAACAATAAAAAGCAGGGCATTTATTTATAAATCTCTCTTTATCTATATATGTTCTGAACTTGGCTAAAAGCTAATTAGTTTTTCAATAATGTTTTGTTCCCTGAATCTTTCTTTCCTGAATCCCCAACTGTTTAAAACGACGTCGTTTTGGATTCTCTTACCGGTAAGATATATTAAAATTTTTTTACCGGTAAGATAATTTTCATTAAATAACCTCCTCGTAAAACGAAACTACCGTTTAAAACGACGTCATTTTGGATTCGGAGTAAATTCGAGCTTGGAAATTTTCGAGCTACGTATCATAACTGTTAGTTTTTAGCTTATTTTGAGTTACGTCATCTTTTTATTTTTTTACACGCTTTTAAAAAAAAGTCAAAAAGTCCTTTAAGTAACTTTTCAAAACAAGTCTAGTCTAAATTATTTTTTTTATGTATCAATAAATCTTATGAGTGACATAATTACCAATTAACAATCAAACTCCTCCCCCCTAAAAAAAAAAAAAAAAAAAAAAAATACTAATCAAAATTCAACAATAATAATCGACGATGGAGATGGAGAGTGGCCATGGTGATTGACGCCTAATTTGCGATGGTGGTTCAGTGATGGAACTATGATTTTGATTCATGGGACAGTGACCATGGTGATTGACGCCCAATTTGCGATGGTGGTTTAGTGATGGAACTATGATTTTGATTTATGGGACAGTGGCCATGGCTGCGATGGTGGTTCAGTGATGGAATTATGATTTTGATTTATGAGATGCGTCATTTGATTTATAGGATTTTGATTTGATGATTTTTTTTCAAAAAAAATTTTATTTGCAAAAGAGAAAATTTTATTGATAAAAAAATATACATTATATATAATTATGTATCAATAAAAGCGAGGTATGAACAAAAATATATTATAGTATATTTTCATAATCCTAACTATATTGGAATCAAGAGATATACATAATCTTGTACTAACTCAAGTCAACGAGGTTAATAAGAAACGAATAAACAAAAGATTCGAAACAAGACAAAAGAAATATTGTTTCGAAAGTAGATTAAAAGTTGATTTATTTATTTATTTTTTATTTTAATTTTTTTTAAAAAAATATATAAAAAATAAAAAATAATGTGAATTTAAAAATTACAAAAACCACTTTAAACTAAATTTCCAAAACAAGCTAACATAATTTCCTAGACAACACTACAGATAACAAAACATGCAGGGACAACATCAACACAACCGTAGCACACTGGGTTTGGGTTGTTTTAAGAAGTTGGTTAGTCATTTGACATTGGTTAATATAGTTAATTTTTTTTTGTGTGAGGATTTTTATAGCTTGACTTTTTTTAACTTCGTTTGGTTTTTGTTTTGAGATTTTTTTGACTTTTGTGAGAGAAAAAAGATAATATTTATGGATAAAAAGTAGTATTTTGTCTTATTGACTTTTCTAGTCAATTTTATCATTTTGTGATTATTTAACCCCAATGAGAAAACCAAACGAGAACTAAAAATTGATTTTTTGATTTAAAAAAAAAAACATATAAAAAAGTAGAGAGCTAATATGATCTAAAATTAGTTAAAATTCAAAAAAATAACTTTTTATTTTTGTTCCCAATATGCTCTCCTAGACCTGCTCCGATCAATAAGCCGTGTTTGGTATTGGTTGGCTTTTTTGAGTTGAGATTTTTTTAGTTTAAAATTAAAAAGTTTATTTGATTTGACTTTTTTAACTTTTATAAGAGAAAAAATCAACTTATTTAACTTATTTGATCTTTTGTACTCTTTTAATCGAACTAAATTAGCCAAAACCTAAATAAAGTCATTGACAGAGTACACTTTGGATGTGTTTGATTGAACGGATTGGATAAGGAGATTAGAATCTATCAAACTTAAATCTTGAAACTGTGAATTTTTTGGATTATTTAGTTAGATTGGATGTATATCTCGTGTTTGTTTTCTCATGGATTAAATGTCTCGAAAAGATTATTTTTAGTGAATTAATGTTTGGTTGAATGGACTGGATAAGGATAAATGCTCAAAAGACTATTTTACCCTTATAATTTATAATTTGTATTTTTTATTTAATATATAATTTTAAACTTGTAATCTATAATTTATAATTTAACAAAACTAAAATTTTTTAATTTATAAGGCCATAATTTTTAATTTATTATTTTTAATTAAATTAAATTTATAATTTATATTTTTTATTTAATATATAATTTTAAATTAACAACACTAAAAAAATAATTTTATTTAATATATAAATTTAATTTTTTAACAACACTAAAAAAATTTAATTTATAATGCCATAATTTTTAATTTATTATTTTTAATTAAATTAAATTTATAATTTATATTTTTTATTTATTATATAATTTTAAATTAACAACACTAAAAAAATAATTTATAAATATTTAAAAGACTATTTTACCATTTTCTAATTGTTTACTAAGTAATAGCATGAGGGGTAAAATGAATATTTCACACATTAGTCCTATAGAATATCAATCTCATGAAAATAATCTCACCCCGTAGAATTGTTTAGTCCCATGCCTGATGGACTAAAATTACACCAAACGATGGACGACCCTCTCCATTAAATAAGCAAACAGAACGTAATCTCCCCCTAATCCCTTGAATCAAACACGCCGTTTGCTAATTGCATGTATCCTCAACCACATTGCCACTCTAGCTTTAATAAGCTCCCACAGATCATTTGAATTTTGGCGTTTAGGCTTAAAAAATTCGTTAAAGTTAAAATTTTAAATTTTTATAAGAGAAAAAGTAAAATAATTATTATTTGAATGTAATATTTTGTCTTATTAATTTTTTAACTTATTTTGAGTTATTTTATGAAGATGGTTAAAAGTCATCTTTCAGCTTTTAACTCATTTTAAGTTACATTATCTCTCACATTTTTACACATTTTTTCAAAAAATAAAAAAAAAACCTAAAAAAAGGTAGAAAATCAATTTTTAACCATATTTTCAAAACAACTCCTTATCTTTTGTAGCTAAACTAATCTTAAAAACACCACTTGCCAAACTCGACTTTGTTGTTTTTTTTTTTTTTTGTTACAGGGAAATCCTCCTACCCTCCCGCAGTCAAAAGGCCTACCGCACGAGAGATCACCAGGTGTGTCTGTGCTCAGGAGTAAGAGACTATAACCTGGAAACTTGTCCCGACCTCCCAAGGCAAGCTTCGATTAAGTCAGGACTCGCACAGCCGGGGAGCATTAAACCCACACAAAGTAGCTGATTAGGCATCCTTGAGGTTCAACCTCCTAACCAACAGTGCTTCGCCCAGGAGATTGGCCCAAGAAGGGGAATTGAACTTGTGACCTTGGGGCTTAAATCCCAAGGCCTTACCACAATGCCAGAACCCCTTGGGTTCGACTTTGTTGTTGTGATATCGTGAGATTTTCTTATTTATCCCTTCTTTTTTTTTTTTTTTTTTTTCTTTCTATAATATAACTTCTTTATATCTTTTCTTAAAAAAGTATAAACAAAGCCTGCGCAATCAGAAAATTAAAGATGAATTCGACAGAACTTCACATAAAACCATTATGAAAAGCACGGGTATGCAGCCAAAAAAAAAAAAAAAAACGTTCACTCATTTTTTAGAATTTACATTATAATGAAAATACATTAGTTGCCACTGATTCATTAAAATGTCAAGTTTGGCATAATTTAAATAATATAAAAAGTCAAAAAGTCACTATCTTATTTAAGTCACATCATCTTATTTAAATCACATCACCTCTCTAACATATCACATCAAACCCAACCCATATAAACCAATAAGTCAAAAAGTGCAACTCACAATTTTTTTTAGGGCAAAATTCACATACTTTTTTTTTTTTTTTGGTAGTTTTGTCTCAGAACACTTTACCTCCTTATAATTTAAGGTCAAGTTTGACAAGTTGAAAAAAAGTTAAAAAGTCAAAAAGTTACTCAAAAAGTTAAAAAGTTATCATTATTTATCAAAAATCAAAAAGTATGACTGCACAACTCCCAATCCTAATTTTCCCCTACACACTAATTTATAAAATTTTTTAATACACATTTTTTCATAAAAAGTCAAAAAGTTAACCCAAACAATCATATTTTTTTCTCAACTTTTTAATCTAAAAAGTCAAAAAGTACACTTATTTAAGACATTTTAAACAACCCCAAATATAGGCAAATAATCCCCTTATAATTTTGGATTAATGTGCAAAGTTAACTCTATTAAAAAACAAAAATGCTTCGGACTCCCATTGGGGGTCGACCCCCAGTGAGGTGACGTGTCCGGATTGGGCCAAAAAAAAAACTGTTTTATTTATTTATTTATTTTTTTTGAGTTTCAACCAATGAGGGCTCGCCACCTCACTGGGGATGCGACCCCCACTGGGGGTCTGAATCACAGTTGATTAAAAAATAAGAGCAAAATTACCTAAATACTCTCACGGTATGTTCTCTTTCTCTCTTCTTTAATACACATAATTTTCTATCTTAATCACATATTTAACAAATAAAATCACAATAAACTAAACACCCTAATTTATTATCATAAAATTACCTTAATCTAATTTTTAATTTTTAACACAATTTCTTATTTAATAACATTTTAAATTAAACATAAAATCACCATAAATTAAACCATAAGATTAACCTAAACACCTTAATTTATTATCATAAAATTATCTTAATCTAATTTTCATTTTTAATCTAATTTCTTATTTAATAAAATTTTAAAATAAGCATATATATAATACTAATTAAATCATAAATTAAACTAAATGCCATTATTTATTACCATAAAATTACCTTATTTAATAACATTTTTAATTAAACATATGAATACATATATTTAACAAATTAAATCATAAATTAAACTAAACACCCTAATTATAAAAATTATCTCATTTAATAACATTTTAAATTAAACATATAAATATATATTTAACAACTTAAATAAGAAATTAACGTAAATAACTTAATTTATTACCATAAAATTAAATCATAAAATTACCTTAATCTAATTTTTAATTTTAATGTTTACGTATATATGTTAACTTAAACCATAAATTAACCTAATTATTCTAATTTATTACCATAAAATTACTTTAACATACTATTTAATTTTTAACCAAATTTCTGATTTAATAATATTTTAAATTAAATTATTTTTTTTTAATATAAAAGATGACAATTAGGGCTAGGGTTTGGTTCAGATTAATATTCAATTTAGAGAATAAGATGAATACGAGGGTTTATTGACATTTGATTCAATTTTTTATTTTGACTTGGAATTTTGAATGTCCACTCTCTATTTGAGAGTGTGTAACACACCTTTCATTATATTTAACGAAAAAAATTAATGGTAGTATTTTAGTCCAAAATTATAAAGGAGGTTTTTGTTTATATTTGAATCATAGGAGTATAAAGTGCTCTAAGGTGGGTAAAAGGAATTTTGTCAATTTTTTTATTAGATTGATATTTATTTTTTTAAATTATCACTGATTTATTATTTCTTCTAAAAACTAATATATGAATGCACCTCTTATCAAAACAATTATTGTGGGTCTAAAACAAAATTAGCAAAATATGATGGGCGCAATTCTGTGGCGTGGGTTGCAAGTTCAAAACTGCCAGGGGGTGCAATGCTTGTGTAAAGTATTTGCCTGTTTTACTAAAATGGTGTTCAAGCCTATACCTGTTTATCTTTATACCACGTGTTTCTCATTTTTCTATTTAAAATAAAAATATTTATATAAATAAATGCATAAAAGTTTAGACCAAGACCTTTAGTTTAAAAAAGAACACTATTAGCAGTTTTATGATATTAATTTTAATTTTATTCACTTTAATCACACACATATCACTTATGTCAACGACTGATTTTTTTTTTTTATTTTTTACATAAAGGGCAGCTTTTTTTTTTTTTTAATATATATATCAGTTGTGATTCGGACCTCGAATTCGGAGGCCCTGAATCCCCCGAAACCATGAAACGACGTCATTTCATGGTTTTAAATTTTTTTTTTTTTTTCAGCAGAAGACAAAGACGAAGACGGGGGAGGAGGAGGGAGGAGAGGCCGATGACGAGCGAGCAATGAGGCGACGAAGCCGGAGTCATGACGAGCGAGCGGCAATCGAGGCGCTGATGACGAGCGTCGGTGGGCGACGATCGGACGGCGAGACGACGCCTCTCTCTCTCTTCTTCCTCTGCGTCGAAAATGGCAGAAAAAAAGGGGGAAAAAAAAAGCCTAAGCCCAAAACGACGTCGTTTTGGGCTTAGGAGGATTCGGGGGATCCCAGATTCGAGGTCCAAAACATTTTTCTATATATATATAAAGGGAAGCCCTGTGGTGATGTTGACACTTTTGTCTCATTGTTTTCTTTCCTAAAATAAGCCCCCATATATTATATAATTTTCATATATATTAATCTTTTTTGTCAGTTAGTAAAAAGATTAGTAACAATAGTCATCCACCCATATTTTGGTACCCATTAAGCTATTTTCTATCATAGCAGTTATAAAATAACTTCTTGAAGGGGTAGGATATAAATGGATCAAATTCAAGCCTTGGGCCGGCTTAATCTATTAAATCCAGGTCTAAGTGGGTCAGGTGAATATGTGGGCAAGTCAATTAAGCCTAACTCCACAATCAACACTTGGCCCAACTCGTAGTGGAAAGACCAGTTCAGCTACGATACTAGGCTGGGCCGAGCAGTAGGACTTAATTCACGGACCAAACTGATGGGTCGAATCCATCATCAGAAACCAAAGTGGGCTGAACCCACACAAGGATATTTAATTGGGCCAGCCCATATCTGTAAAACAACTTAGTGAAAGGCCGAGCCGGGGCACAACGACACCGAGCTGAGGGAACCTCTCAAGGAAACGTAGAAGCTATGAATACTTGCATGTGCAAGCTACCATCTCAGCTAGTCCTCTCTTCCTAGAATTACGAAAGTAGTTGAGTAAGGTAATGTGATCTATTATAAGTATGGTTACAATGAGTATATGGATTCATTGTCAACTAACTAGTAGTCCACTACCTTGAGCAATGTTAGAGGGAGCTCGGCAGCACCAAAATTTCATGAAACCATCTTGGGCAACAAGTAAGAGATCATATATATAAACTCCACTCACTTCACATTGGAAGTAACTAATTTGAGTTGAACTATACTCACTTAAACACAACTTTTTACACCTAGAGAGCACATTCTATCTTCTATGATTACTTACTCCCATACTGGAGAGGCTATCCGGCCAACTCTGGGCGGGCAGCTCTCACGCTGCTCAATGTTGCAGGGTCTCTGGTCCTGGATAGTCCAATCAGGTGCGGAGCTCCGGTCTGCAATCATCTAGTGCGGTATTCGGTACGCACAATTGGTGTTGTGAGCATAGACTCTTAATCTCTGAGTTCAGTATCTGATTCCGGATATGAGAATTGAGGATATTCCACCCTCTGCATTGACTCCACAAACGGAGAAGACAAAGGATAAAGGCTTGGCGTTGCCCACAGTTTTGGAGGAGCAGACCGAAAACAACAACTGGACTCCAGAATTTGTTGAGCATCGACAGCCCTTTGATGGTGGTTCTTCCCATCATTTCTGTTGGAAAAAGATTATAGAGATTGTATCCTCAATTCCATGGGAATGGAGATACAGGAACTAAAAGCGCAACTCAAAAAGATGATGGACGACTCAACGGAGAAGATGACAGATGTAGAACCCTCTCGTCTGTGCTGGAGGAGCCCATTCCTGGAACCATCCGTAAAGAAAGTCCCCAGAAATGAGTCTAGGTAGCAAAGTCAGCCAATCTCGGTACAAAGTGACGCAGCGAGCAGCCACACTCGTGGTTCACACTAGATGAGAGCTAAGAGGCAGAAAATGACCAGTCCGTAGACAGAATATCTTTCTCAGGATCTCCGTACCTAGTTGGTCAAGAACAGACAAAATGAGCAACGACGAGAGCGTTAGGCTCAACACCTTGATCGTACTGTCCATCAAAGAGAGCATCGAGCATTAGATCGGTTTGTCTCCACTTCTTTCTCCCTAGATATCGAAGCTATGAGACCCCCCAAGAAGTTCACTCCACCAAAATTTATGTCATATGATGGGAAATCAGACCCATTAACACACATCAGCCACTATCGATAGATGATGTCTCTGTAGAACCGAGATGAGGCACTAATGTGCAAAGTCTTTCCATCCAGCCTGGGAGAATCCAGACTCCGATGGTTCGATTGTCTCCCTACTGGATCAATTTACGATTGGAAGCAGCTCTCTGAAGAGTTCTTGGCCAGATTTGTCTCCAACACCAAAATCCCGAAAGAGCCGGACATCTTGTTTGGTCTCCGAAAGGAACAGGAGGAAACATTATGTAATTATGCAAGAAGGTATTGGGAAGAGTATAATGATTTGGAGGAAAATGTCTGCAGTGAACAGATGACTGTAATGTCCTTTCAACATGGTCTATATCCAGAAAGCAAGCTGAGACAATCACTTACCAAACAACCAGCCATAGCACTGAAGGACTTACGTGCCAGGATTGAGCAGTATGCTCACCTCGACGATGATCAGATCCCCATCGAGGTGGCATCGGCCGAATAGACAACTTGGGGGAACAAAAAGAGAGTAGACCGAAGGGAACCATAAGGAATCGTAGTGAATGAAGTAGACAAGTCTAAATTTCATGAAGTAGTTATTACGGTCTTCAAGGAACCTATTTAACGTATTATGGAGAAAATCAAGAGAGAACCGTTCTTTACTTGGCCGCCAAAGATGCTAGGAGACCCAGCTCGGTACAACCAGAAGCTCAGATACACCTATCATCAGGATAGGGGGCATATGACTTAGAATTGTCGAGCATTGAAGCAACACCTGGAGGATTTGGTAACTGCTGGGCCCCTCTAAGAATACATTGATCCGGACAAAGTAGTAACTGAACCGGGAAATCCTTCACCAAAACCAAACACAGAGTATCTGCCTCAATTGGTCATAAATGTAATCCAAGGTGCAACCAGTCATGAGGGAGAGCAAGTACTTCAAGAGGAAATCACACAGGCTTTACAGATTTAGCAAGTCATGTCAGTGGGTCTAGCACCGAAAAAGATACGAACAATAGCTAAGACCCCCGTGTGTACTTTCTCATTTACTAAGTAGGATTTAGAGGAAATTCAGCACCCACATATTGACGCATTAATTATAACTATGAGAATTGGAAAATGATTTGATGTGCGACGAGTCTTAGTAGACCAGGGTAGCGCAACAGATATATTGTATTATGACTTGTTTTGGAAGCTCAGTCTTTCTGAGCAGCACCTCACTTCAGCAGCAGCACCGTTGGTTGGCTTTAATTTGCAGCCTGAGTGACCGCTTGGCAGGATAGTGTTTCCTGTAGTAGCTGGGACAAAGACCCTACAAATAGAATTCCTAGTTATTAACACACCGTCTCTTTATAATGCCATACTCGGTTGGCCTTGGATTCATCAAATGGAAGCAGTTCCCTCAACTTACCACCATCTTATTCGCTTCCCAATAGAACATGGAGTAGAATAGATTTCAGGAGACCAAGTTGCATCAAAGCATTGTTTCATAGTAGCTATGAAGGCTAAACAACTCTGCAATCGGGTTCAGACAGTTGAAGTAATAGAATAACCGATCTTAGAGGACGTCGGAGGAAGCCCAACTAAGAAGATAGTAGAGGATCTGGAGACAAAGTTTTAGTAAAAGAGGGTGACCTAGAGAAATAGTTTCTTATCGATACTTCGCTAGGCGCGTTGTTGGATTTCTTGAGGAAAAATATGGAGGTATTCACATGGTCAGCATATGACACTCCAGGGCTGAATCAAGAATTTGCTTGTTATAAGCTCAATGTCAACCCTTCCGCTCGGCCTATTGTACAGAAGAGTCGAAGATCTTCAGTTGAGCACACCAAGGTAGTAATTGCGGAAGTTGACAAGCTCCTAGTGGGTGGGGCAATTTGAAAAATTCAGTACCCACAGTGGCTGTCCAATACAGTCGTAGTTAAAAAGAAAAACGAAAAGTGGAGAGTCTGCATCGACTTTACTTGCCTCAACAGAGCTTGTCCAAAAGACAGCTTTCCTCTGCCTTGCATAGACCAATTGGTAGACTCAAAAGCAAGGCATAATGAGCTTTCTGAACGCTTACAGGGGCTATCACCAGATACCACTGTTTGGCCCAAATCAAGAGAATGCAGCATTTATTACTCCAAGAGGCACCTACTGCTATAAAGTAATGTTGTTCGGCCTTAAAAATATTAGAGTAACCTACCAGCAAATAGTAACTCGAATGTTCAAAAAGCAACTCGGTCGGACTATGGAAGCTTACATAGATGATATGGTAGTGAAAAGCAGGCTTGCTACAAATCACCTCACAGATCTGAGAAAAGTTTTCAACATCCTAAAAACCCATTAACTTCGCCTCAATGCCTTGAAATACAATTTCAATGTAGGAATAGGGAAGTTCTTGGGGTACATGGTAACTCACTGAGGAATCGAAATAAATCCAAATCAAATCAAAGTAATATAAGAACTCGAAGTACAAACAAAGACTTATGAACTATAGAAACTGGACGGAATGGTAGCCCCCCTAAATAGGTTCATTAGCAAGTCTTCAGATTGAATGAAGCCTTTCTTTCAGCTATTGAGAAAAAAGGCTGCATTCGAATAGGGTCTTGAATGTACTGAAGCGCTCAAAGACCTCAAGAAGTTTTTCAGTACACCACATTTCTTTCCACTCCAGAACTAGGGGAAGAATTGTACCTGTATTTGGTAGTTTCATATCCATACTGTAAGCGTAATACTGATTCATGAAGTTGAAAATGAACAAAGACCAGTGTACTACATCAGCAAGACTCTCTTAGACGCTAAAACATGGTATCTACCATTGGAAAAGCTGGCTTACGCTCTGCTCATTGCCTCAAGGAAGCTACAACACTACTTCCAGGGTTATACTATCAATGTCCTCATTGAGTTTCCCCTAAGATCTATCCTTGGCCGAGCTGATTTTTCATGCCTAACAGCGAAATGGGCAGTGGAGCTTGGTCAGGTTGACATACGACATCAGCCCAGAACAGTAATCAAGGCCTAGGTCTTAGCGGATTTTGTGGCTGAATTCATTCCTCCCAGAGCATTAAACATTAGAACTTCGGCTTGGTATAGGTGTCACGCACTACCGAACTGGGAAAACAATGTGCTTCAGAAGCATGAAAACTCTTCATTGGTGACATTTGGTAGCTCTATGTTGACTGATCATCCAATAACGGAGGCTCGGGGGCAGGGGTGGTATTCATATCTCCAGAAGGATTCATCTGGGAGTAAGCTCTGAAGCTTGGATAGAAGGCCTCTAACAACGAGACAAAATACGAAGCACTACTGGCTGGGTTAAGTAGTGCCGAACACTTCAGTGCAGATCAACTCCTGGTTTTCAATGATTCTCAATTGGTCGTTAACTAACTCACTGGGGTCTCTGAAACAAGAGATGAGAGAATGGTTATGTATGCAGACAAGGTAAGAGATTTACTTAAGAAATTCCAATCCATACTAGTCGAACGGATCAATCGGGACAGAAACAGTCATGCTGATGCCCTTGCCTACCTTGGCTCATCTGTGGACACTAAAGGTGCTAGAAAAGTTCGAGTTCAGTTTGTGCCAAAACAAGCACCGCATCTCCAGATCCAGTTCTCTACACTAACCTCAGACCAAGTTGAATGGACCCAATACTTGTTTTTCTAAGATCTGGCACTTTTCCTGAAGACAAGAAAGAGGCTAATAAAATTCAACACCGATCAGCCCGATTTTAGATTTCACCATCTAGAAAATTGTACCGATGCTCCTATTTTGGCCCTTATCTGCTATGTGTGCATCCAAATCTAGTCGAGAATGTTTTCTATGAAATTCACGATGGGATTTGTGGAAGCCACGTTGGTGGAAGGTCATTAGCGCCCCGTGCCCTCACTCATGGGTACTGGTGGCCACAAATGCAGCAAGATGCACAACAAGACGTTCAGAAATGTGATAAGTGTCAGAGATTTTGCTCCACTAATTCATTAGCCAGCCAAAAATCTTACTCTGCTTACTAGCCTATGGCCTTTCGCTCAGTGGGGCTTAAACATCGTTGGAATTTTCGCACGGGGGACTGGAAACAGGCGATTCTTCATCACTGCAATCGACTACTTCACTAAGTGGGTGGAAGTTGAAGCACTAGGAAGCATCAAAGAAGCAAACATGAAGTAGTTTGTTATGAGGAATATCGTGGTCCGTTTTGGCATCCCATGGGTACTAATTATAGACAATGGAACGCAGTTTGACGAAAAGATTTTCTGGAAGTTCTATACTGATCTCAAGATTGAATATCGAAACTCCTCTCCAGGCTATCCACAGAGCAATGGGCAGACGGAATTATCCAACAAAACCATCATTAATGGAGTAAAAAAGCAGCTTGAAAGTGAAAAAGAGAAGTGGGTTGAAGAGTTACCCCATGTGTTATAAGCCTACCGAACCACATCGGCGCTCAACAAGAGAAACACCGTACTCCTTGACCTACGGAATGGAGTCTGTTATTCCACTAGAAGTCGATCTCCTAACCCTTCGATCGGAATTGTTTGAAGATGTAAGTAATGAGGAAGCTATAGCATAAGCCTTGGACATGGCGGAAGGCCGAAGAGAAGTAGCACTAATCAGACTTGTCGCCTATCAGCAGCAGCTTATCAAAAGTTTTGATAAGAAAGTTTTTCCAAGATAATTCACACTTGGAGAATTGGTTATGATGAAAGTCAAGGATCATAAGAAGGTGCCTGGCAAAGGGAAGTTAGGACCTAATTGGAAATGTCCTTACAAGGTCACAGTCATTGTTGGAAATGGAGCATACTACTTGGAGGATCTTAAGGGCAAGGCCATACCTTGGCCCTAGAATGTAGCCAAACTCAAGAAATACTATCAATAGATTAGACCCTCAAAGTTATCAGTCAAGTGTACAAGCATTTATCTGTTGATTAATGAGAATGTTTCCTCACTTCTTTAAACTTTTGTTTCCAGCACTTGTATAGCTTTATGGTCAAAACAGATTATTGCTTAACCCAGTCTTTATAATCCAAGCCCTGGGGGCATATTTTAAATAAAAGTGATTAGCTTTGGTGTTTACCAAATGGACTCAGTTTTGGTGTTTACCAAACGGAATTAGTTTTGGTGTTTACCAAACGGACTTAACTTTGATGTTTATCAAACGGAATTAGCTTTGATTTTAACCAAACGGACTTTATTTCAGAGCGACCGAATAGAATTTAGTTTTGCTAGCACTCAAACATGCCAAGTGAAATTGCTTGGTGGAAACCACACTAACGAACATTTCTTTTTTAACAATCATTTCTTTTTTGAAATCACAGAATTTCTTAAGTACAAACACATCAACACTTCAGTACTGCACCATGCAAACAAAGTTGGAACAAACTTGGCCAAAATTCTCTCAGGAACAAACTTCCAGCACTAGTCTTACTTAACTCCAAGTGGGGGCAAACAATTTTTTTTTTGAAATCAACCTGGACCTGAGTAAGACACTTCTTTATACGTTATGCTATTCAAAGTACAAAGTTGAGACAGACTTAGGCAGTTCTTCCAGGGAGTAAGATCCTCAATATCAATCTTACTTAGCTCCAGATGGGGGCAAACAATTGTTTTTCTTAAAATCAACCTAGACCCAAGTAAACCACTCTCCTTTGATTACAAGATAAGCACAACCATGTAGCCTATTAACCAGACCGAATAGCTATTCGGCCCTACGGTCCAAACAATGCTCGGCCGGGGGCAAACAGTATAATTAACACAAGCATTGAAGCAAAAAGTATCAGATTGCAAAGATTAATCTGAAAAAGTTCCACCATTCAACCAAAGCACAGCTGGCCTCAAAAAAACAACAAAAAACATCAAGGGGCAAGTCGTCAAAAAGACCAAGCTCCAGTGTATCAGAAAGCAAAAAAAGAAAAGAAATGTGTAAAGAACAAACTTCAAGTCTTTTCAAACAAAAACCACTCTAACTCTCATCAGCAGGAGGAACTTTAGAGGCAACATTCACAATTTTTTGCACGTCATCTTGGGAAGGAAAAGTAGAGGTAGCTCTAACTTTCTGAGAAACAAGAGCCTCCTTAACCACGTCTTCCATAGCCTCAGTCTCCAAGTTCCCACTCTCGTCAACATTTACTGCTTCATTGGTAGCACCGCTCTTCGGAGTCTTGTTTGTAGAATCAAATCCTGGGAAATCCTTGCTGGAGGAGTAGCAAGAGTCTTCAGACCCAGAGACTTTGAGGGAACTGGAACGTTCTGAAACAAAAAGGATTCTTCAGGAATTTGAGCAGCAACTAAAGCACTCATCCAGCCTTTCAAGAAGAGTTTGTCACGAAGTACCAACATCTCTTCTTTATAGGCAGCTCCAGCTTCATCCCAGCCCTGCTGCCAATGCTTGGCCTCCAAAGTTGAACACTTAACAGCCATCACAGCTATAACAGCCTCCAGTTTAGCTATTTTTCCCTCAAGCTGGGCCTGAACCCAAATAGTAGCCTCCTTGGACTTCTCAGCAGAAGCCACAACTTTATTCAGAAAAAATATTTCTCTCTCGGCGGTCTTGTGTCCCTCATTCTTGGCCTTCAAATTTGCTATCAATCTTTCAATGTTCATGGCAGCCTCCAGTACGACCTTCTCCAGTTCCTCAACTCGGGTGATGGACAGATGCATCCTTTGGATACACTGCATCAAATAAGCAGGTATTAAAGGAAAGGAAACGATTCAAACTAGTTTAGAACATAAAAAGAAATAAAGAAGCACTCATAACAGTCATCATTTGAAGGGTTCCCTTCAAGATTGAGATGTCTCGAGGTCCGTTATGGTTTGCCATATCTACTGGTTTCAATAGGGTTTTGGTCAAACAAAAAGCAAAATCTCCAAACGCAACAACTGAATCAGAGGTGGAAATGGGTTTGCCTTGATGCATCATAGGTGGTTTCCACTTCTCAAAAGACTTATCTTTAACAGGATCTTCAGAACCCTCTCAAACTATGGCCTTGCTAGTCTCCCTTCTCATTTTTTTCGCCCTTTCAGCAATTGAAGTAGTGGGTTCGGTAGTAGTAGCAGATAGACTAGAGGCCCCTATTTCCAATTTTACGTCCATAAGGCTTTTTGGCTTATCCTTGACCAAAGGAGCCTCCAGACCATCAGAAGAGCCAAAAGCCTTGGCCTGTAGATCTACCAGCACCCTCCTTTTTGACATTAATCCACTCCCTATGAAACTGGGGGCATGAGAAGGTGTCCTCTCAACAGATAAACTTCGGTCGTGGCGGCGGTGGTTTGTGACTAGAGAAGCAGGGAGTGTGTCGGTCTCAGTATCAGAATCGAGAAAGGATACAGCAAGCTTTGCTTTTTTCGGGATTGTGGTTCGATAGGTTCCCTGGTAATCCAATAGTTCAGGGGCAGATCTCTTTTTGTACCTCAAAACAGTCTTGGTCGCTTCAACATTCTCACGATTTGATCTATGTTGATAACATGAAGCTTCTGCAGAGACAGAAAACATCCTTAGCACAACATCTAAACAAAACAAAAATGTAAAGACAAGTAAAGCACAAGACTCAGACCTGGGTAGCTATTCTTTTGGGGCATCCTCTCAGACTGGAACTCGGTTCCAGCAAGAAACTCCTAGTTACCACCAACTTACAGGAAATCATCATTGTGTTTCTCAGAATTACGTAAGTCGGTGACAAGGTGGCAGTTAGCCGAGCGGACATAAAGGTAATAGGTACTATGATCTTTATTATGCGAAAGGATATAACAACCCAGAACGTACCATATGTCTAGATTTAGACCCAACCACCTGTTAAAAGCGGAGACATCGCAGACAACTCGGAACAAATTTACAAGCACTTGTATTGGGGTAAGTTAGACTTGGTGCAGAAAGTGACGTACTAATGGATCAAGAGGGAACCAGACCCCTCCTTCAAGAATGGTAGCAATAGGGAAAGCAACAGTGTCTCTGGTACATATGCATTTGGTGTTGACTTTCACTAGCGAAAGGGTAACATTATCAAGGATACCGTAATCACGGCAGAACAAGGCTATTGCCTCAGGAATATCTACTAATGCACGGAATTTTTCTATTACCTAGACCTAGGAGGGCAAAGACAAAACTATAACCGAGCAAGAAACATAAAAATACTACTAGCTATCGGAAACAATGGCGCAAGGGCTAACGATGGTGACATAGATAGAAAAGCAATAGAAAAGAGGAGCTTCGGGAAGAACTTACAGTGATTCGATGAATAAGTGACGAAGTGCGAAGATCCTCTGAACATGAACGAGAATAACGGAGTTCGCGACCCTCATCGAAACCAAGGCAGAGGAATGAAAAGGGTTTTGGGATTTTCTAAAGTTTGGAGATAGACAAAAGGGTTTGAATTGACACCCTTAGGGAATTTATTACTCTCTACCGGCGTAAAGGTACAAAATTATGCCTTTCTATATGGAATCGGGGCACTGTCTCTACACACCAGTACAGCGCTGCCACGCGTCATTATGAAAGGACACATGCAGAGTGCATGTGTCAGGATCAAACTGCCACTAAGGCCAAACTAGAGCAGATCTGAAGCAACGCGATGTTTGGGGTATTGGGCTATAGTTCCCCCCAAGTGGAGCCTTAACTCAAGTTAGGGGCAAATGAAGGAGTAGAATATAAGCGTGTCGGATCTAAGCCTTGGGCTGGCCTAATCCATTAAACCCAGGTCTAAGTGGGTTAGGTGAATGTGTGAGCAAGCTAATCAAGCCCAACTCCATGATCAATAGTCCAACTAAGTCCTCAAGCACTTGGGCCCAACTCGTAGTGGAAAGACCGGTCCATTTGCGATACTGGCCTAGGCCGAGCTGCAGGACTTAATTCATGGACCGAACTGACGGGCCGAACCCATTATCATAAACCAAAGTGGGCCGAGCCCACACAAAGATATCTAATTGGGCCAGTCCATATCTGTAAAACAGCCTAGTGAAAGACCGAGCCGGGGCATAACGGCACCGAGTTGAGGGAACCTCTCAGGGAAACGTAGAAGCTATGAATACTTGTATGTACAGGTTATCACCTCAGCTGGTCCCCTCTCCCTAGAATCACGGAAGTAGTTGAGCAAGGAAATGTGATCTATTATAAGCATGGTTACAATGAGTATATGGATCCATTGTCACCTACCTAGTGGTCCACTACCTTGAGCAATGTTAGAGGGAGCTCGGCAGCACCAAAACTTCATGAAACCATCTTGGGCAACAAGTAAGGGATTATATATATAAACTCCACTCACTTCACATTGGAAGTAACCAAGTTGAGCTGAACTATACTCATTTAAACACAACTCTCTACACCTAGAGAACACATTGCATCTTTTTCGATTACTTACTCCCATACTAGAGGGGTTATCCGGCCAACTCCGGCCGAGCAACTCTCATGGTGCTCATTGTTACAGGGTCTTCATTTCTGGATAGTCCAATCGGGTGTGGAGTTTTGGTTCATAATCATCTAGTGCGGTATTTGGTAGACACACTTCTTATCACAACAGTTACAAAATTTGAAATTTAGCCTTTACTTTTCCTGTTTTTTAGACTTTTCAAGGTTTATTCCATTAAAACATTTTATTATTCCTTGTGCCTCTTTTCTTAATTTGGTCTTCCCCTTTTAAAAGTTGTTCATTTCAGTTTGAGTAGGACCAGATCGCGACATCACAGATTCTGGGTATTCAGGTTTCTTTTTCTATATTTTTTTTTTGTTGGAAAAATGGCTTTGAAAATTCCTTATTTTTTGCTAACTTTGAGCATAAATTAAGATGGAACCCAAGCGTTATTTTTAACATTTTTCATTGGGTTCATGTTTAATGCCACATAGTGAATAACATCGTGCATTTGGTTGCTTAAAACCATTTCCAGATGAATGAGAATTCAACGTGCATTTTCGGGTTCGTGGAAATGAATTTAGGTGGGTTTCCTACACATTTATGAAATGTGCTTGTCCCACATTAGAAAGGTTTAAGGTTTTGAATAGGTTTATATACCTTAGCTTGGAATAGTTAGGATGGGCTTCAAGGGGTACCCAAGGTTGTGGAAGGGTGAGGTTAAGGGTGAAGTAGGCTAGACCCATTGGACCCAAAACAACAACCACACTCAGGCGCCGCCACCGTCCGTTCGTCCATCCAGTTGGTCAGGCGGGCTGGGTTGGGCCTAGGCTTGGGCGCGAGTGTGTAGTGTGAGGTTGGGTTGGGCTTGTCCGACCCAATACTTATCTTTTTGGGCCAAAAACATTTGTAATTTATTTATTTATTTTTAATTTTGATTTTAAAATTCCAAATAAATTGGTCCAAAATTTTTCCTTCATCCAAACAGATTCTTAATGGGTTCAGACCCACCCGAACAGGTTCAAAGGGTTCAAAACAGGTTCATATCCGTTCAAGTCAAACTGAATCTGTTCAAACTGATTCAAATCTATCTAGTACCTCTTCAGTCTGTCCGAACAGGTTTTTTACCTATTCGGAATAGCCACCATTTCTACTATAAAAAGCCTTTAATTCCAGCATTATTGTCATTCAATTTCCCTCATAATTTCGTCATTCTTCTTATGTTCTTCTTGTGCTCTTGCATCTATTTTTGTATTTATTTTTAGGAAGAAAAAGAGAGAGTTACAATAGAGTTTTGGTTTGCCAGACTTGAATTTGTAGTGATGCAAATTTAAATATTAGTCATTGCATCCTGGGAAGTAGACGCCGATAAAACTTGAAGCACCGGAGTGAGGGCGAAATCTACTTTAAGGAGATTGTGTTCAACACAAGCCTCAACTTTAATTTCTGTAAGCATTTAATTCGCAATTTAATTTATATAATTATTTTCTAAATTATTTTATTTTATTGATTATTTAATTTATACATTTAATTTATACACACACACCACTGGGTAGAAAAATAATCTTAAAGTATATTTTCGTTTTTATTTATTTCTGTGTTATACAGACGGATATTTTGTTTCGAGAAATTAAATAGTAGTCATATACTGTTTAATTTCTTAAATAGTAGTAATCTACTGTTTAATGATTTCTTTGATAACATAGTACTAATATACTGTTTATCATTGAAATTTTCTTACAAAATATTATTTTCTATATTTTGTGTGTAAATTCTTTTTTTGTTTAAATTCGTGATTAGTGTCTTAATATTTCGTAAAAATTATGACAGCTGAAATAAACAGTACCGAGACTGTTATTACTCCGACCCCCACACTTGTTGTGCAGTGATGACTCCAGCAGTACCGGTAAATCATGGGGAGAAGTCAGAAAAATTCAATGGAAATGATTTTAAAAGATGACAACAAAAATTGATGTTTTATCTTACCACATTGAATTTGGCTCGTTTCACCTATGAAAAAGCTCCGGCACTGGATGAGAGAGAAACTGACCGATAAGTGGTTGCCGCAATTAATGCATGGAAACATGGTAATTTTCTGTGTTTGAATTATATCCTCAATGGGTTGGACAATACACTGTATAATATGTATAGTGTTAAAAGCACTGCTAAAGAACTGTGGGAATCTCTAGATCATAAGTATAAGACAAAGGACACCGGTACAAAGAAATTTGTTGTCTACCGTTTTCTGGATTTTAAAATGATGGATTCCAAGACGGTTATCAGCAAGGTTCAAGATCTCCAATTAATTCTCCATGACATACATGTGGAAAGGATGGTTCTCAGTGAATCTTTCCAAGTAGCGGTAATCATTGAAAAATTGCCACAATCTTGGAAAGAATTCAAAAATTATCTAAAACATAAGCGCAAGGAGATAAAATTGGAGGAACTGATTGTGCGACTCATAATTAAGGATGACAACAGTGATTTCAACAAGAAGTCAGGAAACCATGTCATGCAGGCTAAAGAAAATGTTGTGGAATATGGACAAGGGTCAAAGTTCAACAACAAGAAGCAGAAGCATGATGGCAATGGTCTCAAACAAGGATCCATTAGTAAAATCAATAAAAGGGATTAACGACGGGTTCAACAAGAGGTTCAAAGGTAAGTGTTTTGTGTGCAGCAAAAATGGGCATCGTGCTAAGGATTGTCACGTTCGCAAAGACGGAAGAAGTTTGAGCAAAAAGCCAGCACAAGCCAACATAGCCGAGGATTTTTATCTTTCTGATGGAGTGGCAGACATCAATCTTGTTGTAGTAGTCTCTGAAGCAAATTTGGTAGGCAATCCCAAGGAATGGTGGGTAGATACTAGAGCAACCCGCCATATCTGTGTAGATAAGAAGACGTTCACAACCTACAAAGTGGTGAAAAGTGGGGAACAACTTTTTATGGAAAACTCCTTTACTTGAACTGTAGAAGAACAAGGAATGATTGTGTTGAAAATGACCTTGGGAAAAGAACTCACTCTTAATAATGTACTCCATGTGCTAGAGATTCGCAAGATTTTGATTTCTAGGTCATTGTTGATCAAGAATGGGTTTAAATTGGTCTTTGAATCTGACAAGGTTATACTCTCTAAGAGTGGAATGTATGTGGGGTGAGGTTATATGAGTGATGGGCTTTTCTAGCTCAATGTAAATACTGTTGTACCAAATTTGGCTATTAACAATAAGAACACATCTTCTGTTTATATTGTTGAGTCTTTCTTTTTTATGGCATGGTAGATTAGGACATGTTAATTTTAATTCTTTGCGTAAACTTGTTGCTTTAGAATGTTTACCAAACTTAGAATTTGATCCTAATCATAAATGTGAGATTTGTGTTGAGACAAAACTCACTAAGGCATTATTTAGTAAATTTGAAAGAAGTACTGAACCTCTAAGTTTAATTCACACAGATATTTGTGATTTAAAATTTGTTCAAACTAGGGGTAGTAAGAAATACTTTATTACTTTTATTGATGATTGCACTCGATATTGCTATGTTTACTTATTGAGAAGTAAAGATGAAGCCGTAGAAGCTTTTAGGTAATATAAACTTGAGGTTAAAAATCAACTTGGTAAAACTATAAAGAGAGTAAAGAGTTACAGAGGTGGTGAGTATGATGCACCATTTGAAGAATTTTGTTCTGAACATGGTATCATTCACCAAACCACTGTACCTCATTCTCCTCAGTCAAATGGAGTTGCTGAGAGAAAGAATCGAACTCTTAAAGAAATAATGAATGCCATGTTGATTAGTTCAGGGTTATCTCAGAACTTGTAGGGAGAGACGATTTTGTTTGCTAACTTTATCTTTAACAGGGTGCCCCATTAGAAACTCAATCACACCTTATGACTTATGGAAAGGTTGACAACCTACCTACAATTACCTCAAAGTGTGGGGGTGTTTGGCCAAGGTGGCAGTCCCTAGTCCCAAAATGACTAAGATAGGACCAAAGACTGTTGATTATGTGTTCATTGGTTATACAAATAATAGTAGTGCATATAGATTTTTAGTTCATAGATCTGAAAATTTAGATATGCATGTCAAAACTATTATTGAGTCAAGGAATGTGTCGTTTTTTGAACATATTTTTCCATATAAAGAAACTGGAGAGAAAAGTTCAAATAAAAGAACTTTTGATTCTGCTATGGGTAGCACTGAAGACCACAATGATAATGAATCAGATGAACCTAGATGTAGCAAGAATGCTAGGATCTCTAAATCATTTGGTTTAGATTTTCTAACATACCTGTTATAAAATGAGTTTTAAAACTTCAAGGAAGTAATGTCGAGTCCTGAAGCTCCATTGTGGAGAGAGGCTGTGAATAGTGAAATTGAATCAATACTGAAAAATCATACTTGGGAACTGGTGGATCTTCCACCAGGGTGTAAACCTCTTGGATATAAGTGGATATTCAAGAGAGAAATGAAAAAAGATGGTTCAATAGATAAATACAAGGCTAGGCTGCTTGTTAAAAGATACAGGCAAAAGGAAGGCCTTGATTATTTTGACAACTATTCACTAGTGACAAGAATAACATCTATTCGTATGTTGATTACGATTGCAGCTTTGTATAATCTGGAAATATATCAAATGGATGTTAAAGCAACTTTTTTGAATGGCGAGTTAGATGAGGAAATCTATATGGAACAACCGAAAGGGTTTCAAGTTCCCAACCAAGAGAAAAAGGTTTGTAAATTTGTCAAATCCCTTTATAGATTAAAACAAGCTCCGAAACAATGGCATGAACAATTTGATTATGCTATGATTTCGGATGGTTTTAAGATAGACGAATGTGACAAATGCGTTTATGTTAAAAGCACAGACAAAGGCTATGTCATAGTTTGTCTTTATGTGGATGACATACTCATTATTGCAAGCAATAATGACATGATTAAATCCAAAAAGAAAATGTTTAACAAAAAGTTTTACATAAAAGATCTGGGAGTAACAGATTTAATTCTAGGAATAAAAATTACTAGAACATCTGAAGGATATGCTTTATCTCAGTCTCACTATATTGAGAAAATCCTGGAGAAATTTGGAAAGCATGACGACTGTCCTGCTAAAACACTTGTTGACATTAGTCATCATTTGTTGAAAAATACAGGTGCAAGCATATCACAATTAGAGTACTCTCGAATAATCGGAAGCTTGATGTATTTAATGAATTGCATTAGGCCAGATATAGCCTATACTGTAAGCAAGTTGAGTATGTACACAAGTAATCTAGGATCAGATCATTGGAAAACGATAATTAGGTTACTTAAGTATCTAAGATATACCCGGAATTATGGCTTATATTATACCAAATATCCAACAGTACTAGAAGGATACAACGATGCAAATTAGATATCGGATACTAAAGACTCAAAATCCATTAGTGGATACGTCTTTACCCTAAGAGGTACTGCAGTCTCTTGGAAATCTTCCAAGCAGACATGTATAGCAAGGTCGACAATGGAATTTGAGTTTATCGCATTAGATAAAATAGGAGAAAAAGCAGAATGACTTCGTAATTTCTTAGAAGACATTCTAATGTGGCTTAAATATGTGCCAACTATATGCATTCACTGTGATAGTGAAGCAGCAATAGGACGGGCACATAATCATATATATAACGGTAAGTCTCGACACATTCGTCGAAGACATAATACTGTTAGGCATTTGCTTTCACATGGAATAATTTCCATAGAATATGTAAAGTCAAAGGAGAATATTGTGGATCCATTGACTAAAGGTCTAACTAGAGAGTAAGTGTACTATTTATCGAGGAGAATGAGAGTAAAGCCTATTACTTAAAAATCGCCATAATGGCAACCCAACCTAGTTGACTAGAGATCCCAAGATCTAGGTGCAAAGGAACAACCGAATTATGGATAACTTCACGTATTACTAAGGAGGTTTACTCCTACAACTGGGCTGGTTCTGTGAGAATTGAGAAGACTAGATTCTCTAAAGCACTCATGAATTACCAGGCATTGTTCACAGCCAAAATGAACACAACCGTAAGAACTAAACTGTGTTTGCAGATACACTATGTGCAGTCCATTATCTTGGTTTACACAAATAGCTGAACAGTTCAAGGCATCGCGTCCACTAGTTAGCCAGTAAGTTCGATAGGCTTTCACTAGAGGAGGTTTAAAGCCAAAAGCTACCTATCTTGATGTGGTGTATTTTCTTAATGTACTCTTTTTTTGTTTGCATCTTGTTGTATGTTCGTTCTCGTGAATTCTATTCATGTGGGGGATTGTTAGAAAAATGGCTTTGAAAATTCTTTATTTTTTGCTAACTTTGAGCATAAATTAAGGTAAGACCCAAGCGATATTTTTAACATTTTTCATTGGATTCATGTTTAATGTCGTGTAGTGAATAACATCATGTATTTGGTTGCTCAAAACTATTTCTAGATAAATGAGAGTTTAACGCGCATTTTTGGGTTTGTAGAAATGAATTTACGTGGGTTTTTTTACACATTTGTGAAATGTGTTTGTCCCATATTGGAAAGGCTTAAGAGTTTAAATGGGTTTATATACCTTAGCTTGGGATACTTGGGATGGGTCCAAAGGGGTATCCAATTTTATGGAAGGGTGAGATTACGGGTGAAGTGGTTTTGTTGCTCAAAACCATTTCTAGATAAATGAGAGTTCAACGCGCATTTTCGGGTTTGTAGAAATGAATTTAGGTGGGTTTTTTTACACATTTGTGAAATGTGCTTGTCCCATATTGGAAAGGCTTGAGTTTAAATGGGTTTATATACCTTAACTTGGGATACTTGGGATGGGCCCAAAGAGGTACCCAATTTTATGGAATGGTGAGATTACGGGTGAAGTGGGCTAGACCCATTAGACCCAAAATAAAAACCACATGCGTGCGCCGTCCGTCCGTCTGGTTGGTCGGGTAGGCTGGGCTTGGGCTTAGGTGAAGTTTTCTAGACCCATTGGACCCAAAACAAAAACCACACGAGCACGTCGCCGTCTCTGTCTGTCCGATCGGTCGAGCAGGCTGGACTGGGCTTGGGCTTAGGCTTGGGCGCTGGTGCGTGGTGTGAGGTTGGGTTGGGCTTGTTCGGCCCAATACTTATCTTTTTGGGCCAAAAACATTTGTAATTTATTTATTTTTTTTTTATTTTGATTTCAAAATTCCAAATAAATTGGTCCAGAATTTTTCCTACACCCAAACAGATCCCTAACGGGTTCAGACCCACCTCAAACAAATTCAAAGGGTTCAAAGTAGGTTTATACCTGTTCAAGTCAAACTGAATCTGTTCAAATAGATTCAAATCTGTCTGGTACCTGTTCCATCTGTTTGAGAAGGTTTTTTACCTGTTCGGAATAGCCACAATTTCTATTATAAAAAGCCTTCAATTCCAGCATTCTTGGCATTTAATTTTTCCCTCAGAATTTCGTCATTCTTTCTTGTGCTTTTGCATCTGTATCTGTATTTATTTTTAGGAAGAAAAAGAGAGAGTTACAATAGTTTTGGTTCACCATACTTGTATTTGAAGTGCTGCAAATTTAAGTGTTAGTTGTTGCATCCTAGGAAGTGGACGTTGGTAAAACTCGAAACACCAGAGCGAGGGCAAAATCTATTTTAAGGAGATTGTGTTTAACACAAGTCTCGACTTTAATAAGCATTTAATTCAAAATTTAATTTACATAATTATTTTTTGAATTATTTTATTTTATTGATTATTTAATTTATACATTTAATTTACACACACCACTGGGTGGAACAATATTTTTTCCCTGTAGAAAAATTTACTTACCATGAATAACACAATAAAATTTTGTTTTACATTGAATTTTTGTTTTACTATTCTATATTACTGTTTGCTTTATGTTTTACAATTTCTTTTTATGTTAAACGCATGTAGAATTTTTTAAATTTTTTTTACCGACTTCATATTGTTAAGCAAAGTTCTTTATACCGAGTTATCCACAGTTCTTGATATCAATCAGATAACCGACATGCTTTCTATTCTTCTTCTCTCAATTTGCAATGGTATGCGTGTCTCCATCTGCAAGTGCAATTCCTTTTGAAACAAAAGACAAGTACAGCAAACATTCAATAGAGTGGTTAAATTTATATGATAAATTTTTTTAATAGAATTATTGATGTATTTCCGGGGGCAAAAATTAATCTTTAATACATCAGTTTGGGTTATAAATAAAAACAAAAAAAAGCATTCATAATAGAGTGTTTACATTTACATGTTAAAAGTATATTATATTTATATGATAAATTTTTATAACAGAATTATTGATGTATTTCTGGGAAAAAAAAAAAATCTTTAGTATTTTTGTTTGGGTTTAACAAAAAGAAAAAAGAAAAAAGAAGCAATAATGAAAAGAAATAGATTTTCAGTACTTTATATTACTGTTTGCTTTATCATTCAATATAATTAATGTCAAGCATTGACATATTTGGGTAAAAAAAAATGATTCTGAATTGTAAATTATTGTTTGCTTAGTTTTTACTATTTGCTTTATCTTTTAACATAATTAATGTCAAACATTGATGTATTTTGGTAAAATTTATTTTATTTTATTTTGAATAATACATTACTGTTTGCTTAGTTTATTTAGATAAAATTTTCATACTGAAATGAATTGGTACACAGGCCGGACAGTTTTATTTATAACCTCAATCAAATTTCAATTTGCATATGACATCACACAGATTTTTAGATTTGGCCATTTAGGTTCATTTTTTCCACTCTCTCTCTCTTTTCTTTATTTATTTATTTTTATCCTTATTTTTTTTTTAAAAACCTATCATGAACCACACATTGAATTTATTTATTTATTTATTTATTTTACAATTCTGTATTACTTTTTGCTTATTTTTTAATAGAATTAATGTCAGACATTGATGTATTTGGGTAATTTTTTTATTTTATTTTATTTTGAATAATCGATTACTGTTTGCTTATTTAGATAAAGTTTTCATATTACAATGAATTGGTATACAGGTTGGACAGTTTTATTTGTAGCCTCAATCGAATTTCAATTTGAGTGCGGCATCACACGAATTTTTAGATTTGGCTCTTCAGGTTAATTTTTTCCTTGTTTTTTTTTTCATCCTCCTCCTCCTCCTCCTCCTCCTCCTCCTCCTCCTCCTCCTCCTCCTTTTTTAACTTGTTATGAATCACACATTGAAATTTTTTTTTTGTTGGACTATTTTGTAATACTTTTTGCTTGATCTTTTAATATAATTAAAGTCAAAACATTGTTGTATTTGAGTAAAAAACAAAAAATCCGAATAATACATTACTGTTAGCTATTTAGTTTTTAGATAAAGTTTTCATATAAAAATGAATTGATATACAAGTTGAACAGTTTTATTCGTAGCCTGAATGAAATTTTAATTTGAGTACGACATCACACAGATTTTCAGTTTTTTTTGGCCATTCAGGTTCATTTTTTCCTTTTTTATTTTATTTTACTTATCATGAATAGCACATTGATTTATTTATTTATTTATTTGTTTGTATTTTAACTATTCTTTATTGCTATTTAGGGTAAATTATGCAAATGATCCTTGTAATTTACACGATATGTCAATTTAATTCCTATTGTTTCAATTTGCTCGATTTCGCCCCTTAATTTAACGGATTGTATCATTTTAGCCCAATAAATAACGGTTGTTAAGTTAATTTAATGGAAAGTCAAACCAAATGTCAATTTGGTCCTTGTATTTTACACAATATGTCAATTTGCTCCTTGTTAATTAAGGGATAAAATCGAGCAAATTGAAACAATAGGGATAAAATTGACACATCGTGTAAACTATAGGGACTATTTGCATAATTTTTCCTACTATTTACTTTATTTTTAATGGAATTAATATCAATCACATATTGATGTATTTGGGATAAAAAAGAAATTTGATTTTGAGTACTTTGTATTATTGTTTGCTTTATCTTTTAACATAATTAATGTCAAACACTGATGTATGTAGTTTAATGTTTAAACACTGATGTATAGTTTAATATTCTCACAGATTTATGTCAAAAATTGCATCAAAACAATTTGAATAGATTCTTGAACCGAACCTATGATTTTGGACCATATGACTCCATGTCAAAATGTAAGTTTTTAATTTTGAATTTTTGTTAAAAAAATATTTATTGATATTTACATTCATTGTCTTCATAAATAACACAATCAGCCAATTACAAAAGCAAAAAACTGAAGCTAATCTCTTTATATCTTTTTCTCATTTGAAAGACGTAAATTCCTATCTTAATTTTTGCACAACAAATCAAACAATACTGATTTGTTCTGTATCTTATATATTTTTCTTGCAAGATTTGCAATTATATTCACAGTGTTATGTCGATAAAAATAGATTTTCTATGAAATCATCATATATAATTTCTGAAAAATCTAGAAAACACCTAGATGTTGATTTGTGATTATGTATCAATTTTAAGCAGAATATAACACTCCCAATCAAACAATCAAAAGAAAGAGACACAAAGATTTTACGTGGAAAAACCACAATTGGACACCTTCCAATTGTGATCAAAAAATCACGGGCAACAGCCACAAGAACAATCCACTAAGAAGATATAAAGGAATTACACAGGTATCACTCTCAATTATCTAGCGAATTCACAACGCCTAATTGAACCAACCGCTATGTGCCTCTTCCAACCCCATCTTCAAAGACGGAATTGTCTTTCTCGATGAGCCACCCGATTCCTCCAAAGCTTGGGCTCGAATTCTTGAAATTCACAACCAAGAACAACTCTCTCTTTTGTGTAGAACAAACAAAATCTTTGATGTATTCTTTTTAAACCATGAATACTCAATAAGACATCAAAGAAAACTAACAAAATATCCCCAGATATAAACCTTTAAGAACCAAAAACAAGATCTGGAGGACTTCAATCAATTACTTAGTTTTGGGAGAAAACCAAGTATTTATAGAGAACCAAAAGTAATCCAAGATTGGGAAGAAATCAAACTCCTTGAGAAATCCGGATTCTGAGGCTCGCTCGAGCGAAGCTTTCCTGGCTCGAGCGAGGAGAGCAATTTTCATGATTTCTACTAGTGCCTTGGCTCGAGCGACGGATCCTTGGCTCGAGCGAGGAATACATTTCTTCAGGTTTTTGTATGGACGCAATCCGTGGCTCGAGCGAGCATTCCTTGGATCGAGCGAGCAAACCTTCGCTCGAGCGAGCTCTTCTTGGCTCGAGCGACCAATGGCAGACAAGCAATTTTCAATGCAATTTTCAATTTTGCTTCGGCCGCGAGCTGACCAGGCAGCTCGACCCCCGTAATAATCAGCGAAGTGGCAATCTTAAAAGCATTAACATCACAAACTTCTCCGCAAAGCTCGATTTCGGATTTGGATTCGCATCTAATAAACTCAAGGCCTCACTGAAATAAAAGTGCGAAAATAAATACATCTGAAAGGAGTTTTGTCAAACGGGGTTGCCAATAATAAAAACCTAACAATTTCTTTTTTTAATATATATTTAATTGAAGTTATTGTTAATCTTACTCTTTTATTTATTTTTATATATCTTTCTCACAGGATTAAGCACCCCTCCATATTTCATTTCTCCATATCTCTCTATATTCTTCTTGTAAGTTTCAATCTGGACTCACATCCATGATGTTTCTATATCTATAGTTATTGAATGAAATTAATTTTTTATATGAATAACTTTAAATACGAGATTTATGGAACGGTCGTGCTACACGCACCAATTAGTGTATTAACTAGTGTATCAACACTATTTCTAATATTATTATTGTCTCCACTCATTAATCACATTATAAATTTCAAAAACCTCTTAAATTATGCCATATTATCAATTGGTACATTAGTTAGTATACTAATTGGTACATGACAGGGATAGGCCCACAAGGATCACGGCCCACCATGAGTAAACCCAAGCCCACCGTCTAGACCCCATCGCACAACCCGGTTAGTGAAACCCGGTACAGCTGGAGGCCAACTGAGCAGGGAAGGCCAATGATGCCCGGACACGTGGCGGGTGCAGAACAGGCCATGTCAGCAGACAAAGATCTGCAGAGTTATTGCCACAGCACATCACCATTAATGCAACCCATCACCGCATTTATTGCGACAACACTCCTCAGCCGGAATGGCGCCCCCCTCACCCTGAACGAGACGAACCACGGCGCAAGCTTTCGGCAAAAAGGTCAGAACGGCTAAGACAGCGAAATGATTACCAGAGGATATAAGCAAAGCTCGAAGACAAGAAGAAGGTTAAGTTTTCCATCCCCTATCTCTCTCTCTCTACATTTTTGTCCATCACCTTCTCTAATTCATACGCCGGAGGGTTCACCGGGGGACTACCCCGTTCCCCGATTGATCTTGCATGCTGGGTACCCAATGGGCTTGCGGAGCTCGGATCGGTCCAAATCCCATTCACGAGGACTCATCAGATATCGATTGCGCTCGTGGGAAAGCGGTTTGTCCGTGCGCCAATTGTGTTCATTGCCGCCAGAGACCCTTTCCCAACAACCTATTTTACTTCACCCGTTACGTGTATGGTAACGACCAGATCCATGGCTTCCCACCATAACGTTGCCGATCACCAGACCGACCCTCCCAATCCGAACAACCCACCACAGTACTTCATCGAGCTCACCAATAGCATCAACCGTATGGCCGAACAAAACCAGGCCTTAATCAACGCTCTGCTCCAACGAAACCTCCCTATTCCTCCACCACCTCCAGATATTTCACCGCATCCAGAACAAGTCCCAGGCCATACTGTCCCACAACCCAATCCTCCTAACTCGCGGGGCTTGCAACCCACTCACCCACATATAAATCCACCCCCACGTCCATCAGTCATAGCTCCAGCTCCCAAGGGAGAAGCTAGCAGCGTCCAACATCTATCTCCCTCTGGTGGTGACAACATTCCCCTTTGGGACGCTGAACTTCGAGCCATGAAACTCCAACTCCAAGGGGTCATGCAAAACATCCAACATAAGCCCTCCACTACAGCAAACTCCCCATTTGTCGCCTCCATCCGAGACAAACCCCTACCCCCCAAGTTCAAAATGCCTACTATCGACCCCTTTGACGGAACAACCGACCCCATCGACCACCTGGAGACCTACCGTACACTCATGATCCTCCATGCCTTCCCTGACGAAATCATGTGCCGAGCCTTTCCTGTGACACTGAAGGGGTCGGCTCGGCTATGGTTTAGCCAGTTGCCACCAGATTCGGTCTCCACATTTCAACACCTCAGTGACTCCTTCCTGAGCCACTTCATCGGGGCCCAACGCCAGCGATGACCGGCGACCCAACTCCTCAACATCCGCCGACAGAGAGTCATCAGCTTTGTCACCCGCTTCAACACCGAAGCCTTACAAGTTGCTGAAAATGACGATAAAGTCATCCTCACCGCCTTCATGGCTGGTCTGCGATCATCCGATTTCCTCTTCTCCCTCTCCAAGAACCCCCCAACATCCATGGCAGCCCTGCTCTCCAAAGCCCAAAAGTACATGAACGCCGAGGACTCTCTAGCCGCTCGGCAAGACTCCACAACTAAATATTTGGCCCCCAGAGAAAAGAGGAAAGACCAAGAACCCAGTAACACCCGGCATCATAACCAAACATCCCGTTATGCCGACCGACCCCCTCGCGCCGACCGGTCGACCCCAGCCAGATCCCCCGGTCGGTTCGAGCAATATACCCCCCTCAATACTCCCATGGAACAAGTTCTTAACCAGATCCAACGAGACTACCCCCTCAAGTGGCCTCTTCCTCCACGGAACCCTTCCAGTCGTAAAGACCAGTCCAAATATTGCCGTTTCCACCAGGATCATGGCCATAACACCGACGACTGCATCAGCCTCAAAGACCAAGTGGAGACCCTCATTCGCCAGGGGCGCCTGAGCCGATTCACAGATACCCGCCCTCAGCAGAGGCAAAGGACCGAACCCCACAGAGACAATCACAGGCATACCCCTCCACGGCGACCAGCTCCAGCAGACCAGGGGCATGATCGACCCCACCAACAACCTCGGCCTCAAGGTAATCCACCTCCCCCCAGGAAATCAGAGTTCTTCAGTGGTCTTGCTTGTGGTGGACCATCTCGCCACCAGAGGCGAGCTTCAAAGATACGACAGGCTCGAGACAAAGGCGATTGCCACGGCCGACCGACCCCCAAGCAACCCAAGCGATGGGCAGAGCCCATTACCTTCACGGACGTCGACCGAGCATCCGTTATCCACACGATGATCCCCTTGTCATCTCCATCGCCTCTCCAATTATAAGGTCGACGGGTCCTCATTGACAATGGCGGCTTCGGACATCATATTCTCAATCGCTTCCGCCAATCGAAGATCGGGAAGAGAGCCCGTCCCACTCCAAACTCCTCTCGGTTGGTTTCACCCGGCACCGGTGACCTTTCGGCTCCATTGATCTCCCCATCACCATTGGAGAGTATCCACGGCAGACTACGAAGTTGCTTACTTTCCTTGTTATTGATTTCCCCTCTGCTTACAACATCATCCTCGGCCGCACCGCCCTCAATGCCTTCCAAGCCATCACATCCACCTACCACCTTGCCCTCAAGTTCCCTACTGATTTCGGGGTCGAAACGGTGAGAGGAGAACAGACCGTCGCTAGAGAATGTTATGTGGCCTCACTTAAAGAGGTCAAACTGAATGAGGCAATGATCATTGAAGGACTTGACGTCCGAGATGAGGATGAACTGATTAGAGGCGAACCCGTGGAGGAACTCGTCGAAGTTAACATCGATCCCACCAACCCACTCAAAACTGCTAAAATCGGCAGCCAACTGCCTTCCCAAGCAAAGGCCGACCTCACCGCTCTCCTGACCGAACACAGAGACGTCTTCGCCTGGACTCATGCAGACATGCCAGGCATCGACCCCTCTTTCATCACCCACCGCCTCAGTATCGAGCCTCATTTCCGACCTTACCGACAAAGGCAGCGCATTTTCCATCCAGAGCGCAACAATCTCATAGCTGCAGAGGTTGACAAACTTCTCGAGGCCCAGTTTATCCGAAATGTGGATTATCCTAAGTGGCTGTCCAACGTGGTCCTGGTCCGCAAAAACAATGGCAAGTGGCGTCTCTGCGTCGACTACTCCGACTTGAACCGAGCTTGTCCCAAAGATAGCTATCCTCTCCCCCGCATTGATCTGCTGGTCGACGCCACGGCCGGTCATCAAATGCTCAGCTTCATGGATGCTTTCTCAAGGTACAACCAAATCGTGATGCACTTATCCGACCAGGAACACACATCTTTCATCACCGACCGGGGCACTTACCACTACCGTGTTATGCCGTTCAGCCTAAAGAACGCTGGGGCTACCTACCAACGTTTGGTGAATACAGTCTTCCACCATCAGATCGGACGGAACATGGAAGTGTATGTGGATGATATGCTAGTCAAGAGCAAACTCTCCACCGACCACCTCTCCGACCTACGAGAGACTTTTGCCACCCTTCGCAAATATCAGATGAAGCTCAACCCAGAGAAGTGCGCCTTTGGCGTAGGATCTGGCAAGTTCCTGGGCTTCATGGTCAGTCAGCGCAGCATCGAGGCCAACCCTGAGAAGATCAAGGCCTTGATCGAGATGCAGTCACCCAAAACCGTTAAAGAGCTCCAAAGGCTCACCGGCAGAGTGGTAGCCCTTAACCGTTTTATCTCCCGCGCAACGGATAAGTGCCTACCATTTTTCAAAGTACTGCGGCAGATTTTTGAATGGACAACCGAATCAGAAGAAGCCTTCCAACAGTTAAAACAGTGCATGGCCAATCCTCCCCTTCTCTCACAAGCAATTACCGGCGAGCCCCTCTTCCTCTACCTAGCAGTATCAAGCACCGCAATCGGTCGGCCATCGAGAGAAGGGCGGCTCGATCAACGGCCGGTCTACTACATCACCCGCTCTCGAGGCGAGCAAACTACCCCCTATTAGAAAAGTTGTCCCTGGCCTTGGTCACCGCGTCCAGACGACTCCACCCCTACTTCCAAGCCCATTCGATAATGGTTCTCACCGACCAACCCCTGAAGAAGGTCATGCAGCAACCAGAGCTCTCAGGCAGACTCATGCAGTGGTCAGTAGAACTAAGCCAGTTCGACATCTCTTATCGCCCCCGGACAGCAATCAAGGGGCAAGCCGTAGCCGACTTCATCTTGGATTTCACCAATCCAAATTTCAACCACTAACCCTCCACCCCCACCAACTCCGCCAGAGCCTGAAGACCCTCATTGTTGGACACTCAATGTTGACGGCTCGTCTCGCAGAGAAGGAAGCGGAGCTGGCCTCATCCTCACATCCCCCGAAGGGGGCTATTTCAAATATGCCCTCTGCCTCTTGTTTGCGGCCAGCAACAATGAGGCCGAATACGAAGCATTGATAGCAGGACTTCGTCTAGCCAAAGACATTGGTGTCAGCCACATCTGCGTATTCAGTGACTCCCAACTCATCGTCGGCCAGATCACGGGTGAATTCGATGCCAAGGATACCACGATACGGACTTACAGGGACATGGCGCTCACCCTTGTTCGTCTCTTCAACACTTTCCAGATCAGACACATACCCAGGGCGGAAAACTCCAAAGCAGATGAGATGGCCCAGCTGGTCTCCGCCGACCAATCTGACCTCAGCCATGGAGTTCGCCTCGAATATCTGACTCACCCGGCCATCTCACCCGACCTACAAGAAGTGCAATTCCTCCAGTCGGAACCCATCCCTTGGGCATCCGACATCTTCCTCTTCTTGACCACTGGAGAACTCCCAGATGACCAACAGCAGGCTGCCAAGGTCAGAGCTCGGTCGGCTAACTACATTCTGGTCGACGGCGTCCTTTACAAGCGCGGTTTCTCACGACCGTACCTGCGATGTCTCAGCCCCGCCCAAGCAACCTATGTAATGCAAGAGATCCATGAAGGAATCTGTGGCAATCATTCGGGTGGCAGGTCTCTCGCACACAAAGTACTCCGTACAGGCTACTTCTGGCCGACCCTCAACAAAGATGCCTCTGATTTTGTACTGAAATGCGACAAGTGCCAGCGCTTCGCTAACATCCCCCATGCTCCTCCCGCTAAACTGATCACTCTTTGCAGCCCTTACCCATTCGCCAAATGGGGTATCGACCTGGTTGGTCCACTTCCCACTGGTCGAGGCCAGACCAAGTTCGCAATTGTTGCCATTGATTACTTCACCAAGTGGGTCGAGGCAGAACCCCTCGCTACAATCACCGAGCGGAACACCACCAAGTTTATCTGGCAATCGATTATCTGCAGATTTGGCATCCCTCAGGCCATCGTCTCCGACAACGGCAAACAATTCGACAACGCTAAATACAGGAAATTTTGTGCAGATCTCCAAATTCAACCATGCTTCTCTTCCCCCGGTCATCCCCAAGCAAATGGTCAAGTTGAGGTCACCAACCGCTTTCTCCTGAAGATCATCAAAACTAAGCTCGGTCGCTAAAGGCCTCAGGCCGAGGAACTACCACATGTACTGGGCTTCAACCACCGTGGGACTCCTCTTGGGAAACCCCTTTTCGCTTAACATATGGCGCTGAGGCGGTCATTCTTGTAGAAGTCGGTCTGCCCACCCCCAGGGTCTTACATCCAGATCTCGCCTCAGTCGAAGAACTCCGTCGAGCAGACCTGGATCTCATCGAAGAACTCAGAGATCTAACTGCTGTCGTCAGATTGGCCGTGCCAGAAAATGAGAACACACTACAACCGCAGAGTCCGACCACGGGAGTTCTCTACTGGCGACCTTGTCTTGAGAGAAGCAACTCTTGCCACAAAGAATCCAACCGAGGGCAAGTTGGCAGCCAAATGGGAGGGGCCCTACGTGGTGAAGGCCCGCCCACGGCCGGGCACTTACCGACTCCAAGATATGGATGGCCAAGACCTTCCCCATCCCTGGAATGCTGAACATCTGAAGCGTTACTATCAATGAATCCTTACTTTTGTATTGTCAAAATTGTTGTATTTTCCTTTTTCAACACATAATACAAGTATCGACTGGAGTTCCAACTTCCTATAGTTCAACTATCTGAATGTAGCTTCCATGAAACTTTTATTTGCAGCGCCACTTTCAAAAGCCTCAGTCCGACCTGAGCACTTACAAAAGCCTCGGCCAGACCGAGCACTTTCCAAAGCCTCAGTCCAACCTGAGCACTTACAAAAGCCTCGGCCAGACCGAGCACTTTCAAAAGCCTCAGTCCGACCTGAGCACTTACAAAAGCCTCGGCCAGACCGAGCACTTTCCAAAGCCTCAGTCCGACCTGAGCACTTGCAAAAGCCTTGGCGGGCCAGGCACTTTCCAAAGCCTCGGTCCGACTGAGCACTTGCAAAGCCTCGGCAGACCGAAAGCACTTTCAAAAACCTCAGTCCGACCTGAGCACCTACAAAAGCCTCGGCCAGACCGACCACTTTCCAAAGCCTCAGTCCGACCTGAGCACTTACAAAAGCCTCGGCCAGACTGAGCACTTTCCAAAGCCTCAGTCCGACCAGAACACTTGCAAAAGCCTCGGCCAGACCGAGCACTTTCTAAAGCCTCAGTCCGACCTGAGCACTTGCAAAAGCCTCGGCCAGACCGAGCACTTTCAAAAGCCTCAGTCCGACCTGAGCACTTACAAAAACCTCGGCCAGACCAAGCACTTTCCAAAGCCTCAGTCCAACCTGAGTACTTGCAAAAGCCTCGGCCAGACCGAGCACTTTCAAAAGCCTCAGTCCGACCTGAGCACCTACAAAAGCCTCGGCCAGACCGAGCACTTTCCAAAGCCTCAGTCCGACCTGAGCACTTACAAAAGCCTCGGCCAGACCGAGCACTTTCCAAAGCCTCAGTTCGACCTGAGCACTTGCAAAAACCTCAGCCAGACGTGAGCATTTTCACAAGCCCCAGTCAGACCTGTGAATGAAAGCTCATAAAGCAAAACACTCAGTCATGGTCTAACGCTTAACCACAATTCCAAAATAATTTCACACTTAGCCATATTTTAAAGATGTTCTCCAATATTTCATTTGCAAATCACATCTTCAACGTTACATTTCAGCCACTTTTTCAAGGTAATTTCACACTTAGCCATATTTTAAAGATGTTCTCCAATGTTTCATTTGCATATCACATCTTCAACATTACTTTCCAGATTCCCCCCACACTTAAACAAATTTGCTATTTCACTCTGTATTAGAAAATTCCTCATCCTATTATAACTTGGATTTTGGCATGACTTTAGTTTCACCTTGCTCCACTGCATGACACAATCAGTGCACAAAATAATCACAAGAAAAACAAAACAAGACCAAACCAACACAAGGAGAAATACAGAATCATCAACTAGAACCATAAGTGCCATTTTATTCATTCAAAAATGTGTGTACAAATTACTTACATCCTTTTCAAAAAAAAAAAAAAAAAAAAAAAAAAACAATAAACCCAAACTCCTGAGTCTACCCATCATGCAGATCACTCCTCCTCCTCGCTCGAAACGAGGTCAGCTTCTTCAATCCCCTCGTCCAGTGGGGTCTGGGCTACGTCATCTTCTCCAACCACCACACTACTCAGGTCTAAGTCTGGAAACAGCTCCTCAGCCTTGCGTTTGAACATCTTCCAACCGATGTCCCAGTACTCAGCCATTTCGTGCTTGTAGTAGTCAGATTGCTGGAAACTGTTGATAATCTCAGACTCTGTCCTCACCAAAGACTGTCACGATGACCCAAGGCACCCCAGACCCCACCCATAGTGGCGACTCTTTCTCGTCGATCACCATCTAGAACTCAGGAGACCCTTTGAATTGTGTAACAGCCGCAACACAAAGATCAGGGTAGGCTGCCCTCTCCGAGGCCGCCTTCTCTTCGTTCAGCTCCTTTTGTAGGGCCTCCTTGTCACCGCAGCCCTTTCCCTCTCGGCCTCCTCTTTCCTCCAGACCTCCCCTCTGCAGTCAACCTTCCCTCTGCTTCAAATTGTTTCAACAGGCCTCCTCTCCATAGCTACCCTCTTCGCTCCTCCTCCTCCCTCCTTTCGAGCTCTCCCTCTGCTCCAGCGCCCTAGCACGATCATCCTCCATCTCCTTTTGCAGCGCCTCCAATTTAGCATCTGCCTCGTCTCTCTGCCTGACAAGATCCTCGTTATTATTCATGGCTTCCTCGTGCCGCTCAACCGCCACGTCACAAGCCTTCTTGGCCTCCTCCAACCTCTGCCGCTCGCCAGCAAGTTGGAACTCGAGCGACACGACTTGGCGGCGTGCACCCTCCAGCTCCAATTTGACTGCTTGCAGTTCAGTGTGGGCGGTCTTCCAGTCAGCACTCTCCTTCTGCAAACTGGCCAGCTGGGTCTTGGTCTCCTCCGCCTTTAGCTTGGCGGCCCCTGCTTTCCTTAGAAGAGCCCCCGCCAAGGTGGTCACCTCCATTTGAGCGGAGTATAACCCCCTCAGCAGGTCGGCCTCATTAAATCCACATGCCGACCGCAGGGCTGTTTCATCCACCACCTTCACTAGACGGTCTGCCGCCGACCTCGCTGGGCCTCCATCTCCCTCCAGTTTCCCAGCTACTGCGCGAGCATGGTAAGTCGTGGCACCCAGACCAGCACCCTTTTCCTGCGGTGCAGAGCCCCTTTGAGTCTGCTCCCTCCCACTTGGCTCAACCCCAGCCAACCTAACTTCTGCTGGCACCACTGAGGCCTTCTCCAACCTCCCACTTGGCTCGCCCCCAGCCTGCCCAGCCCCCACTTGCTCTGCTGGGGTCTTCTCCACCACGTCCGCCGTTGGACTGGCTATCACCGCTTCGGGGGTGTCCTTTGTCACAAGGACCTCTGCCCCAACTGAGACGACCACCCCTTCTGGGGTCTGCCCCACCTCCCCACCCTCCACTTGCTTAGCCCCTTCCATCCTTCCCTCCTTTCTTCTTTTCTGGGCTGGCTCCTCCCCAACCCGCCTCAACCTCTTCTTTTTCTTCCCTACCCCCAGCGCCTCCATCTCCTTCACCGACCTCTCCTTCAGGGGATCTTTTGGAAGCAGTCACGGAGCAGACTCACCCAAACTCTTCTCTCCCAAGGGTTTGGGACGAGGTCGAATCCTCTCCCTCGCCACTGGCTGAGGAGGTCAGTCGGCTTGGGCCTCTTTGAACTTGTGGGCTTTCACCAGCATGGCTTGATCTTCCGCCTCTTGTGCTTTTCTTCTTACCTCTAGCTCTGATCGGTCGAGGTCTCCACCGATCGGTTTTGGGCCCAACCCAGCTTCAAACAGTGCCGACGGCTGAACTAGCTCGTCCCACTTGACCTTCTCTTTTTCCCTCCACTCCTTCACCTTCTTTACCCTCTCTTCCGCCGCCGCCCCCAACTTTAGCTCTGCATACTTGGTTGGCACCTTCCACACGGTGCGCACACTAGCCCCTCCAGAGATGGACACATAGAACCACCGCGGCCTCCAACCTTTAATGGACGTTGGTAAACCAGCCACCAAACCCTTCCCTACCAACGCCTGAAGGGTGATCCAGGTCTCCTGCTGTCCCGAAGCTTTGTAACAGCCAAAGAACTCCTCCACCGTCATGGCCACCCCTCCATTCGCCTTTGGCCAAGCACTCGCACACGCTAGCAGGATCTTCCAGGCATTGGGCATCAGTTGCCCTGGTGCTACCTCCAGGTGGTTGAGCACATCAACCACGATTTGCGGCAGAGGCAACCTCAACCCACCTTTTAGAGCTTTCTCGTAGAGGGAAAATGCACCTGCCCTGACGTCGGACGGTCTCTCCGTCGATTTTGGCACCCATAATTCCACCTCCACCGGAATCTGGTACTTCTCGCGGATAGCCCCCAATTCCGCCGCTGTGATAAGGGATCTATCAGCCCTCGAATGCCAGTGGTCTGGTTCCACCTGGCTGATTGGCTGTGCCGTTTCTACCGGTTCCCCCCCTGTTGGACCTATACTGAATCGCTAACTCCTCTGCGTCATCTTCCCCCAGTGGATCCGCCCTGACAATCGCAGTCTCTTCGTGGGCCATCTCTAAGCTGTGTTTGCGAATAGCTTCTGCTGCAGGTGCTAAAAAATTGAAGAAATGTTTCAACGGAGTATCGTGAGCAACGAAGGAACTAACACTTTGAATGTTTTGAGTTTTTGTAAAGAAGTAGGTGAATCGTATGATACCAAAAGCCCACGGTTTGCCCGTATTCCAAGGATCCAAATTAATGTTCGCCAGTTTGAAAACTTTTCAAATCATCCGCCAAAACTGTCTCATCAATACCCATAATGATGCCCCTGACGCTTCACTCATGATCCAACGCTTGGCGTTTCTCCTTCCCCCGAAATCCTGCCACATGTATGGTCCAGATGCACTGACTTCTGCCTTCACCTTGTCTTTTCCACTTCAAATCGCCACGTGACACGCCGCCTCTTGAGCCCCGTGCCCTTCCACTCGGCCACCTCCCTGGTCGGCACCTCCCACTCCTCCTTCCTCCCGCTCGGTCCCCCTTCCGGTCGGCCTCATCCGCTCGGTCACCCTTGCGGTCGGCCCCGTCCACTCGGTCACCCTTGCGGTCGACCTCATCCTCTCGGTCACCTTGCGCTCGGCCTCGTCCACTCGGTCACCCTTGCGGTCGACCTCCTCCGCTCGGTCACCTTGCGCTCGGCCTCGTCCGCTCGGTCACCCTTGCGGTCGTCCTCATCCGCTCGGTCACCCTTGCGGTCGGCCCCGTCCACTCGGTCACCCTTGTGGTCGGCCCCGTCCACTCGGTCACCCTTGCGCTCGGCCTCATCCGCTCGGTCACCTTGCGGTCGTCTTCATCCGCTCGGTCACCCTTGCGGTCGGCCCCATCCGCTCGGTCACCCTTATGGCCGGTCCTCGCCCACTTTGGCCACCCTTTCGACCTCCGGTTGAATTCATCCTCCTTATCATTATTCCCTTCGTTGGACTAAAGCTGCACTCGGGAATGGGGGACTACTGACAGGGATAGGCCCACAAGGATCACGGCCCACCATGAGTAAACCCAAGCCCACCGTCTAGACCCCATCGCACAACCCTTAAGTTAGTGAAACCCCAGATACCGGAGGCCAATCGGCGAGGAAGGCCAATGATGCCCGGACACGTGGCGGGTGCAGAACAGGCCATGTCAGCAGACAAAGATCTGCAGAGTTATTGCCACAGCACATCACCATTAATGCAACCCATCACCGCATTTATTGCGACAACACTCCTTAGCCGGAATGGCGCCCCCCTCACCCTGAACGAGACGAACCACGGCGCAAGCTTTCGGCAAAAAGGTCAGAACGGCTAAGACAGCGAAATGATTACCAGAGGATATAAGCAAAGCTCGAAGACAAGAAGAAGGTTAAGTTTTCCATCCCCTATCTCTCTCTCTCTCTACATTTTTGTCCATCACCTTCTCTAATTCATACGCCGGAGGGTTCACCGGGGGACTACCCCGTTCCCCGATTGAACTTGCTTGCAGGGTACCCAGTGGGCTTGAGGAGCTCGGATCGGTCCAGCCCATTCACGAGGACTCACTGTATTATCAGTACATATAACATTATTATTTACCAAATAGACAATTTGAATTATCAATTTAAATTAAAATAACAATATATATATATATATATATATAAAGAGATATAAAGAGAGAGATTTTGAGGGGAGCTTACCCCTTACAATATTATTTTGATAAGTTTTTTCTTGTTGCACGCTAGAGGTTTATGCACAAATGTTTATCTATATTATGGGAAAGAGTCTTTTAAAACCCAAGGTTTGTGAAGCTCCAACATATCAATTCTAATTTTCTGATTTTTTAATATTTTTTTTAAAAAAAATTGACTTGGTGATTGGTGATGGGTTCAAAGATTGTAATAATTACACTATTGATTACAATAAACACTTAATTTATAATAATTACATTTATTAAATGAATAACGCAATAAATGAAATCTTAATTTTCTTACTTTTTGCATTCCCAAGAGATCCATGTAATTATTGTGTAAATGTCTTTTAAATAAATAAATAAACACTTATTAAATTCTTTCAAACTCCTCGGTCAAACCCCATGTATTTAATTTATATATTAAAAAATCCTAATTTCCTGATTTTTTAATATTTTTTTTAAAAAAAATTGACTTGGTGGTTGGTGATTGGTTCAAAGATTGTAATAATTACACTATTGATTACAATAAACACTTAATTTATAATAATTACACTTATTAAATGAATAACGCAATAAATGAAATTCTAATTTCCTTACTTTTTGCATCCCCAAGAGACCCATGTAATTATTGTGTAAATGCCTCTTAAATAAATAAATAAACACTTATTAAATTCTTTCAAACTCTTCGGTTAAACTCCATATATTTAATTTATATATTAAAAAAAATGAAAACAAATATAAATATCTATAATTATCCCGTGCATAGCACGGGTGATTGGCTAGTAATTATAAGGAAAATGAGTGGGAGCACTAATTAGTGCTACCATTAATTACGTGACAGTAGGTCTCACCATGAATAATTTGATATTTTGGTCTTGGTGTTGTATTTTTTTATTTTTTTATTGAGTGCCTTGTTTTTTTTTTTTTTTTTTTTTGGTTACAGGAAAATCCTCTCACTCTCCCGTAGGTCCAAGGCAGCACCCCGAGGAGATCACTAGGGTGTCCTGTTGTTCGTTCCGAGCCAGAGACTATAACCTGGAAGCTTGTCCCGACCTCACAAGGCAAGTTTCAGAGTCGGGACTCGCCTGACAATGAGAATCAAACCCACACCAAGTAGCTGATAAGGCATCCTTGAGGTCAACCTCCTAACCAACTGTGTTACGCCCAAGAGATTGGCCAGAGAGGATTCGAACTCAGGACCTAGGGGCTTAAACCCCAGACCCTTGCCAAGTTGCCATCCACCCCTGAGTTATTGAGTGCCTTGTTATTAGTGATTTTTTTAAAATTTTAAAATTAGTGATCTTTATCATTGTTATAATTATAAATGCAATGACGTTCACACTTCAACCTGTACATTGAACCTATACATTGACTTCTTGTTGAGCTGCTTAGAGGTTTATGTACAAATGTTTATAATTAAAAAGGCAATGACGTTCACACTTCAACCTGTACATTGAACCTATACATTGACTTCCTGTTGCACTGCTAGAGGTTTATGTACAAATGTTTATAATTATAAATGCAATGACGTTCACACTTCAACCTGTACATTGAACCTATACATTGACTTCTTGTTGCACGCTAGAGGTTTATATACAAATGTTTATAACAAAAATGCTTTAGACCACTAATTAGTGTTGGTTTTATTTATGTGACAGTAGGTCTTACTCACTGACACATGTGTTTTGTGTCTTGGGTTTTGTTTTGTTTTGTTTTTTTTTTTCAATTGCCACCTCACTAGTGGTAGAATTAGTGATAATAAATTAGTGGTATGTAGCATTGCTTATGTTTATAATTATAAATGCAATGACGTTCACACTTCAACTTGTACATTGACTTTTTAATTTTTTGATTAAAAATTATTTGGGGGCTTCAAATCGTTGGCTCGAATTTGACTCGAAATTCAAAACGATATCATTTTGGATTTTATTTTATTTTTTTTCTTTTTCTTCCTTTTCTTGCTTTTTTTTTTTTGTTTTGTTTTTCTTCATTTCCTTGTTTTTGAACACAGACACAGAGGCGAGAGAGAGAAGAGAAGAGAAGAGAAAGAGAGAAGAAGGGGAAAAGATGGGGAGAAGGAAGAGGAAGAGAAGAAGACGGTGATGGCGGAGGAGGAAGATCGACGGCGATGGTGGTGATCGGAGCTGGAGTTGAATCGGATCTGATTTATTTTTTTATTTTATTTTATTTTTTATTTTTGGGCTGATGATGATGTGTTGATGATGATGATGTTGATGAAGATGTTGTTGATGACGATAATGTGTTGATGAAGATGTTGATTTTTTTTTTTTTTTTTTTTTTTTTTTTTTCTAGTTGATGATGTGTTGATGAAGATGTTGTTGATGATATTCTGCTTGTTCTTCTTCTTCTTCTGCTTCTGCTTCTGCTTCTGCTTGTTCTTCATTTTGATCTTCAAAACAGTGAGAAAGAAAAAAGAAAAGAAAACAAAATTCCAAAACGACATCATTTTGGATTCGGGGCAAATTTGAGCTCGAACAATTCGGGCTACGTATCACAGTTGTTTATGATTTTTTAATTTGGGATTAAAGTCTTGTTTGGGTTGAGTTTTTAACTTTTTAAATTTTTATGGGAGAAAAAATAAAATAATTATAGTTCAAATGTGATATTTTGTTTTATTAATTTTTTAGTTTATTTTATCTTTTTATGATTATTTTAACAATGTAGTTTCATGCCAAACGAGGGCATATGCCTCTTTTGGCAATTAGTTAAAAGTCAATTTATTAATTTTTAGGCCTTTTTAAGTCAAATTATCTTTTTATCTTTTTGCACATTTTTTAAAAAAAAGTAAAAAAAAAACAATTTTTTAACATATTCTCCAAAATTGGCCATAAAATCCCCCAAAGTTATAATTGGTATATTAATTAATGTATCAACATATATTATATTACATTGTCATTTCAAAATTATAAGTCACACCCATTATATAAACTATAAAGATTTAAATTTTTTAAAATTATATATCATTCATTAGTACACTAATTAATATCAATTAGTGCAAATAACTTTATTAAAAAAATAATAATATAAGACTTAGTTTGGGGTACACTATGCTTTCGTTTGGGATGTGGATGGATTTTTTTGGCTATTTTAACTAGGGGTTAAAAAGTTTTTTTTGGGATAGATTTTTGGCATTTTTGACTTTTGTGAGAAAAAAATGAAATAATTATAGATTGTATGTGATATTTTGTCTTATTTGGCTAAAATAACATATTTTGTCTTATATTGCTATTTTAATCCAAATGATCTTCCCAAATGGACCCTATATAAGTACATTTTTTTTTTATTTTTTAATTTTTTTTGAATTATATCATCTCTTTATTTTTTTGTATATATCTTTTCATAAAATATTAAAAAATACACTTATTTAGATTACTCAAATAACGTTTAATATGCCCTATGAACTTCCTACTTACATATTATAAAATGCCAGAATAATAAGAAAAATAATAATAATAATATAAAATGCCCAAAGAGGCGCCCAGTTCCACCTATACATATTATAAAGGTAAATTACAAATAGGTATTAGAAATTTTTATTTAACAAAATTAAATAAAAAATAAAATTTATAATTACTATCTTATATAATAATAAAATTATTTAAATTATTGATTAAAATATATTTTTAATATCATTAAAAAAATATTAATTGATTTGATGATTAATTAATAAAAGAGACGATTGGTTATAAAATTAAAAACATTAGAGATAAAATGTAATTTTTAAAATTAACGAAATAATTTATATTTTAATTTAACGTAAAAATGTAATGACATGGAAGTGTGTGGGGTGTGATGTTTTGACTTGAAATTTTTTTTTTGGACATGTCAACTCATTAGAGCTCTTTTAAAGCTCTACTTTTAAAGGTCTGTAGCATTGTTGTTTATCTTATTATAAATGTCATTAAAAAAAAAAAAAAAAAAAGCAATATAAAATGCCCAAAGTTCCCACTTCAACTCCTGCAAGACTCTCTCTCTCTCTCTCTCTCTCTCTCTCAATAAATCCCCTTCTCTTTATTCAATACGCCGCCATGACAACCGCTGGAGATGGCACACATGTCCTGGTATTTCCTTTTCCTGCGCAGGGGCACATGATACCACTTCTTGACCTAACCCATCAACTAGCCTCTCGTGGCCTAACAATCACCATACTCATCACCTCCAAAAACCTCTCTCTTCTAAACCCACTTCTCTCCAAAAATCCTACAATCCAAACTCTCATCTTGCCTTTCCCTGCGCACCCTTCCATCCCCTCCGGCGTAGAGAATGTCAAAGACATGCCCCCAAACAGCTTTCGTGCTATGATCCCCGCCATGGGTGAGCTCTACAATCCTCTCCTAAATTGGTTTCAGAACCACCCTTCGCCGCCAGTGGCCATCATCTCCGACATGTTCTTGGGGTGGACCCACCACCTCGCTTGCCAGCTCAGCATCCGCCGCTTCGTGTTCTTTCCTTCCGGTGCTATGGCCTTGTCTGTTGCTTATTCCATGTGGCGTGACCTACCAAAGAGAGATGATCCCAACGATGACAACGCTCTGATTTCATTCGCAAAAGTGCCGAATTCCCCGATTTACCCTTGGTGGCAGCTCTCTCCCCTGTATCGTTACTACGTTGAAGGAGACCCAGTTTCGGAATTCATCAAAGATGGGTTTGAGTCTAACATGGCGAGTTGGGGACTCGTGTTTAACTCGTTTAGTGAGTTGGAACGGGTTTATCTGGACCATCTAATGGAGGTATTGGGCCATGATCGGGTATGGGCTGTTGGGCCGTTAGTCCCTCCTCCTGTTAATGATCAATCTAGCCCAATAGAGAGAGGTGGGTCCAGCTCTGTATTGCCAAGCGATGTGCTGTCTTGGCTCGACACGTGTGAAGATCGCACGGTTGTGTACGTGTGCTTCGGGAGTCAGGCAGTGTTATCAAACAAGCAAATGGAGGAGCTAGCACTGGGGTTGGAGAAAAGTGGGGTTAAGTTTATATGGTGCATCAAGGAGCCAACAAAGGGACACGTGGAGGGACAGTATGGTGTGATTCCATGTGGGTTCAAAGATCGTGTGGCTAAAAGAGGACTTCTGATAAGAGGGTGGGCTCCGCAAGTATTGATATTGAGTCACCCAGCTGTTGGTGCATTCTTGACTCACTGCGGGTGGAACTCGGTGTTGGAGGCAATATTCGCGGGAGTGCCAATGCTAGCTTGGCCCATGGGGGCCGACCAGTTTACAAATGCTACATTGTTAGTAGATCAACTTAGAGTGGCATCTAGGGCTTGTGAGGGTGCTCAAGCTGTTCCAAACTCGGATGAGTTGGCTCGGTCATTAGCGAAAGCCGTGGGCAAAAACCGGGACGAAATGGTTCGAGCCATGAAGTTGCGTGATGCAGCATTGGATACCATTAAAGAAGGTGGAAATTCAATCAAAGATTTGGATGAATTAATTAGGATTCTTTCCTAAGGCTATTCATGAGAAGTGTTTTTGATGTCTCAATCAAACCCAGTGTCCACATAAAAATTCATCTGTTGGTAAAAGAAAGACATCTTTAAATAATACAAAGCTTGATATGATATCTTCAGGATGCTTCTCATATTTATCTTTTTGTATTTTGATAAATCTTGGTATCATATTTTAAGTTCTTGGCCTATTTGATATTTATTTGATTTATTATTAAAAAAAAGTATTAATATTATTTGATTATAATTTTAAATTTAAATTTTTTGAGTACAGATAGACAAAGGATCCTCCCTCTTTTGTTTTTTTCATTTCCAAAATAAATGGGATTCAAATCCATACTTTTAATTTGAGAACTATCTACCAATTGAGCAGCACACAATATAGGTATATTTTTAAATTGAAATCAAAATCAAACTCATTGGATGAGCAAATAACTACTAGTATATATGTTGAAAATTTCCTAAAAGTTTTAAAATTTTATTTTTATTTTATTTTATATTATTTTTATTTGTATTTATTTATATATATTTTTTAACATCTTATTTGTTTGATTTTTAAATAAATATTTGGTTTCAAAACAAAGGGTGTTTTTGTTCCAAACAGACACCAAATAGCCTATTTAAATAAGACTCTTACTTAGGAAAAAGATATAACGTTCTCAGTTTTTTTTCTCTCTCTCTCTCTCTCCTCTTTACTGTATTTTTATATTTCATATTTTTAAGCAATCGATATATTCTTAGCAAATTCTTCTGGTGCAACTGTGCATTGTGTTAAATCTTGTAAAGGTTTTGGATTATATTTTGTGATCATTAAAACTTGCATAGAGGAAGCGCATGATGATTTTAGGACAGCGTCTGGTACGTGCTTCTCACAATCACACAGGCTATTTTTTGAACCCTTTTTCTTCATCTTCATCTTCATCTTCTTCGGTTATATATGTATATATATAGTTTTATTGAATTGTAAAAACCTATTTTTCAAAATCTGTTTTGCTTTCAATTTTTTTCTATAAATTTAAAATAATTATTATTCAATTCTCACAACAATCTAAAGTTAACTATCATTTTTTTTTATTATTAAAAAAAGGAAAAAATTATGACGTAGTAATCAAATACCGTTCCATTGTTTCGTTGTTTTGTTTGACTTGGGTGTTTGATTTCTGAGAAACCGCGTTCAGGAAAAAAAAAAAATATAACTATTTTTTTCCTCTTTCACTCATTTGTAATTTTTCATAATTGAAAAACACTCTTGTTTACATCAATCTGCATAGAAAAGTTACATAATCCAATTGGCAGGAGTAAAATAGCCGACAGGAAAAATGTGTATTTGGCTCGGATTTTTTTTTGGCAAATAGATCACTGACTTGTTGATTTTTTTGGGTGGTATTTTATTATTGTTATAATTCTATTTGTTTATTCGGGGGTTACAAAACTTGTTTGGCTTGAGTGTTTATTATTATTATTTTGTTTAAATTTGATCTGTATGACATTATTATTGTGTAGTATTTTTGAGTTATAGAGCGTTTTATACAATTCATGATATTTGATTAGTATTATTTTATTTAAATTGATCTGTATCAAAATCTGTCACCTTTTTTTATTTTTTTCATTTTTTATATCTATCCTTAAATAGTTGGTAATTAAATTTACACTTTCAATAACATTAGTATTTGTTTTATTGTTATCATAGATTAAGATATTCTTTTGCTCTCTTGTTCTTTAAATATTTAAAATAGCTAATTTAGAAGAAATTGTTAGTATGAAGCCTGAGAAATTTAATGGTAACAATTTTGAAAGATGACAAAAACAAACAAAATATTGGTTGACCGTGTTGGATCTTATGTTTGCCATAGAAGATCGGGATTTTGTTGGATCTTTGGTTGTCACCCGAACAAATTGAATTTCATTGTTATAACAGAATCCTTAGTGTTGTAGACAACCCATTTTTTACCGCCCTTAAGATTTGGGCGCTACTAATTGCTTACTTGGTGGTGAAAGTTGTGCAGTGTAAATATTCAATTTCTTCGGTAAGGAGAGAGTCAAATCCCAACCTCACACCTCCTTTTTTGGACCAAAGCCTTTTGACCAAAAAGATTTTACACCTTAAAACCCTCTCTTTCAAAATATTTTTGAAAAAAGTTTCTACGATGCTTCGAGACTCGCATTTCGTTAAATGTTGTGCTTTTCGGTAAACCGAGCAAGGACAAAGTGGAAATGAATGAAAGAGAGGTGAACTCTTTGAAAAATCTTTCAAAACACCTTATTTAGGGGTTTGGAATTGAAGAAAAGGAGAGAGGAGGGAAGAAAACTAACTGAGGAGAAGTTAGGCATGAATCCAGTTAAACCGAAATTGAGCAGCCTTCACTAAAAGAGGGATATTGCTTAGTACACTTGGAATTTTTATGTGAGGCTGCCACCATTGGAAATCTTACTTCCGGGGCTTCAATTTAGACGCAAGAATGACCTGCAAAGGAGTCTAGATGAAGGAGTTATGCCCATTTGAAATTGGACTTGGAGAGTAGATTTTTTTGCCGGCCATGGATGATGCAGTGCCGGCCACAAATGATCATGTGCTGGCCATCAATGGTCCCTTGCCGGCCATTGATGAAAAAAGTCAATTTTTTGCAGATATTTGTGTTTTAGCTGTCCCTTTGGGATATTTTCGTCCTAAGCTTGCATTCTTCTATATATAAAGAGCCTTCTCTATTGTTTTGAGGGTCAGAAACATTTGAGGAAGAAAATTTTGGGAGCCTCTCTCTCTACAATTCTCTCTCTACATTTCTCTCTTCTTGAACCTTTGTGTATAAGTGCATACAAGTGTAGATACACTTCTCTTTTGCCTATACATCCTTGACCAAAGTTGGTTATCTTGGAGCTGAGGTTCTAGAAGGTGTTCTTGGAGCTCTTGAAAGTGATTTTGCTTGGTTTTATTGCCTAAAATTGTGTTGTGCTTCAAGAGGTATAACTCTCTTCCTTTAAGCTTGTTTTTCATACTTGCTTTGCTATCTTTTTCCACCATTTCAAGGGTGGTTTTGGCATGTAAAAAGTTCTGTTTTTTTTAGTCCTAAAAGTGGTGGTTTGAGCCTTTGTGAGTTAGGGGGTTGTTCCATCTTTTTGCTCTTTAGCTTGTTAAGCTTTTTGCACCATTTCTCTTCACCTTCAAATCAAAATATTTGGGCCTTTTTACCATTGAAACTTAGAGGTTTTTTAGTGACAAAAACTGTGTTTTGAGGTCCAAAATAGGAGGGGTTGGCCTCCCCTTCTTGTGTCTTGTTTGCATGAGTAGATAGCTTAACATGTGAGTATGTTTTTCTACCATTTTGTGACTTGATCTCAGCATGTTTTTGCTATTATTTTGACTTGTTTAAGCTCTGTTTTGAGCTGGTTTGGTCACTTAAGGCTTGGTTTGCATGCTTGTAGTGCAATGGTGCTTAATAGTCTAGTTTGTGCTATGTGTTAGCCTCTCATTCTAGCTCTTTCTAGCCTACTTCAAGCATGTTTTAGAACTTCATTTACATTGTTTTAGGACTATTTTGAAGTGTTTGTCCCTTGTGAGCCATGTATTGTATAGCCATAGTGCAAATGCCTTCATTAGCTTAGTGTTTTAAGGCCTCTAACATGTTTTGCATGAGATGGTTGCATGTTATATCATCATTTTATATGTGATTTTAGTGCATATAGTTCTATCACATTCTCACTGATTTCACTCTTTCATTACTTTTGAGAGTTGTGTTTTGAGCCTTACTTGTGAGCTAACAAATGAGCATATTTTTCTTGCCTTCTATGCTTCAATTTCAGCATGTTTTAGCCACTATTTTGGCATGTTTAAGCTCTGTCCAGAGCTACTTTGGTCATTTGAGCTTGATATTGCATGTCTCTAGTGTTGTGCTCTTCACTAGTTTGGTGTTTTTGGCCTTTAAACATGTTGTGCATGAGTTGTTTGCATGTTGTAGTATTATTTTTCATGCCATTTCAGCACTGAAATTTCTGCAACCTCCCTCATTTCTTCACTTTTAATTTGCTTTGAGGGTTGGTTAGCCTTAAGGTTGTGTTTAAGCTCGAGATAGAGCTTGTGCTCAATGGCTTTAACTCTCTTTTGAGGGTTCCTCCTAGCCAAAGGCATGATCTCTCCCATGTCTTAGATCATCCTTTGGTTGACCCTTCTCTCATTAGAGGACTTTCACATTGGATTTAATCGGTTAAACGACTAATTGGTAAGCTAAAATGAGTAAACAAGAATTGGACAAGTAAAACATGATCAAGATAAGCATGTTGTCTTTGTATTGCATTGTGTTCAATCGAATGTTATATTGAACACAAGGTAGATTGGTCTATTTCATACTTAAAGTGATGAAATGAGCCAATCTCCTTTGTCTCCATCACCCTTGATCATGCATGATAGGGTGGTGGTCCTTTGAGTCTTGTTTTTGTGCATTTATTGAATGTGTACAAGTTGGATCCTTGGCCATCATGTATTGAAAATGCTTGATTGGTGGTTTTGGATCCAATAGTGCCACTCCTTTGATGTTTTGAGATGATAAGAAGGGGCACAGTACATACATGTTCTTGGAAAACCCTTCATTTTCCTCTGTTTGTGCTTTGTTGCAGTTTGGTGATTCAGCACACCAGTGGTCGGTAGTGCCTCATCAGTGGCCGGCAGTTCCTCTCTTTGGCCGGCAGCAAGCAATCATGGTCGGCAGGCCATTGGTGCATTCCTTAGTATTGTTTTGGTAAGGTGGAGCAGAGAGTTCTTGGAGTAACCTTGCAAACAGAGCCTCTCAAGAGCAAACCGGTGGGCTTTTCGGGGTGAAAACCGAATGCATGCATGTTCAATTTCTTAAAGCAGAGCTGAGGCAATGTAGATAATGCTTTACTTGTTAGTTAACATGGTTTTGTAATTTCATTAATTAATTCGTTAATTAGTTAAAGTGTTCTAATAACTAAGTAGCTTAGCTTAGCTATTTCTTCAATTTGTTGTGTAATAATTAGTCTAATTAATTTAATTAGATCAGTTAGCTTAGCTTAGCTTAGATTAGCTTAGCTCTTATTTATTCGGACCCTCCTTCGCAAGGGCGTAATATTGTAATAAGTGTGCGTGTGTGCGTGCGTGTCTTCCAACCCCACATATTTCTCCATTTATTTAACCGCTTTCGATGGTTAGATTAGGGATCATTTTTAATTAGCATACCTTATGCTCGCATGTTTGCATTATTCATTTGTCTTGCATGCACCGAGGCTCAGCGCATCATTCAAACTGCATCGTATTTCAATATTTATTTGAATACATGTTTAATAGCAAGTTATCAAATTGTTGCATTCATATGCCATCTTAGAGAGCTGAGCCTATTAAATTGCATTATTACATGTGTTGCATTAGGCATTTTGTATAGTTAGGATCACGCATGATTTCTAACTAGCTTTTGTTTTGGCTCGGAGTACATTGTAAGTTTTACGTTTTAGCATACCTGCATAAGTGTGAGTGTTGCCATATTGCGCATGCTTGCCATGAGGCTATTTGCTTAATTGATAAACTGCATGAATGTCTGTGGATGAAAGCTTCGTTGCTTGAATTGGGACAATTCATCAATTGTGAGTTTGAAGCCCACTTTGCGAAGTGGCAAATCATGTTTTAAGCCCACTTGAGGGTGGCAAATCTGCACTTTAGCCCACTTGAGAGTGGCAACTTCAAACCATTTTCGAAAGCAAGCATGAGTTGAATTTGTTCCAATTCTTGTGATTTAGTCTATACTTGTGTGTGTGTCATATAGTAAAATTAGCTAATAATCGGATAAGAACACATGAGGTTTATAAAACAACATATCATGTTTAGTAGAGGCCGATCTTTGATCAGGCGAGCGGGGGTGCTCATTTCAGGACCTTCTCCCCTCGTACCCAAGTTTCTGAGCTGAGGCAACTTTGGTGATGACGGACACATAGCCTTTGGCACGAGTCAGGGTTTCCTAAATTTTCCAAAAATAAAACATTTAGGTGGCGACTCTGTAATCTGGTAAAGCAGTCCAGTTATGACATTATTCGATTTAAAATATGATTTTCCAAAAATGATTTGCCGGATTGGACTCTTTGGTGTTTATCAGTCTCACATTGCACTTTGTGAGATTAGATTCAGAACCGTGATAGGAGTCTGAACTGTAGGACCAATTCAAGCCTCTCCGAAATGGGGGGTGTGAAGAAAGTTAAGTCTACAAGTGTGTTCACTGACCATTTATATGATGTGTATCAGTCAACCACCTCAACTGCAAAAGAACTATGGAAAACCTTAGAGGCTGAATATGGAACTGTAGATGCTGATATTGAGAGGTTCATTGTTTCTAATTTTAATGGTTATAAAATGAAAAATGACATACTTGTAGGAGACCAAATTCATGAGTTTCAAGAACTACTTAGAAAAGTAGAAAAGAAAGGGACAACTTTTAGTGAGGAGTTTAAAGTGTCTTGCCTTATTGATAAATTACCTCTATCTTGGAATGACTTTGCTAAGCATCTTAGGCACAAACAAGGAGATCTGTCATTAACTCAACTAATCAATACACTTAGGGTGGAAGAGAAGCATAGATCAAATCTAGAAATTGGAAAAGAGACAACGCCTAAGGCAAATGTGGTGGAGAATGGGAATAAGAATAGTTCCAACAACAAAAATAACTTTCGACCTAAAGGTAAAATTTTCAAGAACAACCTTAAGTTTAAATCTAGAGGTCAAAATGGAAAACACCATAATAACCACTACCAAGCCAATGTTAATAATTTTGAGGGACAAGGGAGTGGCAAAAGGTTGTGCTATGTATGTGAAAGAACCAATCATTATGCTAAGGATTGTTTTTTTAAGAAGACTGATGAGTATAAACTAAGGTTCAACAATAAGCAAAGAAATCAAGGTCATAATGCTCAAGTGAATATGATTTTGGAGAAAGAAGAAATTGCCAAACCATATTTTAGGTATAATCCTAAAATTAATTCTACTTTTGAATATCAAGATTGGTGGCTAGATTCTGGAGCTAATATATATGTGTGTTTTGATTGTAGTTATTTTAAAACTTTCCAGAAATCAAGTGAAGGAAGTGTAACTTTGGAGAATTGATCAATTGCACCAATACTTGGCATTGGAGATATAGATTTGAAGATGACTTCTGAAAAAATCTTAACTTTGAGAGATGTGCGATATGTTCCTGAAGTTAGAAGAAATCTTATGATTGAATCGTGTTTAGTACAGTTAGGTTACAAAATTGTAATGGAATCGAATAAAATTGTAATAAGTAAAAATAATATCTTTATTGGTAAAGGTTTTGTATGTGATGATTTATTTAAATTGAATGTATCTTTTGAAGTTAATTATATCTCTCATAATATTTTGAATATTGAAGTTTGTGATTTGTGGTATAGAAGACTTGGACATGTGAATTTAAGGAAAACTAGGAAAATGATGGATTTAGAATTAGTACCTAAATCATCTATTGATGTTAAACGCAAATGTGAAATATGTCTGCAAGCAAAACAACCTAAGAAACCCTATAAATCTATAGAAAAAAATTCACAACTCTTAGACCTTATACATAGTGACGTTTGTCATTCTAATAGACCACCAACTAGAGTAGGAAATAAATATTTTGTAACGTTTATAGATGATTGTTCTAAGTTTTGTTACTTATATTTAATTAAAACCAAATATGAAGTTTTTAGTAAATTTAAAATTTATAAAGCTGAAGTAGAAAATCAATTAGAAAGAAAGATTAAGAAACTTAGATTTGATAGAGGAGGCAAATATAATGTAGGTACCCTTAGTACTTTTTGTGAAGAACATGAAATTATTCATGAAGTAACCCTACCTTATTCTCCACAATCTAATGGGATAGCTAAAAGGAAAAATAGAACTCTAATGGATATGATAAATACAATGCTTACTAGTTTTGGTTTATCGGAGAGTTTGTGGGGGAAAGCGATACTCATTGCTTGTGTTATATTAAATAGAGTAATTGTGAATAATAAAGATAAAACACCTTATGAAATCTGGAAAAAAACGAGTACCTAATCTTAAAATGTTGTAAGTGTGGGGGTGTTTAGCCAAAGTAGAAATTCCAGAACCTAAATGTAAGAAAATAGGACCTAAAACTGTCGATACCGTTTTTTTAGGATATGCTCAAAATAATAGTGCTAATAGATTTTGAGTAATAAATTCTGAAATTAGTGAAATTACAAATAATACAATAATTGAATCTCGTGAAGCTACATTTTTTGAAGATATTTTTTCCATATAAAACTAGGATATCAAATCAGGTTGTAAATAAAACTTCTACTCCTAGTACTAGTGTTATTCCTTTGAGAGATGATTCTGAACTTCTAAACATAGAACCTAGAAGAAGTAAGAGAACTAGAATAGAGAAAACCTTTGGAGATGATTTTTATACTTTTTTAACTGAAGGAGGACCAAATACTTTTATAAAAGCTATGTCATCTTTGGATGCATCATTTTGGAAGGAAGCCATTAATGGTGAGTTTGAATCTATACTTCAAAATAATACTTGGGAGTTGACTAATCTACCTCCTGGGAGTAAAGCTATCGATTGCAAATGGGTATTTAGGAAGAAATTAAAACCTGATGGAAGTATAGATAAACATAAGGCAAGATTAGTAGCCAAGGGATTTACACAAAAGAAAGGAATAGATTATTTCGATACCTATTCACCTGTTTCTAGGATTACAACCATTAGAATCTTAATTACTCTAGCATCCATTTATAATTTAGAAATTCATCAAATGGATGTTAAAACTGCTTTTTTGAATGGAGATTTAGATGAAAAAATTTAGATGGAGCAACCTGAAGGTTTTGTGCTTAAAGGACAAGAACATAAAGTTTGCAAGTTGGTGAAATCTTTGTATGGACTTAAACAAACTCCTAAACAGTGGCATAAAAAGTTTGATAAGATAATTCTAGAATTTGGTTTTAAGATCAATGAACATGATAGATGTATATACTATAAAGAAGATAATGGAGAATGTATTATTTTGTGTTTATATATTGATGATATCTTATTATTTGGAACAAATTTAGAAATAATTAAAAATGTGAAATCTTATTTATTTTCAAAATTTGATATGAAAGATTTAGGAAAAGCTTATATAATTTTGGGTATGAAATTAGAAAAAACAACCAAAGGTATCACATTGAATCAATCTAGAATCCTAAAAAAAATTATTAAAAAAGTTTGATTTTTATAATCTCAAACCTGTTTCAACTCCTTTTGATCCTAGCATGAATTTGAAGAGAAATAATGGTACACCTGTATCTTAACTTAGATATTCTTAAATTATTGGATCATTTCTCTATATTGCTAATAAGACTAGACCTGACATTTGTCTATGCTGTTGGGAGATTGGGTAGACATACTCATAATCCTAGTAAAGATTATTGGATTGCTGTAGAAAGAGTATTTAAATATCTAAGAGGAACTCTAGATTATTCACTTTGCTTTAGTGGTTTTCCTAATGTGGTAGAAGGTTATAGCGACGCTAATTGGATAACAGATAACTTAGATGTTAAGTTTACTATTGGGTATATATTTATGTTAGGTTGAGCAGCAATATCTTGGGGTTCTAAAAAACAAACTGTTATCTCTAGAAAAACAATAGAATCAAAACTTATAACCTTAGATACTATGTGTATTGAAGCTGAGTGGATTAAAAATTTACTTCTTGATATTTCACTTGTGAAAAATCCTATACTTGCTATTTCCATACATTGTGACAATAGAGCTGTAATAGAACTTGTGAGACAAGCACATACTAATAAAAAGATGAATAGGCATATGCAAGCGAGGTATAAATCTATAAAAAGTTTGGTGAATAAAAATGTTGTATCTTTGAATTTTTTGAAATCTAAAAAGAATATTGCTGATTGGTTAACAAAAGGTTTATCTAAGAGTGTAGTCTTAGATTTATTGAGGGGGATGGGTCTAAGCCCAGAGGGAGTCAACTAAGGAAGTAACCCGACTTCTATGATTGGAGATCCCATGAAGGAAGTTCAATGGGTAGGAACAATCCTTATAGTGTGACTCGTATTCCAGCACTTTAAAAAAGGAGACTTTATTGAACTTATTATTTATATTCTCCTGCTCATCCCTAAGATATCAATGCCGATGTAAATGTGATGGTTAAGGAAGAATATTTACTCTAAATGAATCCGAGGCGGGCATACTCTCGCAAGATAGATATCCGTCACTTCTATCTTTGGAGGATTCACCTAAGTGAGAGCGTCATGAAGCCACGATCATGGAAATAGGGCTATTTCCTAAAAGTCTCATGAGAATCAAGATTGAGCACATGGTTGTTAATAGTGCTAACTCGCGCCACAGTTATGTATCATACCATATGTGTAACATGTTGAATTCTGATAAAAGGGAATTAGTTCAAGACCTAGTTCACTAAGATTCTTTCAGAATGAAACTATTAACAATAATAAGTGCGGTTCAAGTTTGAAAAACATCTACACCCATTGTATAGTTTTAGTGTTGCTCATATTATTATTATTTTTGTATTTATTTGACATTTTACAAATTTTTGAATCTTGTGGGGGATTGTTGAAAATTTCCTAAAAGTTTCAAAACTTTATTTATATTTATTTGTATTTCATTTTATATTATTTTTATTTATTTATTTATTTACATATTTCTTTTAACATCTTATTTGTTTGATTTTTAAATAAATATTTGGTTTCAAAACAAAGGGTGTGTTTGTTCCAAATAGACACCAAATAGCCTATTTAAATAGGACTCTTACTCAGGAAAAAGATATAACGTTCTCTCTCTCTCTCTCTCTCTCTCTCTCTCTCTCTCTCTTTCTCCTTTTTACTGTATTTTTATATTTCATATTTCTAGACAATCGATATATTCTTGGCAAATTCTTCTGGTGCAACTGTGCATTGTGTCAGATCTTGTAAAAGTTTTGGGTTGCATCTTGGAGTCGTTTATTAAAACCTGCATGGAGGGAGCGCATAGCGACTTTAGGACAACATTTATGACGTGCCTCTCACAATCACACAGGCTATTTTCTGAACCCTTTTTCTTCATCTTCATCTTGTTCTATTATATATGTATATATATAGTTTTATTGAATTGTTTGCAATTGGTAGAGTTTTGTAATTATGATCTAAGAGTATGAGTTGTATTTTGAGTTTGTGAGGTTTGGAATTATGATTTGAGTGTGAAAAATTTGTTTGGTAAAGAGTTTTGAAAATAGTTTTGAAAAGGGTTTTGATTTGAGTGGGAAATTGTTGATGTGACATTTGATATTTGATATAAAAATTTACAACTCATAACCAAACATACAACTCAAAATTATTTTAAAGGACATAAAAAATTTTAAAAAATTCAGAAAATGTTTTTTTCGATTATATAAAAATTAACATATCAATTGCCAAAAAAAAAAAAATCACTATTCCAGTCAACTGGCCGGACGACTGGTTAGGCAAAATTTGCAAAAAAAAAAAAAAAAAAAAAATCCGAAAAGCGCGCATGAGACAGAGTTCTCTGCAGGGTTTTGGAAAACTGATTCCAAAACTCCAACCAAACATGATATTTAAATGTAGGTGTAGAATTATATTTTCAAAACACAACCAAACGGATATTTTTCAGAATCTGTTTTGCTTTCAATTTTATACTATAAAATTGATTTAAAATAATTATTATTCAATTCCCACAACAATATATATATAATCTAAATTATAAATTTTAAAGAGATCCTAAATATTTACACAAAAAATGTGGCCTCTTATTTAACTAAATAGATTTTATTTTATTTTTATAATTTATCTGAAAGCTACACCAAATACATATACGACTTAGTTTATGTCTTTTTCAATTAATATAAAATGCTATTTTCATAAAAATTAACCTAGAAGTGATACCTACCAAGTTTGTAATAAAAGTAGGAGCAATCCTCTTCTCTACCATTCAAAGATTTTCTTGACTATTAGTATAAACTACTAATTATTTTGAATCTATCCAATCTCATCCCCTCTAAGTTCTGTAAAAAGTAATATATTAATGTATACCAAACTAATTCATTATTAGACATCGAATATGTGTTTAATTATCAATTAATTCTTATTTTGAGGGCTTTAAATACATTCTATAGGGCTGGTTGACATTAGTCCAACACAATCAATTCAAAATAAGTAATTAATAAAGATTGTAGACGAGCTTTAGAAAAAAAATAAAAATAAATATTATTTAAATATAAAAAATATCTTTACTGATACTTTGGTTTTAGACATCATTAAAAGTTCAGGCTCGCTAGGGTTACTAGAATGGTATTGTTATAATGTGTGTCATATATATCTTTATTATATATTCTTGTAATAAATATTACAAAATTTTTTAATAGAATTATGAAAAATTTGTGATTTAAAAATAAAATTATAATATTATGTATTTTTATGACAATATTATACATTTTATGTTTAAAAAATATTTAAATAAATAATATATAATATTACTAAAATAATACATAACATTATCACAATATGCATATGAAAAATGTTTGTGATCTTCATAAATCTTTCATAATTCAACCCACAATGATATAATCTAATAAGTGTCAACTTTTGATTGATTAAACACTTAATAATAGAAGACCTATCACCTTTACTACGTCATTATAAATATATTTATAAATACAAAATATGAATCTTTACATTGTTATATACATACTATTTCCCTTACTAAAAGTCAATAGAACTTCACCTAACACAGTTATAAGAAGCACGTGTATGGATATATATATACGGAATCAGCGAAATATGAAAATTAAATGTATAAAATACAAAAATGAACATTAATAAAAAGAATTGATTGTCAAAATATCAAAGTAAATCAAACGATTCCAACTAAGTTAAGATAAAAAAAACAAACCAATATATACGCACGTGTATGCGTATATATTCATCATCCCAACCTCTTTTCAAACAATTATTTGCTGTCTACCGCCAATAAAGATCGAGTTCAAGGTTCGGATCATTTTAAGGTAATGCCATGGACAAATAAATTAATCTAAATAAAATTATATAGGTACTTTTTTTTGGCTCTCTCTCACCAATTCAATCTGCTATTTGCCACTTTTTATTTATTTATTTTTAAACTCTTCTATGTCTCTCAACGACAATGTAAGATTCAAATCTTCAAAAAAAAAAAAAAAAAAAAAAAAAAAAAAAAAAAAAAAAAACTATACTCTCACTAGTCACTTAATAATCACTCCAAAATAAAGAATTAATGATTAGTATAGTGGAAGAAAATTAAGGAGAATTTTTTTAAGGTCCATAATAAGAACAATTTATAGGATAAAGGACACTAAAAAAAATAAATGATGTCTCAAGTACCTGAACCAAAACACTCGCGCTTTTTATTCATTTCTTGAACCAAGGTACCCTTAACAATCAACCAACCGAGAAAACTGATCTCCATTTAGTCCGATAAAATTTCTCTGACAACGGGTTCCATAACTGATATCCATGAGCAATAGAACAACGACACTAGGGTTTCAAAATAACCTTCATGATCAACATCAGGCTTTGATTATCTTCTTTGAAAAATCTTTTCGATTCCTTTCACACAAATTTCTCTGACGATGAGTTCCACAACTGATATCCAAGAGCAAGAGAATAGGGACATTAGCGGTTTGATTCCTTAGGCACAAATTTCTCAGACACATTTTCGCTATTTGTCGTCATCTCAGTTCATCTTCATCACAGTGCATTAGTTCGTAATTAGGATTTCATCTCCACTCTGGTAAGTTTTTCTCTAGAAACACAGTTAGTTGCATTTTAAATTAGCCTTCCATTAATTAGGGTTTAATTTTATTGAAGCTTGTTGTGTGCTTGTGTTTGTAAATTTCTTTAACATTTTAATATCTTGTGGCTTGTTAGATTTATATTTCTTTTTTGAAAATTTCTCTAGCATGTTTATTTTGTTCAATTCTTGCTTTCGTCCAAATTTTTCTATTATGTAATATTCTATGGCATGTTTATGTTGCTTTATTTATTTTCTCTTGCTAATTGTGTATTCGTTTGTTTAAATTTCTTGGTTATATAAAATTTCTCTGAGAATGGAAATTTCTCTGGCTATATATATTCCACATAAAAACACTTAGTACTCTCGTGTATGTCTAATTTTCTCTAACGTTTATAATTTTCTCTGGCCACATTACTTTTCTCTCTTGTGTGTCTCTAATTTTCAATGGCATCTTTAATTTTCTCTGCCATGTTTGATTTATTTTGTTAAAAATCACTTAATAAATCATATGGGCCCATTGTGTAGTCCATTCCAACAAATATTCATGTTACCCAAAACACAACAAGATGTTAAAAACATAAGTTGGTTGTTCCTCCTTTGCCATGACTTAATTTTTTTTGTCATGTTTAATTTTCCCTGGCATGTGTAATTTTCTTTGGCATTTTAATTTTTTGTGGCTTGCTAGATTTATGTTTCTTTTTTGAATTTTCTTTGGCTGTATTTTACTTCTATATGTAATTTTAGCAATTATTGAAAATTTCTCTTCTATGTTTATGTTGCTTTGTTTATTTTTCCTGAGAATGAAAACTTTCTGTGGCTAGATGTATTCCATAGAAAAAACACTCGGTACTCTATTATCTGTGTCTAATTTTCTCTGACCACCTTACTTTTCTCCCTTGTGTGTAATTTTCTCTGATATGTTTAATTTTCTCTACCATGTGTAATTTTCTCTGGGATTTAATGTTGACATATTTATGTTTTCATTGTCTAGAAATGGCAAAATGCAAAAGCAACAAAACACCAGAAACGCCAAAAGAGAAACAGAAAGCCTTTGAGTCTGCCAGTTATGATCTTAGTTCAAAACGCAGCAGCAACAAAACACCACAAACTCCACACCAAAAAAAAGAAAGAAGTCCAAGACGAAGAAGCAATGAGCAGCAAGAGGAATACACCAACTTCAAAAGACTCAAGCTCAAAGGGAAAAAGACATTTGAAACTACAAAGGAAGAGAGCTAATTATAGCATTCAAAACCGATCAAAGCTCTCATCTATTGTGTCCTTTTTTTAAACACTTAAATTCAATTCAAACCAAGTTGTAGAGCTTCAAAAGACCCCATTTTGGTATTTGATCCAAGCTCTAACAATGGGAAGAATGGATCTAAGGAAGTGTGGGAAATCAAATAATGATGTAGTTGTAATCATCCAACGATATAATGAAAAAACCAAAGTATTCACAATTGGTAAGAAGAACTTGACCTTTACAACCAATGAAATGACCATAATTTTTGGCTTGGAAGGTGGTAAAGACGTCATGTCATTAAGATACTCAAAGAAGCCAAACATGCCTGGTGTACCATCGTGGTCACCCTTCTTAGCCCTAGTTGCATCAAACATAACTGGCTGAGGCTCTAACTCCCTTCTACTTCTTAAGGTAATCACCGCTTGCACAGGGACAAATGTGAAACACACACAAAAAATAAACACTAAATTATACCAAATTCTTTTAGAATAATTGCAAGTCCAGGTATCGATCCACAGGGACAAATGTGAAATTAGACTAATTCAATTGCTAAATTCCTAAATTAATTTTGATTAAAAAGATTGAGATATTTTATGACTAAACAGGAACTAAATGAAATTGAGAAATTAAATTGACAATTAAAATTAGAGTTTGAGATATTAATTTTTGGAAAAAATCTTAGGGCAAAGAATTCACCACTAACTACATAAATGAGAATTAACATCAGTTATCAATTGCAATCCGGTTTGAAATACCCAATATTTCACAACTACAAGTTTGAAATATTGATCAAGAGGGTTGTCACATTTAATGTACAGGCACGAATCATCCTGAGTAGCATGAGGCGTTTTCTCTAAACTATGGTAGCCATATCTCTCGTAGCATGACTCGTCTCGTACTTTGAATACAAACACAAAGAAAACTAATGTATGGAAAGCATTAAACAATCACAGAGAGTAAAATATTTGAAGAGATGAAAAGAACAATGATTAAAAACTTCTAACTCATCCACACATTGATTCAAACCGATTTACAATCAAAGCATATGAAAAATCCTATTACATTGCTAGGGTTTCATCAAAACCCTAGAAAAGAAGGTTAGCCACTCATGGAAGAGTGGGAAGAGGAAGAGGATGACGAAAAAACCCCCATGGAAGTTGTCCTTTAAGCTTGAGAAGAAATCACCTCTTTAAAATCCTAGTCTCCTTTTCCTTCAAAATAATTTTCGAACCCTAGGTTAGCCTATTTTTCCTCCTTTTATTCTTATCAAAACACACTCAAAATTCTGTACACGTGTTCCTAGGTGGGTTGCTCGAGCGTTCATGTGGGCCGTTCGAGCGGTGATGGGCCGCACGTGCGGTGAAGCTTGGCCACACGTGCGGTGGTCTGGTTGGCTCAAATTTCTTACTTCTCGCACGGAGAATCTGCTTTTGCGCCCTTTTTGATTGAATTTGCGTATTTCCTACCAAATTTGTACAAGTGCACGAAACACATCATCTCCACCAAATAAACAAAATTGAAAGACTAAAAATGTAACTTAAGTGGCCTCAATGTGGTACCTTTCGACCTACATCATATCTCCCAACTTACATTTTGCTAGTCCTCAAGCAAAACAAAAGAAATAAGAAAAGTAAAATAATTCTAAGCCACTTTCGTAGGGATCACGATTGCATTTAGCATATGCAACAAGCCTTTATACCACAAGGTTAGCCCAAGTGGACGAGTATAGTCTCGTAAGGGTTTTCAGAAATGATACCCACAAACATCAACATATTCATATCCGCTCAACAACAATTAACCACACTACTTTACCTAACAATCAACTTATGTGCCACTACATGTGATATTAAAACATGATGAGTCATTGAAGGCACAGTGGACAAGCATGAAGGAATTTATTAAGTCAAAACCATAATTTAGTTAATACAAAAGTAAAGTCCCTTATACTTGTGCATGCTAGTAGACACATCATCAGTACCCTCGGTGTAAAGTGCAATCTCCATATTAGTTAACTGTCCACTATAATAGCCTAGTGTAACTCATAATAACACCCAACATATACAGAAAAACTAAACTGTTGTAACCAAGATTCTTAATTTTTTTTTTTTGACTGTGCAATGTCCTAATCCATTAAGCTTTCTAATCAACTCATGTAACAAGCATTGGGCCAATTACTCCCAAACCAGACGGTTTTAGGGCACTAGGTGTGAAGATATCCTTACGGGCTTAATAACTCGAGTTGGAAAAAATTACGAATCCGAACAAGCCATTCTCTTTATTTTTCTTTAACTGTGCAATGTCTAAATCCCTTAAGCATTCTAATTAACCCATGTAGCAAATATTGGGCCAATGACTCACAAACTAGACGATTTTAGGGCACTAGGTGTAAAGACACCCCTACGGGCTTAATAACTCGAGTTAAAGAAGCTATGAACCCAAACAAGTCAAGTGTTTATTTTATTTATTTATTTGTTTATTTTAAGAATCTTGGCTACTCATTTATTTATTTTTGGCAATCCTAGCCATTATCAATGATGTACACCAGGGATTATAATAAAGAGGTCATCACTATGATAGTGTGTTCATGTGAATTAAGGCATACTCATGACAAGTGTACTAATACCACAAACACAAACAACTATCTTAGTGCAAATATCACATGTGAGTATTTACCCAATAAACCATTTTCAGACAAGCCCACTATGTTTCCCAATTAACATATGCTCATATCATTACCATACTGGCACAAAGTGAACATTAAGTGAAGTGGTGCAATCAAGTGCAACAAGTACAAACATGAATGGTAATTTATACCCTCACCCCCCAACTGGAATACAACATCGTCTTCAATGTAAGCAATTTTACAATAGATAGTAAAATGAGAGAGAGGATCTTACCAGACGACGTAAGTGCACTTCCAGCGAGGCAAGGACAACCAAACACACACACTTTTTTTTTTTTTGAACTGTATAGTATAAAAAGGAAAAGAAAAAGAAAAAGAAAAGAAAACAAAAATAAATAAAGAAATAAAATAAAGAAAATATATAGATATCACTAATGTGGATCCGACGGTGGTGGGAAATGCTGCTCAAATAGGGCATGCATTAGTGTCCAAGTCTCGAATGCCTCATCATGAATTCTAGCACCAAGCTGATCAAACCGCTGCTCGCTCGAGTCCCGGTATGCATAGAAGTCAGTTTGCAGAGATGGAATTGACTGCTGATACCCATCAAATGCTTTCTTTGAGTAATCCTGATAGGCCTGATAGTCGGTCCGGAGATCAACCACTGATTGCTGAATAGTGGCTTGATGATCCCAAAGAGCTTGATATTGTGCCCTCATCATACGGAATGGTGCTGGTGCTGGCGCTAGTAGTGGTGCGGTGGCGGGCACTGGTGCGGCGGCGGGCTCTACCAGGGCATCATTAGGATTGGTCGGGGCATCGAGGAGGAGTAGTGAAGGCAGTAGGCGAGCGGTGGTTTGGCGCCAGTGGGTTTTTCCATAAAGTGTGGACGGCAGAAGCTGAACCTTATTGGATTCGAGGGGGTATGTCCCTTGGGCTTTTATAAGTGCAGTGATGAGGTTGGCGAAATAGAGGGCCCATATAGAACTACCCCGGGTGTTATGCATTTTGACTTCATTAAGGATTTGGTTCATCTAGTTGTAGATCAAAATAGGAATGTTAACCCAAAATCTGAAGTCAAATCGATGCAATGCACGGAGGTAGTCCCCTCGCCACTCTTCCTTGTGGCCAAGAGGGATGACATTCTTTTTTAGAACCACATCGAGGAAGAGAAGGCGGCGTGGCAAGTTAGCCCGCCGGATGCTAGTACGGTTGTCATCATCCTGTCACCCCTCATAAAATTCAGTTACTAGTGCCGGGATGGTGAGTTCCCAAGTGAATACCGAGAACTATTTTGCATTGATAGTGTCCATGGAACAGTGGAGGACCTCAGCAATGGAAGCTGGTATGACGGCTAACTCCACCCTGTCAACAAGGGACAAAACAGCTTCCGGGGCCTCGTCACTGGTGTATATATTTTGATAAAAGACTCGCACAATGCGAGGATATGCCAGTTCAGTGACGGTGCAAACACCCAAGAGGCCCCGGTCTTCAAGTTGCTGGACAGTCCACGCGGTGGGTTGATGGTGTCGGAAGTATTCCATATCAAAGGATGTATCACAGGCAATTGGTTTGTTGGCCCAAGCGTCAATTGGCACATCTCTAAATGCAATGTTGGCATTGCGAGGCCGTTTGGGTGCTCGGTGGGATGATGAAGACATATCTGCACAGAATAATTCAACCAATACAACCAAAAATGTGGAACGATGATATTAGAATGCATCAAACATTGCATGTATGCACAAATCATGCGAATCCTCATTGCCATCACACTCCCAGATTTTTTTTTTTTTTTTGGGTTATATATATACTACAAAATTAACTTATACTAAGTTAGCATGAGACAAATTGACAAACACACATATGAACTACAATGAATAAATAAATAAGAAAATAAAATAAAATAATCTAAGTTAGGAGAAGAAAATAAAATAAAATAAAAATTCAGAAAATAAAAAAAATAAAATAAAAACTAAACCATTAAACAATTAAACTAACAATTACATCACAAAATAAAAATAAAACAAAATCACTAACTAAACAAGCTAAACAAAAATAACAACAATCTACTAACCAATTAAACTAAAGAGAGCCACTAACTAACAATTACATTATAAAAAAAATAAGCTATAATAAGGTAAATGATTATTATTATTATGTAATTTTTTTTTGTTTTTTTTGGTTTGTTTGGGCTGCACGTGCACCGGAGAGGGCCGCACGTGCGGTGGGCCTGTTGATGCTTGCCCAGGTTTTTTTTTTTTTTGAGATGTAAAGATCATGGACAATGGTGGAGGTACAAGGATGATGAACAAAGCCTCAACAATAACTATTAAATTACTATATTTTATGGAAAAATTAAGAAATCAAAACAAAAAGAGGGTGATTACCTTAAAAAAAGAAAAGAAAAGAAAAGAAAGGAAGAAGATGATGTAGATCCGCCGAAAAAACTGGTCGCCGAAAAGTCGACGGTCGAAAAATATGGTGGTGCTTCAGTGGAAGGTGGTTTTGAGAAAAAGGCAGGGTGAAAGGTGAAGGAAGAAGAAGTTGGTGATGGTGGGATTGGATGGAGTTTGTGGGTGTGTGGAGTTGAGAGAGAGAGAGAGAGAGAGAGAGAGAGAAGAAGAAGAAGAAGAAGAAGAAGAAGAAGAAGAAGAGAGGTAGAGAGAGAGTGTAGTTGGGAAAGTGAGGAGGGTCAACAAGTGGTCTAGGGTTTTCTTAAGAAAATTTTCGTCTTTTTTTTTTTTTTTGAAGAAGAAATAATAAAATAAAATAAAATAAAATAAGTAAACATAGATTAAAATAAATAAAATAAATCTACAAGTTTTAATTTATGTATATATATATATTTATTATTATTTTTTAAAGAGAAATAGAGTAAGTAAGAATTAAATAAATAAACAAAAAGTAATTAAAGAAACTACACAATTTATTTATTTATTATTTGTAATTTTTTTTTTTTGCTTAACTTGGGCCGCTTGGGCGCCCATTTTGGCCGCACCAGCGTTGATTTAATGGCTGCTTGTGCGGCAGAATTGGGTCGCTCGTGCGGTCTGGACCTCTGCTCGTGTGGCAAATATATATATATATATATATATTTTATTGGACCACTTGTGTGCCCATTGGGGCGGCACGAGCGCCTATTTTTGGGCTGCTCCAGTGGCGTTTGTGCAGTAGACAATTGGGCTCAGGCCGCTCGTGCGGCTTGGCCATTCCGCTCGTGCGCCCGTATATAACTTCCACTCGTGCGCTTGTGTGGGCCGCACGTGCGATTTGCTACAAATTTTTTTTTTTACCAAGTATAACCAAGTTTTTTTTTTTTTTTTTTTAAATTTTATTTTGAATAAAAATCCAATCACAATCCAAATAAAAATTTAAACTATTTCTATGTTCAATGCACATCTGACAAAAAAAAAAAAAAAAAAAAAAAATAGAACATCAAAAATATCGAAATGCGCAACACAGGTATAATCTTCACGCAAAAACCACGTGTACTACTTTTCTCCCTAACAGTGTGTGTAACTTTCCCTATTCTTCAACAGGGTGACAGACTAGGTTGATTCGGTATCTAGAATCGAGATGCATAAAGCTAACTCAACCTATGGGGTTGCCATATAGAGTTCAAGCCGGGGTGATTTTGAAGCAATCTCCACATCCCTGGGTATTTAAGCCAGACTCTAGTCTCGGAAATTCCAAACCTTTGCGTTTTAGGCTTTGCCATTTGAACTCTAGTTTCCACCGTCTAAGTTGGTCTCCTAGGAACTCACTACAAACACAGTTAGGTGGCTATACCAGACTGTCAGATGCCGTTCGGGCACGACTAACGCCAAAGGAATTACACCTTTAGAGGAATTAAAGTCTCCTAGACTTGAAGTAATCACTATGGAAGATATATTGGGTCCGTCAAATAGACAACCTCAATCATCTCCCCTTTCTTAATACCATCCACATAGTGTTTCAATCTTTGGCCATTGACCTTGAAGGTCGTACCATCTTGTGGATTTTTAATTTCAATCGCCCCATACGAAAAGACTTCTATAACCTCATATGGGCCATCCCACTGAGATCGGAGTTTACCCGGGAACAACTGCAATTTAGCATTGAACAACCACACTTTTTGATGAGGCTCGAAGGACTTACGAGAAATATGTTTATCATGAAATGCCTTAGTCCTAGCCTTGTAAATTTTTGTGCTCTCACACGCATCATTGCGGAGTTCCTCTAACTCATTAAGTTGGAGTTTCTGGTGGTCATCGGCTTTGGCCATATCAAAATTGAACTTCCTAATGGCCCACAAAGCCCAGTGTTCTAACTCAACAAGGAGATGGTATGGTTTCCCAAACACAATCCTATATGGAGACATCCTGATGGGTGTCTTATATATAGTGCGATAGGCCTAAAGTGCATCAACCAACCTATTGGACCAATCTTTCTTATCGGGCCCCCCAGTTTTCTTGAGGATGTGTTTAACCTCCCTATTAGAAACCTCTACTTGACCACTAGTCTGGGGATGGTAGGGAGTGCCAGCTTTATGAGTGATCATGTATTTGCGCACTAATGCCTCGAAGAATCGGTTGCAAAAATGTTTGTTATTGTTACTAATTATGGCACGTGGAAACCTAAAATGACAAAAAATAGTCTCATAGAGGAATTTAACCACAACCTTGTGGTCATTCGTTTTGGTTGCCACTGCCTCCACCCACTTGGAGACATAGTCCATAACCACCAAAATGTATTCAAAGCCAAAAGATGGTGGAAAGGGTCCTATAAAGTTGATGCCCCAAGCATAAAAAATCTTAACAATTAAAATAGGGGTCATCGGCATCATATCTCGTCGTGACATAGAGCCCATGCATTGACAACGTTCGCAAACTCTACAGAAGTTATGGGCATCTTTGAAGATAGAGGGCTAATAGAACTCACATTACAAAACCTTGGCGGCCGTTTTCTACCTAGTAAAATGGCAGCCACATGTATGAGAGTGACAAAAGGTGAGAATGCTATGGGTTTCACTCTCAGGCACACAACGCCGAATCACTTGATCCGAACAATACTTGAACAATTCTAGGGTTTCCCAGAAATAGTGCTTGGCTTGTGAAAAAAAAAATCGTTCTTTGTCTTACTTAGACCAAGTTTTCAGAATTTGACCAACTGCCAAGTAATTTACTATATGAGCAAACCACGGAAGGGTCACGTGTGAAACCGCAAGAACTTGCTCGTCTGGAAACGATTCATGCAAGGCTGAGGGATCACTCGTGTGCTCAATAAAGATGCGGGATAGATGATCCTCAACTACTTTCTCAGATCCCTTCTTGTCCCAGATTTCTAGATCAAACTCCTGAAGGAGTAAAATCCACCTAATCAATCTAGGTTTGGTCTCTTTCTTTGATAGTAAATACCGCAAAGTGGCATAATCAGTGAAGACTATGACCTTGGAACCTAGGAGATAGGACTAGAATTTATCTAGGGCAAAGACCACAGCTAGCAACTCTTTCTCAGTAGTAGTGTAATTCAATTGTGCATCTGAGAGAGTGCAACTAACATAGTATATAGCATAGGGTGCTCTATTGACCCTTTGACCCAACACAGTCCCAACAGCATAATCTGAGGCATCACACATGATTGCAAAGGGAAACGACCAATCTGGTGATTTCATGATTGGGGCAGTGGTAAGGGCCATTCTTAGTGTTTCAAAAGCCTTCAAGCATGCCTCATCAAAGATAAAAAGTGCGTCCTTAGCAAGTAAACTACACAAAGGACGGGATATTTGTAGACGTGCCCGAGAACTCTCCGGCTCCAAGCGCTAATGGTGCGAAATCCGTTTTGTTCTTTAGCTTACTACAGTTCAGACTCAATGTCACGGTTCTGAATTTAATCTCACAAAGTGCAATGCAAGACCGATAAATCACCAATGAGTCCAAATCCGGAAAATCGTTTTGGAAAACTGATTTTAATAAAGAAGTGGCAAACATGGACTGCTTTGCCAGATACAGAGTCGCCACCTAAATATTTTATTTGTGGGGAATTTAGGAAACCCTGACTCGTGCCTAAGGCCACGTGTCCGTCATCACCAAAGTTGCCTCGGATCGGGAACTTGGGCACGAGAAGGGAAGGTCACGCAATGAGCACCCCCACTCGCCAGATCAAAAAGATCGGCCTTTACTATTATGATATTTTATTTTTGAAAACACATGTGTTCTTATTCCGGTTTATTAGCTAGCTTACTACGTGATGCGCACATCATACAAGTATAGACTAAATCGCCTAAGTTAGAACAAAACATTTCATGTTTGTTTGTTTGAAAATGGTTTGAAGGTGCTACCTGCAAGTAGGCTAAGATATGGATTTGCTACTCTCAAGTGGGCTTAGAAAACATGATTTTGCCATTCTCAAGTGGGCTTAAAACTCGCATTTCAATGAATTGTTCCAATTCAAGCAATCTAACCTTCACTCACAGGCATTCAGGCAGTTATATCAGTTAAGCAAGTAGCCTCATGGCAAACATGCTATCATGGCAACACTCACACTTATGCAAGATGCTAAAGCATAAACACTTACAGTGTACTCTGAGCCAAAACAATAACTAGTTAGAAATCATGCATGATCCTAGTTCATGTTAAGATGGCTAATGCAACACATGCAAAATGCAACTAGAAATAGGCTCGGCTATTCTAAGATGTCATGTGAAATGCAATCTTGATAACATGCTGTTGAACACGTATTCAAGTAAATATATTGAGATTCAATGCAGTTAGTATGATGTGCCAAGCCCGGTGCATGCAAGACTGATGAATGAATGTAAACATGCATAGCATAAGGATGCTAATCAAAATATGACCTAGAACTAACCATCGTAAGCGGTTAAGTAAAAGGGAGAAAGACTTGGGGTTGGAAGACATTCACACACTCACGCACACTTATTACACAAATGCGCCCTCTCGACGGAGGGTCCGAATAAATAATACAAATCAACTAATTAACTAACTAACCTAGCTAATTAATTATTATAAAACTCTTAACTAATTAAACAAATTAATTAAGTTACAAAACAGTTAAAGCGGCCTCGAGAAGAGGGACAAATGCATGCTCGATCGGCTTCGCTCGGAAATCCATTGCCATGTCCCATGTTGCCTCTGTTTGCACTGTTTTGCACCTCTGAACATTGTGAAAACCTCTGTGATGCTTTTGAACCACCTCATGGATACTGTGAGAGGTCATCGGCTAAATGGTATGGCCATTGGCCAAAGGAAAAGGGTCATCGACCACTTATAAGGCTATCGGCCAAACATTGTTAGCCGATCGGCACTGCAGATAGCCGATCGGCCATCTCTTCCTGCAAACTGCTCCTTTTGCTGCAGTAGAGGAAAAATAAGGGCATGGAAAAACATTTACAAGAAAATGTTGTGCAACTACACCCCTTATCATGTTTGAAGTTCAAAGGAGTGTAATGCTTGACTCTCAAGCCATCAATCACGCATTTTGATGCATGATGGCCAAAGAAGCCGAATTGCACGCATCAATATGGAATGAATGCACAAAAACACACAAATGCCTCATACCCTATCATGTTGGATCAAGAGTGTCGATGACCGAGGATTGAGGCACGTTTCGTCACTTCAAGTGTGAAACGTCCCTCGGTCCTTGTGTTTGGTTTGACACCCCAAACAAAACACAATGCAATGCATGCAACATGGAAAAGCTATGCAATGCAACATAAGCATGCCAAATGCAATATGACTCAAACATGCACACAAGGCTAAGGTAATAAGCATGCCAAATGCAATGCAACCTAAACAAGCATGTGACAAAACGCAAACTATCAAGCATGCAAAATGCAACTTAAACATACAAACATGCATGGCATGCAAAGATGGACAAACATGCAACAACATGCAAACTAACAAGTATGCAACAACATGCAACATGTCAAGCATGCAACAACATGCAAAGATGGACTTAAACCAAAATGGAAAGACTTCAGCCATGCCCAAATCAGTGGCCAAAATGCTAAGAAATGATGGAATGAAATGCAAAATAAGCATGCATGCCAATTGGCCTATCACTTAGGCATGAGGACACAACTCTCAAACATGAGCAAGGAATGAAAAACATGACAATGTGGCAATGAGGTAAGCTCTAAAATCATGCAAGGAGTGGTGCCAAACCACTCAAACAAGTCAAGCATAACATGCAAGAAAGCTCAAGGCTTAAGGCTAGCCAAGGAGCTTGTACCAAGGCTACAAGAATCAAGCCTCAAAGGGCCAAGGGCACCCAAAACAGTCCTAAGGCAGGTCAAGATAAGGCCAAAAATAAGCTTGAACCTAGCCAACACAAGCTAGAACAAGGGTCCAAAAGGCATGAGGCATGCAAGGCTAACAAGGGGTATTACACTACACCTATTACAACCAAACATGGCATGACTTAACCAATAAAAATCAGAGTTATGGCATGTCAAACTAAGCCCAAAGACCCACTGAGATGGCATCCCAATAGCTTAAGCAATAAGGCATGCACAATGACCCATTCTTGAAGCACAAAACACCAAACCTCCAAAGCATGGAAAAGGTGACAAATGTGAATGCATGACCACACTATATGGACTGAAATCTCATATGAAATGATGCCAAGTCATGAAAATGGTCTAAGCAATGCATGCTAATGACTTGGACACTCAAAGCCAACAAGCTAGATTGAACCAAGGCTATACAAAACAATGCATGCATGACCAAGACAATACAAATCAGAGCTAGAGCATGGTAAAACATGACTAAAAGCTTCATTGAGTTGAGCCAAAACAAGCAAGAATGGTGACCCAAATGCTAGGTGCATGTTAAGGCAATAGAGAGATTACACTACAAGTGCATGATGCATGTAAGAGGCTATCAAACCAACTTAAAACAGAGTTATAGCATGGCAAAATAACACGAAATACTTGCTGAAATGAAGCCAAAACATGCTAAGCAAACATGTTACCAATATGAGGCATTCATACTGGCAAATGAGACATAAGGAGAGGGGGGTGTCCCTTTTCTATTCAAGACTCCAAAACCACCTCTCAACCACTGAAAATCTTCTGTATTTCAATGGTGAGAAGGTCAAAACAAGATGGTTCCAAAGCTCAAAAAGAAAGGCACAAAACAAGGCCTAAGAGGGGGTAGACAACCCCCAATACAAAAGTGACCTTAAACAATCATCTTAAGCATACAAAATCAGAACTTTTTGTAGTAGAAATTTAAGCTTAAAACAATATGCAAGAGGGTCTAAAAGCTTAAGCCAAAATGGGGGATTAAAAGGTAGTTTACTCACCCTTGAAGAACACCTTCAAGAACACAACTCTAGCACCTTTTCTAAACTTAAACCACTCCAAGAACTCTAAAACCAACTCCTAAGGACCTCAGCAACCAAAGGATGGTGTTCTAGTAGGTGTTTGTGTGTAATAGTGTGAAGATATTACACTTTTGGGCACAAACAAAGGCTAAACAAGAGGGAGAGGTAAAATATATATAGAGAGAGATATAGAACTTGTGTATTAATTTCTTAGAACCTCTGGAAAGGGAGGGGACGCTTCCTTCTTATAGAATTTCAATTCTCAAGCTTATTCAACAAGCTTGAGTCTTGAAAGCAATCCCTCCATACACGTGTATGGAGGATGAGAATTGTGCCCACCAGCTGTCACAACTGGCACAAAATATCTGCAAAAAGCGGATGGAAAGGTCTTGGCTCAAAAATATGGCTGATCGACCAAAAAGAGTGTCGATCGGCCACCACTTATGGCTGATGGCAAGAAAACAAGGCCGATGGCACCATGCCTTAGCCGATGGGTTAGGGGGATGGCCAACAAGCCACCCTCTTCCATCAGAAGCAAAACCACAAGTCCTTGGTCCACAACCAAGCACAAAACAAACAAGTTAAGAGATCTTGAGGCCAGGTGCGCGACCGAGACCTCCGAGAACTCAAAACGAACACGAGCATGGATGATCATCGAGTGTTCAAATGATGACGTCCAAGTCTTGAGGACATTCAAAAATAGGGTGTCTACAATATTTTACTAAAATCTTTGATGAACCTACGGTAAAAACCTGCGTGCCCTAAGAAAGACCTAACTTGATGCACGGAATTGGGTGGAGGAAGGCTTGCAATGATGTCAACCTTAGCCTTGTCTACTTCTATACCTCGAGGGGACACAATGTGTCCCAACACTATACCCTCACGAACCATAAAATGGCTCTTTTCTCAACTTAAAATCAAGTTTGCCTTAGTACATCGTTCTAATACTTTAGTCAAGTTTCTAAGGCATTCCTCAAAAGGCAGTCCAAACACCGAGAAATCATCAATGAAGACCTCTAAAAATTTCTCCACCATGTCAGAGAACATAGCCATCATGCACTGTTGATAGGTCGTTGGTGCATTGCAAAGCTCAAAGGGCATTCGGCGATAGGCAAAACTGACAAAAAGACATGTGAAGGTGGTCTTTTCCTGGTCATCTGGATACACAAGAACTTGATTGTAACCAGAATAGCCATCAAGGAAACAATAGTAGCTCTGCCTTGCTAACCGCTCTAGGATCTGATCAATAAAAGGTAAGGGAAAATGATCATTTCTAGTCATGGAATTCAATTTCCTATAATCAATGCACACTCGCCACCCAGTAGTGGTTCGTGTGGGGACTAACTTTTCTCTCTTATTCTCAATAACAGTGATGCCTGATTTCTTGGGGATCACTTGTGTGGGACTCACCCACTTGCTATCCGAGATGGGGTATATAATACCCGCATCCAACAATTTTAACACATCTTTTTTCACCACCTCTTTCATATTGGGATTAAGCTTCCGTTGTATTTTACGAGAAGGTTTGGTGTTCTCCTCTAGATGTATGTAATGCATGCACATGGAGAGATCTATCACTCTCAAATCAGCCACCGACCACCCTATAGTACTCCGATGTGCCACGAGAATACTCATTAACTAACACTCCTGCTCTGCAATCAAGTCAGATGCAATGATAACTGGTAAAGTATCCTGGGGCCCTAAAAATGCATACTTGAGTGTGGCTGGGACTGGCTTCAACTCAAGTGTAGGTGGTGTGACTAAAGATGGTATGGTAGGCTCTCTAGACAGAGGAGGAAGTGACTCAAACCGGGCATTCCATGGAAGAAAATCTAGTATAGAAGAAGAATTAAGTAAAGCGTTCACCTCCTCAACTGATCCGTCAATATCAAAATTTTCAAACCCAAAATGAGCTAGACAAGCTTCTAGAGGGTCCTCTACAAGAATGAAAGGTAAAGCTTCCTCCATAATCCCAATCCACAAATAAGCACTCCTCTCTCTCTATAACCCCTGTACGACAATTTATGCACGCATTGGCCGTAGCCAAGAAAGGTCGACCTAAGATCATCGGGATTTGTTTCCTAGAATTTGCTATCGATTTCATATCTAAAACCAACAAGTCAGTAGGAAAGTAAAACCTATCAACCTTCACTAGCACATCCTCTATCATGCCACGTGGCACTTTGAGGGACCGGTCAGCCAACTAGAGAGTAACAGTAGTGGGCTTTAACTCGCCAAGCCCAAATTCTTCGTACATAGAATACGGCAACAAATTGACACTAGCCCTTAAATCTAACAAGGCCCTATCAATGAAATGGTCCCATATGATGCATGCAATGGTTGGGGCACCCGGGTCTTTTAGCTTAGGGGATGTGTCATTCAAAAAGATGGAGCTTACTTGCTCTGTGAGTACAACCTTTTAGGACACATGTGTCCTAGATTTACACTTTTGCGTACAAAGGTCTTTTAGAAATTTAGCATAGGAGGGTACTTGCTTAATCGCCTCCAACAGGGGGAGGTTAATTTTTACCTATTTAAAAACCTCCCTTATTGCTTCCATGGATGCCGCCTTCTCATTAAAAGGGGACGGTGTATCAAGGCATTGGGGAAAGGGGGCCTAAGGCACATATGGTGCCTTAGGCTCATGTGAAGTGCTAGGGACTAAGTCATCCATCTTAGGTGTTTCTTCTTCACCCCTGCTCTTATTGGGTGTACCACTGTGGTCACCCTTCTTAGCCCTATTGCATCAGATGCAACTGGCTGAGGCTCTAAATCCCTCTCACTTCTTAAGGTAATCACCGCTTGCACCTGCTCATCATGCTTTCCATTTCCACCTGATCCCTCTGCCCTATATTGACCCTTAGAGTTAACCACTGACTCAATAATTTTTTCTCCTCTCTCTTATTCGATTTGTTAGCCATTTAACCCAATTGGGCCTCTAGCTTGGCAATGGAGTGAGTATGAGAGTGAACTACTGGTGCTAACCCCTTAAGTTCTGAGAGAACTTCTAACACCTAAGTTTCAAAGGCAGAGTTGCCTTGAGGAACATGTGGGGGTTGTGGTTGCCAGTAAGAAGATTGGTTGGCAAAATTATTAAAATTCTGCCTTGGTGGTGGAGGGTTGTAAAAAGTGCTTTGTGAAGGAGGTCTCTATGAAAAAATAGGGTGATTTCTCCATCTCGGATTATATGTATTGGAATATGGGTCATTACCTAGGTTGGAGAATCTTTGAGCTGTATTCACATGCTCTTGGACTAATTCCGGAAATTGTGATGCCGAAGGGCACTCACTCAAGTCATAAGCAGGGCTCACACAAATAGCACACCTTGTGAAATTAAGGTTGATCTTGCTATGTAGGGGCATGTCCCGCAGCTAATGATTGGTCCATTTTGTGAGACAATGGCTCTACTTGTTGGGCTAACTCTAGGTTTTGCCCGACCTCATAAATGCCTCCTCTTTTTGGGGCTCCAACTTCTAGTTGCTGGACTTGCTGGGTTGCGGAGGCATGGTGAAGGGAATTATCACTTAAGTTCTCAAGTAATTGCCATGCCTCGGTGTCATTTTTGGACATGAATGTCCTACCACAAGATAAATCTACCATTTGGCAGTGAGACTCAGTTAAGCCATAGTAAAAAGTTTGAACAAGTTGCCAATTAGGCACTTGGTGGTGGGGACACTATTGGAGAAGGTCACCAAGTCTCTCCCATGTCTCGTGAAATTGCTCGCCATCAATTTGAGCAAAATTAGTGATAGCTCGCCTAAGTTGGTTGGTCTTACCAATGGGAAAGTACTTCTCAATAAACTTTTGTTGTAATTGGTCCCAAGTTGTGATAGAATTAGCAGATAATGAGTTCAGCCAGTGTTTGCCTTTTTCCTTTAATAAGAATAGGAACAAACGCAACATTAAGAACTCATTTGTGAAATTCTGGATCCTCACCATTGAGCAAATTTCCAGAAATTCATTCAAATGTTTATAAGGATCATCATGAGGTAGTCCATGGAATGATGGGAGCATTTGTATGGTGATAGACTTAATCTCATAATGAGCAGCAGTGATGTCGGGTAATTGAATGCATGATGGTGATGTGTATGCAGTGGGTGTGCAGTAATCCTTCAGGGTCCGGTTGGACCCATTTAGGCCATTCGGGTTTTCCATCTCTATTGGTTCAAAGTATGGATATGAATATTCAAGCCTAGCGATACAAGCAGAGGCTCTAAGTTTCCTAAGAGTCCTTTTTAGTTCAAGGTCCAAACTCCACAATTCATGGCGACAAGAACGGTGCCCATGCATACACTACTCGTACACACATACACACTAAGTTTCGACTCTATGCACTAAGTTATGAAAGGAAAATACCAAAGGGAGAAATACTCACAGCGATTTAATGAAAACGCTTTACTCGTCTTGTGGATGCTTGACGTGTAAACATTGTCTCCAACCACCAATTGAGCATTGTCTTTCTTTTTAGCACTTTGGTGCTTTGCTTGCGAGTGTTTGCTTCTTTTTTTTAAGCACTTTAGTGTTGCGGTTTGGTTTTTTTTTTTTTTAGAGCTCGGTTGCGCTTCACTTGTACTTCGGTGATAGCTCTACTTTCAAACGCTCTGTCCACTTAGCAACAAAAAAAATATAAAATCCTAAACTGAAAATTAAAATAAGAATGTAACTTTAAATTACTTAATTTCGCCAGAAGTCCCCAGTAACGGTGCCAAAATTTGGTGTACCACCGTGGTCACCCTTCTTAGCCCTAGTTGCATCAGATGCAATTGGCTAAGGCTCTAACTCTTTCCCACTTCTTAAGGTAATCATCGTTTGCACATGGACAAATGTGAAACACACACAAAAAATAAACACTAAACTATATCAAATTCTTTTAGAATAATGGCAAGTCCAAGTATTGATCCACAAGGATAAATGTGAAATTAGACTAATTCAATCGCTAAATTCCTAAATTAATTTTGATTAAAAAGATTGAGATATTTTATGACTAAACATGAACTAAATGAAATTGAGAAATTAAATTGACAATTAAAATTAGGGTTTGAGATATTAATTTTTGAGAAAAATCCTCGGGCAAAGAATTCACCACTAACCACATAAATGAGAATTAACATCGGCTATCAATTGTAATCCGGTTTGAAATACCCAATATTTCACAACTACAAGTTTGAAATATTGATCAAAAGGGTTTTCACATTCAATATACAGGCACAAATCATCCCTAGTAGCACGAGGTGTTTGCTCCAATTTATGGTAGCAATACGACCCATCTCTCGTAGCATGACTCATCTCGTACTTTGAATACAAACACAAAGAAAACTAATGTATGAAAAGCATTAAACAATCACAGAGAATAAAATACTTGAAGAGATGAAAAAAACAATGATTAAAAACTTCTAAATCATCCATACATTGATTCAAATCGATTCACAATCAAAGAATATGAAAAATCCTATTACATTGCTATGGTTTCATCAAAACCCTAGAAAAGAAGACTAGCCACTCATGGAGGAGTGGGAAGAGGATGAGGATGAGGAAGAAACCCCCATGGAAGTTGTCCTTTAAGCTTGAGAAGAAATCACCTCTTTAAAACCCTAGTCTCCCTTTCCTTCAAAATAATTTTCGAACCCAAGGTTAGCCTATTTTTCCTTCTTTTATTCTCAACAAAGCACACTCAAAATTCTGGGCACGAGTTCTTAGGTTGGCCGCTCGAGCGATGATGGGCCACATGTGCGATGAAGCTTGGCTGCACGTGCGGTGGTCTGGCTAGCTCAGATTTCTCACTTCTCGCACGGAGAATCTGCTTTCGCGCCCTTTTTGATTGAATTTGTGTATTTCCTGCCAAATCTATACAAATGCAAGAAACACATAATCTCCACCAAATAAACAAAATTGAAAGACAAAAAATGTAACTTAAATGGCCTCAATGTGGTACCTTTCAGCCTACATCAATGCCATTCCTAAGGCAAAGATTACCAAAGAAAATGAGGCACACTGGTCTTGTTCTAAAGAAGGTGCAACTGGTTTCTCGTGTTCCTCGGAGGGGTTAGTCTCCTTAGATATGATAGCCTTACAGTTCGGACTCCTGTGGTTCTGAATCTAGTTTCACAAGTGCAATGTGAAACAAAAAGAAACTCAAATAAGAGTCCAAATTCAGTAAATCTTTTGGAAAATCAGTTTACAATTAGAAATACCAAAATGGGCTACATTGCCAAATTTCAGAGTTCACTACGCCAAAAATAAGCATTAACAGCGGTTTTTTTAACGGCGGTAACGAAAACCGCCGTTAAAAAAACCGTCACTAAAAGTGTCTTTAACGACAGTAATGAAATCCACTTTTAACGGCGGTAACGAACCGCCGTTAATGCCCACTTTTAACGGCGGTAAAAAACCGCTGCTAATGCCCAACCATTACCGCCAAGCACTCCGTGAAGCTCGGTGAAACCATCTACAATAAAGTAAAAGTAATGTTTAAATATTTATTTAGGTAATATATTTAATGAAGAGTGGCTGTGGCAAAGTGGTTGGTGTGGGTGGATGAGAGGTCTTGGGTTCAAAACTTGGGGAGTGCAAGAAGAAAGAATTATTTTTGAAAAATTCGAACCTATTTATGGCGGTAAAAAACCGCCGTTTTTGGTCCTATAAAACCGCTGTTTTTGGTCAATTTTTAACGATAGTAATTTGCCTTTTTACGACGGTTTTACTTTTTGCGACATGCGCATAAACGGCGGTAACGAAACCGCCGTTAAAGGCTTTAACGACGGTTTTACAGCCTTTAACGGCAGTAAAAAATTGCCGCTAAAGCCCAATTTTGGCGTAGTGGTTGCAACCTAAATGTTTTTGAGAAATTTAGAAAACCTATGACTCGTGCCAAAGGCCACTTGTCCGTCATCACCAAAGTATCTCGGCTTGGGAACTTAGGTATGAAAAGGAAAGGTTATGAATTGAGCATCCCACTTACCCGATCAAAGATTGGCCTTTACTAATCATGATGTAATTTTTATGTACAGTATATGCTCTTGTTCTGATTTATTAAATGCTAAACATTACAATGCGAGGCACACAAGTATAGACTATTTCTCCCACTTTGGAATGCTTTGATTTTATGTTTTGTTTGAAAAGAGTTTTGAATATGCGCTACTTGAAAAAGTTAGCTCATATATGCATTAATCAACTCATCCCAATTCAAGCGAATTAGCCTTCATCCACAGGCATTCAAGAGGTATGTCAAGTAAGTACTTAGCCTCATGGTAATATTCTTGATATGGCAACACTAACATACATGCAATATGCTAAAGCAAGAAATGCTCACCTAGTTGTCAACCGAGGTAAGCCAAAGAGAAGAAAATAATTAGAGAAATGCATGCTCTAATATGCAAAGTGACTAATGCAACACATGAAAAATGCAACTACTAGGTTCAGTTTATTAACATGACATATGGCTCAAACTCAAAGCATGCGTTTAGCGCATGTATTCAAGTAAGTAAGAAGTGACAATCGATACTAGAATGATGAACCGAATCTAATGTATGCAAAAATGGATATTTTACACATGGTAATAATATGAAACCAAAATATGATATAACCATCATAAGCAAGTAAATAAAAGGGAGAATGAAATGGGGGTTGGAAGACATACAAATATTTAGAAGTGTTTACAATTTGCCTTCGCACAAGAGGGTTCGAATGAATGTCCTACTTAAACTACTTATTATATCACCGAATGAATTAACTAAATTAATAACTATTACAAATTCGAATGAATAAACTAATTAATTACAATGTACTAATATTAATGCATTAAATTAATGAAACGAGAGACGAGGAGCAGAGCGCACACAAATGAGAACATCCTTTCGAAAACCTCTCTGTTTGCTGCCAGATTATGTTTTGTTTTGTAATCAGAAAGTTTTTTTTTTTGCCTCAACTTCTGCTTTGTTCTGCAAGAGAAATACCACTATTTGTATAACAAAAGGTGACCGTGTGGCCTTGAGAAGTGGTCGGCCGGACAGAAAGGTGGCCAGCCGGACACTGTTTTTGGGTTCTGCCTTGCTGCCACAAAATCAACACAGAGCAAAGACAAAGTGTTTCCAGGAGATGTTTATCCTCTCTACCTCTCCTTATCATGAAACTGATCAAGGGATGAGTAGACTCGATTCACAAATCATCAATTGTCGCCAAGTTGTTGCATGATGATCTATGAATTAATAGGACAAAAGATCAATAAATGAAAATAAAAGACCAAAAAATCTATTCCCCTATCATACAATTACCTCAAGGGAAGTGGTAGACATTGCTTCTTGAATTTTTAACATCACTAAAGAGTATGTAATGATTCGAGATGCAATAGGTTCAATATAACGTCCTATTGAACCCAACTCAATTTTATTGCTTTTTTACCTCTATTGTTCCACTTTTATTAGCCTCTTTTACATTACCCTCCATTCCTTATTCATTTTTGGCCAAAAGTGATCATTACATTCACTTAGTGCAAAAAGTGATAAAGAGAAGCATCAAACAAGAAGGTGTGCTTAACATGAGAGAAATGTAATACCTTGGTAATGAACCTCTGAAGAGATTAAACCATTAAGCATGGAAAGTCTCTTTCTCATGCCTTGAGCATGAAACTAGTGTTTAAGATAACTCTTAGTCAAAGAAAGCAAAGAAAATAGGAAGGTTGCAGAGATGATTTGGCAAAGGTGATGATGACAACTATGAATATTTACATGGAAATTATGTATATCAACTCAAATAGATTGGTATCTATGGCCTAAATCACCAAATCTATGAGGACTTTACAACAATATAAGCATGGTATTCAAAGCATAACTAAGTAAACATACTAAACAACCCCTAAGTAGCACAAAATAGTATTGAAAATCAATTTGAAAAGCTAGCTAAAGTAAACCAAAAAAATAAGAGAACAAAGCCAGTAAGCAAGCCTAAGGAAGGGTGACTAACCCCTCCACTTTTGGGACCTTAAAATCACATGTTTTAGCCTCTGAAAACTCTGAAAATCAATAGCTAAAAGCAAAGAAACAAGTGGGCAAAAACAAGGATATAAGCTATGGAATAAGGTTTAAGAAAGGGAGTTTAACCCCTCCACCTTTGGTAGCTTTTAAATCAGAAGTTTCAGCCCTTAAAACCAGTCCAAAACAGTGTGAAAAAGAGAAGAAAAGATTAGTGTAAATAAGAGAGAAGATGGCAAAAGCTATATCTCTTAAAGAGAGGATGTTCTTTGGTTCACAAACTACAAAGTGATCACCCTCAAGAGCTGAAATTTTGGCTCAATAATCTTAGCATGAAGTCTCAAAATTTTGGTTTAAGAAGTGTATGTATAGTGTATGTATATTGCAAGATAGAGGGGAAGAGTGTTTGGTAAGTTTTTGTCTCTTGGAAAATTTTTCTAACCTAAAACCATGAGAGATGGTCATCTATTTATAGAAAAATAGGTTTCCCTATCGAAAATATCTACATTGAGCTAGCAGGTGCAAGGCATGCACATGGGGGGACAACTGGCAGCAAAATATCTACTGGCCGCTAGACATGGCCGGCCAGCCATGGAGAGGGACGATTGGCCAATAAAAATTGGCCTGCCGGCCACTTTTTGGCCAGCAGGCCTCTGAGTGGTCAGGCTAGAAAAAATTAAGTTTTGGTTCAAAGAGGGTGCAAGGTTTGGGCTATGAAGCTTGAAAATTGAAGCCTTTTGCTGAGGAAATTGAACGATTGTACAGTATAACAATTAATCATTGAGTGTTCACCATGAGGCACCCAAGTCATAAAGGCGGTCAAAAATGGGGTGTCTATAGAAGGCATTGGTCAAAGCAATGAAAGAGAAACAACCAAATGACTTTAAGATGTAGCAATCATTGTTACCTTGTACTTGTGTCTCACCTTATTTTTTTGCAACAAGTGGGAATTCAATAGGGTAGGTTTTTATCAAGTACGTGGAATTGCTTGAATCAATGAAAAAGTATGATTGGCCAAAAGCAATAACAACGACATTGATCGATTCTATAATAGCATTGCACAAAACTCCAGAGAAAGTTATAGGGTGTGTCATTGCACTGCTAGTAAGTAGAATTTCCATTTACATTTACAGTTATGACACTTACAAATTTGTGTGTTTAGTAAAATTTAAATATTTCAATTTCCATCACAATATTGGCTATGCGAACATGTAACTATCATCGACTTGGAAGACAGTAACACAATTGAATTCCCAAGATGTGCCAAGTGAAACATGCAAAGCTTGACCAAACAGTTACAGAAGACATCAATCCAATCTCTTGCACCTCGACATGTTAGATTTCTATTGCCACTCAAGTCTTAATGAAATTTCAAAATTTCTCTGACCACTGGCATGTTTCCCTCCTTGTCATCAATTTATATGGAATCAAAATTTATCTACGATGCAATAACTTATATGCCTTGACTGATTGAAATCAATTTTCTCTAAAATTTATATTGCTTGTTTGATTAACATTGGTTTATTTTTGTCCTTATAATGAATTTTCTCTAGAATCCAAATTTCGTTGACCACAATTATAGTAACATGAACTTATATGCTTTGATTGATTTTCTCTAATAGCTGAATTTTTCCTGACCCATCAAATTATGTTGCTTGTTTCATAATTTTCTTTGACCCATAAAATTATGTCTCCTTGTGTGTATCTTTGACCCACAAAATTTTCTTTGAAATTTCTTTCCCATTTGTTTGATTTAGATGAATTTTATCTAGTATTTGGTTAATCTTGTTTGAATTTTCTCTTAGTGAAATTTTAATATTTCTCTAATAAAAGACCTGATCAAGGCTGAATTGTACAACATTAAGCCCGGTAATTAGGATCTCTTAACCTTACTTGCCAGTCAAATTGTATATTTTATGTCTATTTAATGCCAATCAGGTTATTGGAGCACAAAATGACCAAAAACACAACATTTTAGCTAGAAAAGGGGTTGCCACACGTACGGATGACCATTCCCGCACGTGCGGCCTAACCAAATTAGCCAATCAGCTATTGTAAAAATGGAACGTGTGGAGGGTTTTTCCCGCACGTGTGAAACCTTCTGTGCACGTGCAATGGTGTTTTCCGCACGTGCGGTCGTGCCTTGAAAACTGTGCTCGATGTTTTGAATCTGTTTGAAAAGGCTGGTGGTATAAAAAGACAGAAAAAAGGCTGGATTAGGGTTCGCAAAATTCCAAGAGAAGGAAGAGGCTAGGGTTTGGAAAAAAGGGATTCTCAAACTTCAAGGGCAATTTCCATGGAGGGCTCTTCTTCTTCTTCTTCTTCCTACTTCTCCATGAGTGGCTAGGCTTTTATTTCTTGGGTTTTGATGAAACCCTAGCCAAGTAAATAGGTTTTCTTTTTGGTTTTCTCTTATGTAATGGTTTGAACAGTTGTATGTTTCTCAAGAAATTTTTTAATATAATTTTCTATTATTTCTTTGAGTATTCTTCTTTCTGTGATTATTGAATGCTTTCTATACAATGGTTTTCTGTTCTTTTATGTTCAAGGTATGAGACAAGCCATATTACGAGGGACAAGTCGTGTTGCTACCCTTGTTTAGAGCAAACGACTTGTACTCCTTGAGATGGTTCATATCTATACATTGAATGTGTTAATTTTCCTAATCAATACTTTGAACTTGTAGTTGCGAAGTATTATTTGGTTCGAACTATAACATAATTGATTTTCAAATTGAAAGCGTGTTTGTGTAACTACTTTATCCTAGGTTTTTCCCAAAATCAGAATTTCATCTTTATTTATAATTGCTAGTTTATTCACTTTGTTTAATTTAATTATGATTAGGTTATGAACAACCATCTCTTTCATCAAAATTAATTTAGGAATTTAACAATTAAATTAGTTTAATTTTCCGTTTGTCCCTGTGGATCGATACCTGGACTTACCACTATTTTAAAGAATTTGATATGATTTAGTGTTTATTTTTGGTGTGTGAAACGACCCATTGAATTTTGGAGCTGTTGCCGGGGGACTTCTAGCGAAACTAATTAATTTAAAGTTAGATTCTTATTTTAATTTTTAGTTTAGGATTTTATATTTTAGTATTGCCAAGTGTGCAGAGTTTTTGCAAGTGGAGCTATCACTGAAGTGCACGCGGTGTGCAACCGAGCTTTAAAAACAAATCGCAACACTAAAGTGCTTAAACAAAAAAGAAAAAAAAAAAGAAAAAAAAAGCAAATACTCGCAAGCAAAGAACTAAAGTGCTAAAATGAAAGAAAAAGCTCAAGTGGAGGTTGGAGACAATGGTTTGCACGTCAAGCACCTGCAAGATGAGTAAAGCGTTTTCGTTAAACTGCCGTGAGTATTTTCTCCTTTGGTATTTTGCTTTCATAACTTAGTGCACCAGAATCGTGTGTGTGTAAGTGGTGTATGCATGGGTGTCGTTCTTGTTGCCCTGAATTGTGGAGTTTGAACCTTGAACTAGAAAGAACTCTTAGGAACCTTAGAGCCTCTTCCTGTGTTCCTAGGCTTGAATATCCATATCCATACTTCGAGCCATTAGAGATGGCAAACCCGAATGGCCTAAATGGGCCCAACTAGACCCTTAAGGATTACTTCACGCCCACTGTATATACATCGCCATCATGCATTTAGTTACACGACACCTGTCACGACCCGAACCCGCCCCCGTGGGTTAAGGACATAACCGGCCAGTAATCATGAGATTACCTATGGCCTCAAATCAAAACAAATGTATTTTAACAGAGTTAATGGGGGCCAAACGGAAGCAGTTCAAAACTTTGTCCATAGAGCTGTGCTTACATGGCACATCCAAACAATCAAACATATATACATTAATAACTCACAACAAAAATACAGTAGCATAAGTTCTGTACAAATAGGATCATCCAAAAACTAAGTCAACCCATGAAAACTATACACAGACATATACAAAGACTTCGCAAACATGACAACATAAAACAAAATGACAAAAGGCGAAGGCGAGTCTCGTGCGTGAGACATATGGGCTGACTCTCCAAAAACCCGGTGGCTCTATACAGACTTCACTGGGGCTGGGTCTGGACCTTCCAAACTTTCATATCAAACTGGCCTTTAGGCCTTTCAAGCTTTCATGTCAAACTGGCCTTTAGGCCTTTCAAACTTTCATATGAAACTGTGTCCACATTCAAATTCTTGAACTTTACAAGACTTACATAGAAGTAAGCAATTGGACAATAACATATTTCAGATATTACTCACAGTGGTCGGCTTGTGGATTTGCCCTGGAGCTTGACCCTACATATCACATATAGGTTACAAATAATTCAATTCGTTCTTTAATTCATATATTCCTCTCTAGGCTTCATTCTTATCTCTTTAACTCAATTACAATGCTCAATGTACGCCTAAGAGTGCGTGGAAGTGAAAGAGAACAGAAAATGAAACTCAAAATGCATAAACAAAATTCCAGAGAATAGGGCCCCCGCTCGAGCGTGGACTTCCCCACTCGAGCGGACCCTTGAGGCCTACAAAAGTAGTGGTTAGGTCGAATTTACGCTCGATCGTGCACTCTGGCGCTTGAGTGGAAGGCCTCTCTACATGGCTCCCCGCTCGAGCGGACACCATGTCTGCAAAAAGTACTGGATGTATCATTTTTACGCTCAAGCGTGAACTCGGACGCTTGAGCGGAAGTTCATCCCACATCGATCCCCGCTCAAGCGTGGACTTCCCCGCTCGAGCGGACACCAAGCCTGCAAGAAAATACTGGGAGCTCGAAATCTACGCTTGAGCGGTGGTTATCCCGCTCGAGCGGACGTCAAAATTTTGGGTTTTCCAGATTGTGTTCTTGAGCTCCAATTCGACTCTCTACCCAACCTTTCTTGCATATAACAGCTCAAACTTCAAATATTCATGTGCTCACATGCTACAAACATCAAATTACAACATTTAGAAGCATAATTCCACAAATCAAACACATGCATGGCTCATTTTCCACCAAATTCTTTATCAACATAATAATTTCATGCATTTAACACTTATACCTTTTTGAATGGCACATGCATATGGCTTATTACTCTCATTCTCAACTTGGATGATACAAATGGTGATCATTACATGAGCTCTAACCAAAAATCTACATGACTCATGTATTTCAAGTTCAAACATGCAAATTTAAAACAATTTCTTACATGCATGCACATATTGGCCCTCAATTCAACAAAACCAAATCAATTACATCATGCTCAAACAAATTCATGTTCTTGACCATTTTTTCCAAGTTGAATTCACAAAATTACAACTTAACATTCATGAATCTACTTACCTAGAGGCTCAATTCTTCACAAATTATGGTCAAATCTAGAATTGGTCTTCAAATTATCAAGCTTCAAAATCAAACTCACAAACTCCTTTCCTCTCTCTCTCTAGCCGGCCTCTTCCTCTCTCCTTAGAGTTGAAATTAGCCCAAAATGCATCAAAGGGAAAGAATTGAGGGTAAGGTGCCTCTCCAACAAAACCCACTAATTCCACTATAATATTAATAAAGTAATTGGGCACCAATTTAACAATTTAATCAACTTAATCTGATCCGAATCAATTTTCAATTGAATTTCACCGTAGGCTCTAAAAATTACGCTACTTACAATGGCGTAATCAATTTCGAGTTCTGTGGCCAATAAGGCCTTCAATTTAATTCCCAAAGCAGATAATCAAACAGATATTCCTACAGTGAACAGATAGAAATTCAAAACCACATATTTTCACACAACGGCATGGAAAATCATATTAAACACATAATCATACTCATATTAAGGACCAATTAACATATTACGGAACAGGGGTATCACAACACCACTGCTACTCATTATGAGATTAAGTCCAGCACTATCCAACTGCTCCCATCATTTCATGGACTAGCTCATGATGACCCTTACAAACATCTGCATGAATTTATGGAAATTTGCTCTACTGTGAGGATCTAGAATTTCACCAGTGAGGCTTTAATGTTGCAACTGTTTCCATTTTCGCTAAGGGACAAAGCCAAACATTGGCTGAACTCTTTACTTGCTAATTTTGTCATAACATGGGACCAATTACATCAGAAGTTTTTAGAGAAGTACTTTCCCATTGGTAAGACCAACCAACTCAGACAAGCCATCACCAATTTTTCTCAAATTGATGGCGAGCAATTTCATGAAACATGGGAAAGACTTCATGACCTTCTCCAACAATGTCCCCACCACCAAGTGCCTGATTGACAACTTGTTCAAACCTTTTACTATGGTTTAACTGAGCCTCACTGTCATGACCTGAACCCCCCCTATGGGTTAAGGGCATAACCGGCCAGTAATTGAGGGATTACCTACGGTCTCAAACCAAACAAGACATAACTCATTAGAGTAAAGGGGCCAAACGGAAGCAAATTTAAAACTTTGTCCACAGAGCTGTACTTATACGCAAATCAAACAATCCATATATATGCGTGTTAATAACTCACATTAACATAAGTAATAACACAAAGTACTATACATACAGGATCATTAAGTCTAAGTCGGTCAAACCCAAAGTTTATATACAAAAGTGATCCAATGTTTTTGCCAATATAACAAAACCACATCAAAAGGATAAAAGAGGCGAAGACAAGTCTCGTGCGTGAGACGTTGGGCTGACTCTTCAAAACCTTGACTGTTTCCCACATTATTTCACTGAGGTTGGGTTTGGACATCCCTTGGCTCACCTACACACACACATGAATGAGTGTGAGCGAAAGCCCAATGAATAATATCGAATAAAGAAGATACACTATAACAATGTACAACAGATGGCCTTGGGCCTAATCGTTTCTGTCCGACGGCCTTGGCCCAATCATTTGTGTCAAACGGCCTTCGGCCCATTCGTTTATGTCATACGGCCTCTGGCCTATTCTTTCGTGTCATACAGCCTCTGGCTTATTCTTTCGTGTCATACGGCCTCTGACCCATTCATTCATGTCATACGGTCTCTGGCCCATTCATTGGTACGTCAGACTATCATTTGTGTCAGACTATCATGTCATATGACCTCTGGCCCATTCATTCATATCCAATGGCCTCTGGCCCATTCGTTGATATGTCAAACTATCATTCGAGTCAGACTATCATTCATGTCAGACTATCATGTCATACGGCCTCTGGCCCATTCATTCATATCCAACGGCCTCTGGCCCATTCATTCGAGTCATACGGCCTTAGGCCCAACCATATGGTATAGCAAACATTTGTCCACAATTCAAATTAACAAACTTATAAGACTTATAGGGGAGATAAGTAATTGGACAAATAACATACTTCAAAATATCTTTATTAAGATATTACTCACAGTGATCGGCTGGTTGATTTGCCCTGGAGCATGACCCTACACATTACATAACACATATGGGTCACAAACGATTCAATCCGTTCTTAATTCATACGCCCCTCTTAGGCTTCTTTCTTATCCTTTTAATTCATTCATAATGCTCAATGCATGCCTAAGAGTACGTAGAATTGAAAGAGAACGGAAAATGAAACACAAAACACTTTTACCAATTTTCTGAAATAGGGGTCCCCGCTCAAGTGTGGACTGCCCCGCTCGAGCGGACCCATTAGGTCTGCAAAAGTCCTGGTTGCCTTATTTTTACACTTGAGTGTGAAGAAGGGCGCTCGAGTTGAAAGTCTCACTACGTGGCTCCCCACTCGACCGGACACCCATGTCTGCAAAACTTCTGGGAGCTCGCATTTCCCGCTCGAGCAGCACCTTCTTCGCTCGAGCGGACATGCCAAATTCTGGAAAATCTAGAATTGTTTTTGAGCTTCAAACTTGCATTCAAATCAACATATCTTGCATATAATGACTCAAACTTCACATATACATTTACTAACATGATCCAACACCAAATTCATTACATTATGAAGCTCAATTTCATAAATTAATCACATGCATGTCCCAAATTACACCAAGCTTATTTCCAACATAACAGTTTCATGTATTCAAAACTCATACTCTTATGAATTGTACATGCATGTGAGATATAGCTCTCATTTTTAATTTAAATGATGAAGAGATGATCAAAAGCATGAACTTCAATGTCTTTCAAGCTCAAACATACAAATTCATGGCAATTTCCTACATGCATGTGTGTATTGACTTCCAATTTATCAAAACCAACTCATTTTCATCATATCAATTCAATTCATGTTCTTGATCACCATTTAGTCTTGAATTCACAAAATCACAAGCTCAAACTCATGAATTTACTCACCTAGGAGCTTTAATCTTCACAAATTCTAGTTGAATCTTGAGTCCAACCTTCCAATTTCACAAACTTGAGCCAAACACACAATTCTCCTTCTTTCTCCCTCTCTAGAGCCGGCCCCTCACTCTCACTAGTGTGTAATTCAGATTTTGAGTTCAAGAAAAAGTGAAGATAAGTGTAATGGGGCCTATTTATAGGCTCTCTTAATTACAAGGCACTAATACTAATTAATTGAGCACTATTACATCAATTTAATCTATTTAATTTGATCCGAATCAATTTTCAATTAAATTTCACCGTAGGCTCTAAAAATTACGCTAATCACAAAGGCGTAGTCAATTTCAGTTTCTGTGGCCGATAGGGCATTCAATTTAAATTCCAAAGCTGAAAGTCAAACAGATTTTCCTACGGTAAACATATAGAAATTCAAAACCACATATATTCATATAAATGGCACTCAAAATCATATCAAACGCATAATCACATTCATGATAAAGATCAATTAGCATAATATGGAGTACGGTTATCACAGTCTTTCCCCATTTAGGAAGTTTGGTCCTCCAAACTTATTTTACCTTCGTCGGGGAACAAATATGGATAGCGTAGTCGCATTTCATCCTCTTTTTCCCATGTGGCATTCGTCCCATAGTGCTCTTTCCATTACACTTTCACCATTGGAATGGACTTGCTTCTCAATTATTTCACTTGCCTGTCAATGATTTGTTCCGGCCATTCGGCGTACTTCATATTTCCATCAAGAGTTACCCGGTGATAATCAATCACATGAAACAGATCTCGAAGATAACCCCTCAACATTGATTCATGAAACACATTATGGATTTGTTCGAATCCCGGTGGCAAAGCAACTCGATAAGCAACTAGATCAAGCCTTTCCAAAATTTGAAACGGCCCAATGTAATGGGGCAACAACTTACCCTTCTTTCCAAACCTGACTTGGCCTTTCATCGGAGCCACACGGATAAACACATGGTCACCAATCTCATACTTGAGAGGTCTTCTTCGAACATCTGCATAATTGTTTTGTCGATCCTGAGCTGTTTTAAGCCTTTGCTGAATAATTTTGATCTTCTCTGAAGTGTCTTGCACAATTTCAGGCCCAAGTAAAGGCCTATCCCCGACTTCTGTCCAACAAATTGGTGATGTACACTTTCTACCATACAAAGCCTCGTATGGTGCCATACCAATACTGGAGTGGAAGCTGTTATTGTATGCAAACTCTGCGAGTGGCAAATAATCTTCCTAACTCCCTTGAAAATCTAAGGTACACATTCTCAACATATCCTCTAACATCTGTATAGTTCGTTCCGATTGCCCATCTGTCTATGGGTGGAATGCAGTACTAAGCCTCAATTCTGTCCCCATAGCTCTTTGCAAACTTTTCCACAACCTAGACACAAATTTCGGATCTCTATCCGACACAATAGATACTGGAACTCTATGTAAACAAACAATCTCATCAACATATATAGTAGCCAGTCTATAAGCATCAAATGTAGTTCTAACAGGCAGAAAATGTACAGATTTAGTCAGTCTATCAACTACAACCCAAACAGAATCCATACCTCGAGGAGTCCGAGGTAGGCCAACAACAAAATCCATAGTCACATGCTTCCACTTCCATTTAGGAATAGAGAGGGGTTCAAGTAGGCCGCCCGGTTTTTGATGTTCAGCTTTACTTGCTGATATTGAAGACATTTGGACACATATTCTGCAATTTCTTTCTTTATTTTAGGCCACCAATAGCTTTGTTTCAAATCTCGATACATTTTATTGTTATCTGAATGCATAGCAAACACTGATTTATGGGCTTCATCTAAAACCCTTTTCTTTAGTTCCGGAATATCTGGGATACACATTCGGTTTCGAAATCTCAACACTTCGCCTTCAAGGCTGAACTCTACTTTCAGACTTGTCTCAAATTCATCGATCACTTTCTTGCGGAATTCATCCTCTTTTTGTTTCTGTTTAATCTCATCAATGATTGCCGGTTCAGCTGAAATAGCGGCTATCAATCCGCCATATTCACAAAATACCACTTCAATTCCAGACTTCTCAAAATCTTGTAAGATTTCTTTTTGTTCAGTAAGCAAACAAGCCAAGGTCCCCACCGATTTTCTGCTCAAGGCATCAACAACGGTATTGGCTTTCCCGGGGTGATATTGGATTTCAAGATCATAATCCTTTATCAATTCAAGCCATCTCCTCTGCCGCATATTTAGCTCTTTCTGTGTAAAGAAGTATTTTAGGCTCTTGTGATCCGTGTAGACTTCACATTTTGCCCCATACAAATAGTGTCGCCAGATTTTCAAAGCAAAAACAACTGCGGCCAATTCTAAATCATGTGTTGGGTAGTTCTTCTCATGTGGCCTCACCTGCCGAGAGGCGTTGGCAATTACCCTTCCATTCTGCATTAGTACACAACCCAAACCTTTATAAGATGCATCACTGAAAATTACAAAGCTTTCCGTACCTATGGGCAATGTCAATACTGGTGCAGTGGTCAGTCTTGTTTTTAGTTCATGAAAGGTAGATTCTCTTTCGTCATTCCATTCAAATGGTTGCCCTTTGTGTGTCAGTTGGGTAAAAGGTACAGCTATCCTTGAAAAGTCTTTCACAAACCTTCTGTAGTACCCGGCTAAGCCCATGAAACTGCGGACCTTTGTTACATTTGTCGGTGTAGGCCAATTCACAATTGCCTCTATTTTCTGTGGGTCCACTGAAATCCCCTCTTTGTTGATAACATGCCCTAAGAAAATAACTTCATCCAACCAAAACTCACATTTCTTTAGTTTAGCAAATAATTTCTTTTCTCTGAGTGTTTGCAGGACAGTTCTCAAATGATGTTCATGTTCAAGTCTATCCTTGGAGTATATCAAAATGTCATCAATAAAAACCACAACAAATTCGTCAAGGTAGGTTTTAAAAATTCGGTTCATTAAGTCCATAAATGCCGCTGGAGCATTAGTCACTCCAAATGGCATAACAAGAAATTCAAAATGACCATACCTCGTTCTGAATGCGGTTTTCTCAACATCTTCTGCCTTTATTTTCAACTGGTGGTATCCAGGTCTTAAATTAATTTTGGAAAACACTTGTGATCCCTGCAACTGGTCAAACAGGTCATCAATATGGGGTAGGGGATATTTATTCTTTATTTTTACCTTGTTCAATTCTCGGTAGTCGATGCACAAACACAAGGTTCCATCTTTCTTTTTCACAAATAACACTGGTGCACCCCATGGTGAAGTACTAGGTCGGATAAACCCTTTATCAAGCAGGTCTTGCAACTGTTCTTTCAGTTCTTTCATTTCAGCAGTAGCCATTCTGTAGGGAGTTTTAGAAATAGGCTGGGTGCCTGGCATGATCTCAATTGTAAATTCTATCTCCCTGTCCACTAATTCCCCTGGTAATTCATTTGGAAACACATCTAGAAATTCCTTAACAATAGGTATACTGTTCAATTCAACGTTCACAGATTGTTCAGACAACACATAACACAAATAACCCTGGCACCTTTTCCTGATCAGTTTACATGCCTTCATTGCAGATATTAAATAAGGTGGAGATACTACCCCGTTACCCACAAACACAATTTTTTCTTGTTCTGGTGGTCTAAACACAACCCGTTTTGTCACACAATCAATGGTGGCACAATATTTAGTTAACCAATCCATGCCCAGAATTATATCAAAGTTCCTAAAGTTCAAGGGCAACAAATCTACATACAAAATAGCATTCCCAATTCGCATGTCACAAAAACGATAGACAGATTCACACAATACAGATTCCCCGGGTGGAGTAGATATGGCAATAATTCTAGAGGCCTACTCAGTTTAGATGCAAATGCACATGTCACGAAAGAGTGTGTTGATCCGGAGTCAATTAACACAAAAGCATCCTGATTACGTATAGAAATAGTACATGAGACAACTACGTTAGCATTCCGTGTATCGCACGGAATAAGCGCAAAAACTCTCCCTTGCCTTACGATATCTCTAGTGGTAGTAGATCTCATAGTATTTCCCGGTTTTGGAATTGACGCCGTTGAGCTAGCAACTAATCTTCCACTGTTCTGATTACAATCTTTGGCCATATGCCCTTGTTTACCACATTTAAAACAGGCTCCTGACACACGGTAACAAACCCCATGATGCCTTTTACTACAAATATTACACATTGGGGATGTATCTCGGGAAGAATTTGAAGTATTTGAGGAGCCCGTGTTTTGCTTCTTTGAAAATTTCTTTTTCGAAAAGAAGCCCTGTCTTTTACTACTTTTCCAGTCTGTTGTTGGTTTAGTTTGTCTAGTTATGTTAGCTTCTGATATTATGGCCCAGTCTAGCACCCCAATATAGGTTTCCAGCTTCAGGACATTTACCCTTTCTAAAATATCACTTCGAAGCCCACCTTCAAAATGTCTCGCTTTCTTGTAGTCGGTATCGATCACATGTGGTGCAAACTTGGCCAACTCAGTGAATTTGGCCTCATACTCAGCCACTGTCATGCTGTCTTGTTTAAGTTCCATGAACTCTGAAACTTTCCTGTCACGGACACATTGAGGAAAGTACTTATCATAGAAGACTTCCAGGAATTTCGCCCAATCGATGTCTTTGTGATTCTCACGCATTAACATCCACCATCTTCTTGCTTCGTCTTCTAACATAAAGGTGGCTAGAAGCACTTTCTGTGTCTCCGAACAAGGAAACACCTCAAACAGCTTTTCAATGCCGAGAACCCATGTTTCAGCTTTTTCCCCTATGAAACTGTGGAGGTTTCATTTTCTTAAACTCTTTGGTGAGAGCTATTATCCGGTCATCATTCTGTAAGTCTGGCACGGGTGGTGCCGGAGGTGGAGGTTGTGGTTGCTGCCACTGTTGTTTTCCTGAATCAATCTTTCCATTCTATCCATTCTAGCAGTAAAGGACCCCTCTATCTCATCACCTCTTATTCTCATCATTTGATTAGACTTGCATTTTGCATTATACAAAAAAATTCACAGGTATGCATATACTAAAGAGCATACATATTCAAATAATTTGCAATGCAAGCAAATCACAACTTATAACACATAATCGTTCACATTAAAACATTTAAGGGTATTCTCGATGCTTTCAGATTCATACTCATCATATGAATGCATCCTAGATCTTTTCTAGACGCTTATTGCTCATTTGGATAAGTGTGTGAGTCATTAACTCGTGCTCTGATACCACTCTGTCATGACCTGAACCCACCCCTATGGGTTAAGGGCATAACCGGCCAGTAGTCGAGGGATTACCTACGGCCTCAAACCAAACAAGACATAATTCATCAGAGTAAAGGGGCTAAACAGAAGCAAATTTAAAAGTTTGTCCACAGAGCTATGCTTATATGCACATTAAACAATCCATATATATGCATGTTAATAACTCACGTCAACATAAGTAATAACACAAAGTACTTTACATATAGGATCATTACGTCTAAGTCAGTCAAACCCAAAGTTTATATACAAAAGTGATCCAATGTTTTCTCCAATATAACAAAACCACATCAAAAGGATAAAAGAGGCGAAGACAAGTCTCGTGCGTGAGACGTTGGGCTGACTCTTCAAAACCATGATTGTTTCCCACATTATTTCACCGAGGTTGGGTTTGGACATCCCTTGGCTCACCTATACACACATGAATGAGCGTGAGCGAAAGCCGAGTGAATAATATCGAATAAAGAAGATACACTATAACAATGTACAACAGACGACCTTGGGCCTAATCGTTCCTGTCCGATGGCCTTGGCCCAATTATTTGTGTCAAACGGCCTTCGGTCCATTCGTTCATGTCATACGGCCTCTGGCCTACTCTTTCGTGTCATACGGCCTCTGGCCCATTCATTCATGTCATATGGCCTCTGGTCCATTCATTCATGTCATACGGCCTCTGGCCCATTCATTCGTGTCATACGGCCTCTGGCCAATTCATTGGTATGTTAGACTATCATTCGTGTCAGACTATCATATCATACGGCCTCTGGCCCATTCATTCATATCCAACGGCCTCTGGCCCATTCATTGATATGTCAGACTATCATTCAAGTCAGACTATCATGTCATACGGCCTCTGGCCCATTCATTCATATCCAACGGCCTCTGGCTCATTCATTGATATGTCAGACTGTTATTCGAGTCAGACTATCATTCATGTCAGACTATCATGCAAGTCAGACTATCATGTCATACGGCCTCTGGCCCATTCATTCATATCCAACGGCCTCTGGCCCATTCATTCGTATCCAATGGCCTCTGGCCCATTCATTCGTGTCATACGGCCTTTGGCCCATTCATTCATGTCATACGACCTCTGGCCCATTCATTCGAGTCATACGGCCTTATGCCCCATCATATGGCATAGCAAACATTTGTCCACAATTCAAATTAACAAACATATAAGACTTATAGGGGAGATAAGTAATTGGACAAATAACATACTTCAAAATATCTTTATTAAGATATTACTCACAGTGATCGGCTGGTTGATTTGCCCTGGAGCTTGACCCTACACATTACATAACACATATGGGTCACAAACGATTCAATCCATTCTTAATTCATACACCTGTAGACCGCCCCCGAGAACTCCTGGCTCTGCGCCGCGAGGGCGTGAATTCGTTTGTTCTTTAGCTACTACAGTTCGAACTCAATGTCACGGTTCTGAATCTAATCTAACAAAGTGCAATGTGAGACCAATAAATCACCAATGAGTCCAAATTCGACAAATCGTTTTGGAAATTTGATTTTTATAAAGAAGTGCCAAACATGGACTGCTTTGCCAGATATAGAGTCGCCACCTAGATATTTTATTTTGGGAGAATTTAGGAAACCCTGACTCATGCCCAAGGCCACGTGTCCGTCATCACCAAAGTTGCCTCGGCTCTGGAACTTGGGTACGAGAGGGGAAGGTCATGCAATGAGCACCCCCGCTCGCCCGATCAAAGATTGGCCTGTACTAAGCATGATATTTTATTTTTGAAAACACATGTGTTCTTATTCCGGTTATTAACCTAGAATTACTATGTGATGCGCGCAACATACAAGTATAGACTAGATCGCCTAAGTTGGAACAAAACATTGCATGTTCGTTTGTTTGAAAACGGTTTGAAGTTTGCTACTCGCAAGTAGGCTAAAAATGCAGATTTCAATGAATTGTTCCAATTCAAACAATCTAACCTTCATCCACAGGCATTCAGGCAGTTATATCAAATAACCAGTTAGCCTCATGGAAAGCATGCTTTCATGGAAACCTTAACACATATGTAGTATTCTAAAGTGTAAACACTCACAGTATACTCCGAGCCAAAACAGAGAACTAGTTAGAAATCATGCATGATCCTAGTTCACGTTAAGATGACTAATGCACCACATGCAAAAATGCAGCTAAAATAGGCTCGGCTATTCTAGAATGGCATATGAAATGCAACTTGATACATGTATTCAACTTGGAATGAAAATACAATGTAGTTAGTATGATGCGCTGAGCCCGGTGCATGCAAAACAGATGAATGATGCACGCATGCAATCATAAGTATGCTAATCGAAACATGCCCTAAAACTAACCATTGTAAGCGGTTAAGTAAAAGGGAGAAAGAAATGGGGTTTAGAAGACATGCATCACACACACGCATGCTTATTACAACAGTTGGCCCTTTCGACGGACGGTCCGAATAAGAAGCTATCTAGCCAATCTAAGCTAATGAAACTAATTATTACAAAACAATGCTAATTAACTATTCCTAGTTAACTAACTATTATAAAATGAATAAGCAGCTAAACGCATTAACTACTTAAATATAGAACCGAAGCATAAGCTAGCTAAGGAAACCAGTAAAACAGGAGCCTTGAGGTGAGAAGTGCATGCATGCTCGGTCGCTTCGTTCGAAAATCCATCGCGATGCCCTGATTTGCCTCTGTTTTCAATTGTTCTCAGAACCTTGCACCAAGCTACATAAAGTTTCTAACTCAGCTTGGGGACCTGTGGGAGGGCTGCCGACCACCTAGGGGTGTTTCCAGCCACTGCCCGACCACTTTCTATTGCTGCAGACCAGAAAAAGTGGTCGGCCAGCTAGTTTTTCCGTTGGTCACCAGCTTTTTGTCAGATTTCTCCAATTTGCTACAACAGAGAGCAAGAAAGGGCATGGCAATGTATTTGCAAGATATGTGTGCACAACCACCCTCCCTATCATTTCATAAGCTCAAGGGAGTGTGGTTCTCGACCCTCAGGCCACCAATCGCGCATCTCGATGCATGATGGCCGAGAAGCCAAATTGCATAATTCAATGTAAAATGAATGCACACATAAACATATAAAGCCTAGAACTCTATCATGTACGATCAAGAGCATCGGCGACCGAGAATTGAGGCACGTTTCATCACTTCAAGTATGAAACATCCCTCGTTTCTCGTATTTGGATTAACACCTAATCCAAACAAAATGCAATGCAACAACAAGCATGTTAAACATGTAATGTAACATGGCATATACAATGCAATGTAAGGTGGCATGCACATGGTGAAGAATATGGCATACACAATGCAATGAACAACATGGCATACTCAATGCAATGTAACATGATCAACTTAACAAAGCTAATGACATGCAAAGAAGGCTAATGCACACATCCACAAAGCAAGGCAACAAAAGCACGCAACAACATGGCAATGTAAGCATGCAAATAATCATGAAAGCAAACATGCTCAATGGACTTAAACCAAAATGGACAGACCTCAGTCATGCCCAAATCAGTGGCCATAACACCAAAACAAAGGCATGAAATGCAAAACAAAGCATGCACATGCATTGGCCCATCAACTAGGCCTAAGAGCACAACTCTCAAGAGTGCTCAAGAAGTGATAAACATGGGAGTGTGACAACACTAAAGGCTCTGAAATAAGGTATGAGATGATTCCAAATCACTCAAACAATAGGCACAAGACATGCTAGAGTCCTTAAGGCATAAGGCTAGCGAAGAGCAACACATAGGAGGCATGCAAAACATGGCACAAATGCATGAACCAACAATGGACAGAGCTTAATTAGGTCTAAACAAAGACCAAAGAATGCTAAGATGAGGGCTCAAGGACCTAGGCAAGATGGCATACATGCTAGGCCACAAACTAGGCAACAATGCATAACACTCAAAGGCACTTAAAGAGTGAATGAAGTGGGAACATGGCAATGCTATATACTCTGAAATGTCATGGTAAATGATGCCAAATCATGCACACAACACAAATGCAGCATGCTATGGTACCCAAAGCTTGAAGCTAGCATAGGCATTTGTACTACAACTATCCAAAACATGAAGCATATGATCAAGGCAACCTAAAACAGTCCTAGAACATGTCAAAATGATACTAAAACATGTATGGAAGGAAGCCAAAACAAGCTAGCATGAAGGGCATCAGGCATAGAATATGCAAGGCAAATAAGGTGGATTACACTACACCTATCAAGACCAAGCATGAGATGACTTAACCAACAAAAATTAGAGTTATATCATGGCAAAATAACCCCAAAAACACATTAAAATGATAACTTGCAAGCTTAGGGATGAAGGCATACGCAATGACTCATGTTAAGGCATAAAGGGCAAACCCTCCAACGCATTGAAATGAGTGAAAGATGCAAGTGTATGACCATGAAACATGCACTGAAATCTCATAACAAATGATGCCAAATCATTAAAATAGTCCAAGTAATGCATGCTAATGGACTCAATACACAAAGCTAACAAGCTAGATTGAACCATGGCTATACAAAGCAAGTCATACATGACCAAAACAACACAAATCAGAGCTTAAGCATGCTAAAACATGGACAAAATGTTTTTAGAGTTAGGCCAAAATCATGCTAGAATGACATGTTAAAAGCATGATACCCATGAGGCTAGTTCGTGGAATTGCACTACAAGTGCATGGAGCATGCAAGGGCCAACCAAACCAAACCTTAACAGAGGTATGACATGGCAAAACATCACCAAGAACATGCTGAGATGGACCCAAAACAAGCTAGAAAGATATGCTCCTTCATGAAGCATACAAGACTAGTTTATGAGGATTACACTACAAGTGTACTAAGCATGCAAGAGATGACAAAACCAAGTAAAAATAGTGGTATGCCATGTCAAAATAACCCCAAATACATGCTAAGATATGGCCAACATAAGCTTAACAAACATGCTCAAACATGAGGCAAATAAAGCAAACATTCAAGACACAAGAAGAGGGGATGACTCTCTTCTATTTGGGACCTCAAAACACCATTTCCACCATTGAAATTCCTCTGAGTTTCAGTGGTGAGAAGGCCAAAACAAGGTGGTCCCAATAGTTTAAAAGAAAGGCACAAAACAAGGCCCAAACAAGGCCTAAGAGGAGGTAGACTACCCCTAACACAAAAGTGACCTTAAACAAATATTTTAAGGACTGAAAAAAAGAACTTTTTGCAGTAGGAAGTTAAGCCTAAAACACCATGCAAATAGGTCCAAAAGCTTCATCAAAACAAAGGGTTAAAGGGTTAGTTGACTCACCCTTGTAGAACCTCTTCAAGGCTACCACTCCAACAGCTTTCTTGGATCAAAACCAGTCCAAAAGCACCAAAAACAACCTCAAGAAGCCTCAGCAACAAAAGGATGGTGTTTGAGTGTGTGTTTGTGTGCAAAAGTGTGATAAAATGACACTTTAAGGCACAAAAATGAAATAGAAGGAGGATTATAGAGACACAGGTGTACGTATCACTCCAACCACCAAAATCTGAACCTGGAGGAGGAGGGGGAAGGTTCTCTCTTAAAGAGAACAAGCAACAAGCTTGTTGGACAAGCTTTTGGCCTAAAGCCATCATGGAAGATTGCTTCTGTGCCTTCCAGCTGGCACAGTTGTACTAAAAATATCTCCAAAAAGGTGATGAAAAGCAGCCGACCACTTACTTGAAGTGTCGGCCGACCACCACAAGTGGTCTCCCAAGACAAAAAGTGGTCTGCCAAGGGGGGAGAAGGTCTACAGCATGAAAGCAAGGCAGTGGTGTGGTGGTCGACCAGAAAAGGTGGCCCAAAGACCAAGGAGACCGGTTGGCCGACCAGAAAACTAGCTGGCGGGAAGAAAAGTGGTCTCCAAGGGGAAGAACTGGTCTCCCACCCTTGTACCACCTTCCAAACAAGGAAAACAAGGTTTGTACCAAAAACAAACCAAAAGGGATGCAAGATGAAAGTTCGGGTGGCAAAGCGCGCAGCCGAAAGCCTCGAAAACTAGTCTACAGGCATTAAAAGTGGTCTACGACCACAAAAGTGGTCTCCCGAACCACAGTGTCACTCTAGGCAGAGGCAACAAGGTATGGTTCAAAAACCACACCAAACGGAGAACGTTAAGCAGTCCCGAGACAAGGCGCGCGATCGAAGGCTCTAAAAACCAAAAACTAGTCTCCAAGCAGGAAAAGTGGTCTATGACCACAAAAAGGTGGTCTACAGACCACTCCCTCCTTCCAAGGAAGAGAAAACAAGATTTGGTCCACAAACCGAGCCAAAACACAAAGAGTGTAGAGGCACAAAGGAAAGACACTCAGCCAAAAACTCCAAAACCTCGAAACAAGCACAACATGCGCAATGATCGAGCACTCAATCAATGACGTCTGAGTCTTAAGGCCGGTCAAAAATGGGGTGTCTACAGTTGCCCCTCTTTGACAGAACTCGGAAGTCAAGAAGTGACGGGAGTGAATGTCAAAGCCTAGAGATGACCCATTTTTGACAAGGCCGAAGACTTAGACAAACAAGCAAGATAACAAAGAGATGTGCCCGCAGGCAGGGGCAAAATGCAAATGACATGCACAAAGCCGAACATAACTTATGATCATTCAAAGAAAGCTGTAACGAAGCAATTATACACAACAAATGCAACAGTTTAAGCAAGCGAATGAATACGAACCAAACTACATTTCACGCAGAAAGGATGTAAGAAAATTATACAATTCTTATTGCGTCGGAACTCCTATTGAATGAACCATACATACAATATCGTGCCTGCATAAAAAAGAAACTTAATAGGTACAATATAGTTAGAAACACATGCTCAATGTGATAACATGGTACAATTCCAATGCGAGATAAACACGTGCATACACAATGCTGATGGAAACATGCATAGTAATGCAAGTGAAAAACGCGTGACAATGCAAACGGAGAGGTGCATGACAATGCAAGTGAATGTGCGTGACAACGCAAGCAATGAGTGTGCATAACAATGCAAGTGGAGTGGGTGCATGACAATGCAACCTAAGTGTGCGCATAAAAATGCGATGGAGGGGTGCATGACAATGCAACCTAAAGTGTGCATGACAATGCGCTTAAAGTGTGAGAAAGGTGTGCATAACGAAAGCATATTAGAAGCAAAATGTTGAAAAAGGAGATACAAGCCCTAACACGAGCAATTTAATCGGAACCTCTGATTTACCTCTCAGAGGGGTCACAACATACTTAAAAAGGATACACCTTGTTCTTGACGAGTAACGATGAGCCACACATCGAAGACTTGAAATGAAGTTCTCGTAGGGACATTCTTGAACCGAAAAGTGTACTTTTCTTGTATTTTCCCGAGAGAGGAGGACCCCAATCATCAACAAAACACACAAGGAGAACAATGGAGCCTTGGAGACCACCCAGGAGGAATGGCTGACCACCTAGGCCAATGGCCAACCACTTGTTGACCACCAAAGTGGCCAGTCGACCAAAAAAACTGGCTGGCTGACCAATTTACACAATTTCGGGGTAGCTTGGTCTTTTCACATGGATAAAAACTCAACTCCAAAACACTTTTCATCACACCTCCAAGGCCGAAATACATTTCTCTTCCTCCCTAGACCCTGTTCTCTCTCAGATCTACACTTTCTACGCATTTTCCAACACCTTACGCAAAGTTGTTTCGCGAAAACTTTCGATTCTCTTCGTTTCGAACAGATTAGAATTTGTTTTCGGAGCTTCTTTCTCTATTTTCACCACTTGAGGTATGTTTGTCTCGAAGTTTAGCACATTTTGTCGGGCGTTGACTTTTGTTGACTTTCTCTTCTCAAGAGTTTACTTTTGTTGACTTTTTGCAATTTTGGCTGGTTTCACTCATTTTTGCTCATTTTTGCATCTTTTTTCAGATGGCTGACAATATTCCATACGGCGAAGGCTCCCCGAGAGTAGAGGACGAGCCGGACATTATTGCACTGCCTCCGAGGATTCGGCCATTCAACCTAGAGGGGTACCACCCGCGGGAGCACATCCTACCTTCTAGCACATTCCACCATTTTACAAACTTCACGCGACGAGTGCCCGCTGACCTGCTACTACGGGAGCCGGAGTCTCATCTATCTCATCATGCGCGAGAGGTGCGTACTTCACTTTTGCATTTTCTGCGATGCATTTTGCATTTCTTGCATACTTCATGCTTTCGCTATGTATTATATCTGCTCGTTCTGAAAACATTTACATACATAGTATTTGTGCTTATTTTGAGCACAACTTGCACACAGTATCCAGTTCACATGGGCACACAGCTCTCAACATAACAATTTGCTCACTTGGCACATAGCTCACGACATAGCATTTCGTTCATTTGGCATATAGCTCACAACACAACACTTTGTTCGTTTGGCACGCAACTCACACCACAATATTCTGTGCATTTGGCACGCATCTCGAAGCACAACACTCTATTCATTTGGGCAAATAGCTCATTTGGGCACACAACTTACTTCGGACACATAGCATATTTGGGCACACAAGTCATTTTGGGCACACAGCTCATTTGGGCACACAGCTCACTTTGGGCACACAGCACATTACACTGCTTAATCTAAACATGCCGTTCATAACGCAGTATTTTGCTCAATCCGAACACACAGTTCATAATGCAATGTTTGCTCAATCTGAACACAGTTCATAACGCAGTTTTTGCTCAATCTGAACGCACAGTTCATAACGCAGTTTTTGCTCAATCTGAACACATAATTCATAACGCAGTTTTTGCTCAATCTGAACACACAATTCATAACGCAGTTTTTGCTCAATCTGAACACAGTTCATAATGCAGGGTTGCTCAATCTGAACACACAGTTCATAAGGCAGTTTTTGCTCAATCTGAACACACAGTTCATAACGCAGCTTTTGCTCAATCTGAACACACAGTTCATAACGCAGGGTTGCTCAATCTGAGCACACAGTTCATAATGCAATTTTTGGTTTAATTTGTACGCAGCTTATAATATAACACACTATTCAATCTGAACACACAGTTCATAACACAGCATTCGGTTTAATTTGCATGCAGCTTATAACATAACACATTGTTCAATCTGAACACATAGTTCATAACACAGCACTCGATTTAATTTGCACGCAGCTCATGACATAACACACTGTTCAATCTGAACACACAGTTCATAACACAACATTTGGTTTAATTTGCACGCAGCTCATAACATAACACACTGTTCAATCTGAACACACAGTTCATAACACAACATTTAGTTTAATTTGCATGCAGCTTATAACATAACACACTGTTCAATCTGAACACACGGCTCATAACACAGCATTCGGTTTATTTGCACACGGCTCATAACATAACACACTGTTCAATCTGAACACACAGTTCATAACACAGCATTCGGTTTATTTGCACACGGCTCATAACATAACACACTGTTCAATCTGAACACGTAGTTCATAACACAGCATTCGGTTTAATTTGCACGCAGCACATAACACTGCTCATTCTGAACACATAGTTTATAACACAGCATTCGGTTTATTTTGCTCGTAGCTCATAACATAACACGCTTTTCAATTTGAACACACAGTTCATAACACAGTATTCGGTTTAATTTGCACGTAGCTCATAACATAACATACTGTTCAATCTGAACACACGACTCATAACATAGCATTCGGTTTATTTGCACACGGCTCATAACATAACACACTGTTCAATCTGAATACACAGTTCATAACACAGCATTCATTTTATTTTCACACGGTTCATAACATAACACACTGTTCAATCTGAACACACAGTTCATAACACAGCATTCAGTTTATTTTGATACTGATTACATCTGTTCATTCTACTCCCAGGCATCTTTTCGTTTCATACGGAGGTACGGGTTGATTATTGCGAGGGAGTGGTATATGGAGCTCCCTGATGCAGTTCGACAGATTGTTGATAAGGCGGGATTTAGCCCGTTTTGTATGGGGTTGTCACATCATCTGGCGAGCAGGACCCTTTTAGGAGCACTTGTAGAGAGATGGTGGGACATCACCAACTCTTTCCATTTCTTTACTGCCGGGGACATGCCGATGATCTCGTATGACTTCTCGATGTTGACGGGCCTCGACGTGGCAGGCCGACCGATCCCATATGATACCGATATGGGTGAGTGGGAGGCGGCTTGGACATATCTACTCGAAGCCCATCCGCCGATCGACAGATCATCAGGTAGGGTCAGGTACACCTGGTTCGCTGAGCAGTACAGGAGGACTACGCCCGAGACTTTTGAGGCCATACAGCAATATGCCTGGGGATTTTTGATGTTCCTCCTTGGGACCACACTGTTCTCTGACAGGGGGAACACAGTCGAGCTTTATCTTCTCAGTGCTCTGGTAGACCTATCACAGGTCCAGCACTTCGATTGGGGCGGCGCTGGCCTTGCTACCCTTTATTACTTTATGAACGCGACCTCCCGCGAGCGGGGGACCATAGTAGGTGGCTACTGGCGAGCTTAGGAGGTACATTCTGCCCTCTTGATTTACATTTATGCTTCTCATTATCTATACATTGCACACGGCACACATTGCACATATTACATTCTGTACTCTGCATTCTGCCCACAGCATTCTGTATTTTTTGTACATTTTGTGTTCTGACAGCCACTGCCTTGCTTTTCACAGCTGTGGGTTTACGCCTACTTCCCGACACTCGCCCATGAGCTCGAGGTCGAGGCACCTCTTGAGATCTCTTATTCACGCAGATTTGAGGGTCGGTGCCAATCCAAGCCCTGGGAGACTCTGCCATATCTCCGGCAGTTCTTCGACACAGTGCGAGCGACCGAGGTAAACCATAACTCTCAGTTCTTCATGCTTTCAGTTTTGATTCATCTTGCATATTTATGGCATCTAATCAGTTTATGCACTTGCTATCCGCAGATCACTTGGCAGCCTTGGCTGGAGATGCCCGGATATTCTCGGTTCCAGTTCGCCGGAGCATGGAGCGCATCTCGATATAGGGTTTTGTTTGAGGGACCAGTCAGCAGGGCTTGGTTTCTTGGGGATCGCTTCATGCGTCAGACGATAGGTAATGCCACTCAGGAGATTCCCTCACCGCCTCCACTGGACATGTGGTCCACAGAGAGTCTCACTCCCCGGGAGGTTGACGACCTTATGCTAGGTGTTGACGCAGTTCTTTTCCTAGAGGAGGGGGAGTATGCGACATACCACCATATATACTTGATGCCTCCACTGACAGGTGTTCGTACTTCGACAAGAAGGGCGGCCGACATGACATCATCGAGTCGAGCCCGAGCTGCAGACATCCCTTCCACTAGCAGGGCTAGCACATCGAGGGGTAGGGCTAGAGGGATGCCCTCGACTTGCTAGTGTGCTGGGTGGCCAGATCTTTCGACTGAGCTGACAGGCTGGCAGTATAGGATATCGTACCAGATTCTATTGGAGCCTCCATTGCCCGATCATCGATACGTCAGCGATCCTGACTCACCATCGATATACTCCACAGTTTTTATTTATCACTCAGATATTTAGACATTCATTCATTCACTAATGACTTGAACTTGTATCGGCAGCCTCCCAGAGAGTATATAGAGGGGTTGCTTGGGGTGGTAGCCTTACTCGAGAGCATGGTCTTGCGGAGGGAGACGATGCTATACGTCGCTGGCATTCCGGTACTTTTCAATTTCCTTGTATTTATCATACTTCTGATGACATATTGAAATTGAACATTTCACCATATTGATTCGCTGCATGTGTAGAGCACATCTGACACATCACATTCACATACTATATCTACATGCACACACTCTATGCATCATACTTGTATCTGCATCTGATACACATACTCTGGCTGATGTATTCAAACTGCCCTTTTTAGGTTCCATTGTCACGGCCCGGGCCATCCAGGCCTTCTCGAGCAGTTAGGAGAGGGGACTCGACTCGCAGTTGAGGTAGATGTAGAGCGCCTGTCAGTCATGACGAGGAGTCCAGCGAGGAGGAGGAGTCAACGCATCCTCAGTCGGAGACATCCGCATGCAGAGATGATGACTCTGGTTTAGGTTCTGTGGACAGAGGTGACGCCGAGGAGGATTTTGAGGACGGCAACTCCGATTCAGATGGTGGTGCTGGCAGCGGCGGTGGTGCAGAGGCTGCTCAGCCAAAGAGGGTGAAGAGGGCCTCTCGATCTTGAGCTTGATAGCACTGATGCAGATGTTCCTGCTTTATTTTTCCTTTTACATGTAGTTGTAGCACATTGTATAGCTTAGGCAATTTTATTTTCTTCAAAACTTGTACCCTATTGTAAAATGTTGTAAAAAGAGACCATGATGGAATGAAACAACTTTTTGTTCAAAAAGTGTTGTATTTGTATTCTATGCATCGCATCGCATCATTTTGTACAAAAATGAGATTGAATGGAAATTGAACACCGTGTATTGCCAAGTCAGGTAGTGAACCAACGTAACAAACAAAACAACTTAACTCACTAAGAAACAACAAAACCTTAGCAAGTTTACAACTCGATAAGCAACGAGCAACAACTCCATAAACAAAGAGCAACAACTCTATAATCAAAGAGCAACAACTCGACAAGCAAAACTTAACAACTCGATAAGCAAATGCATTTTGGACAAATGAAGCGATGGAACAGATCCGAAACAGAGGTAAACTCAAACCTTCAGTACTCTCAGCACACAGGAAAGCTAGAAATTCTCTTCTGGAGACAAGGAAAAGATGTAGACCACTTTTTTTATCATGGCCGACCACTATAGGAGCCTGCCGACCAGTTTTTTGTTCTGCAGGCCAAACAAGTAGCTGGCTGACCAAAAAAACTAGCTGGCCGACCAGAAAAAGTGGTCGGCCGACCACTTGGCCTGGGGACCTCCAGTTTTCTGACACTTGTCCCCCAAACAGTGCCTTATCCTTCATAAAGGTTCTAGCTTCGTGGTTTCCTCATTCTATCTCAGTGTTGCACCAAAATGGAGGCATTTCTTGTCCAAAATCTCACAAATTGGATTGCTCCCTTGGATGGCTCGGAAAAGGTAAATTTTCGGGGCGTCGGCATAAATGCACTATTTATGCTGCGCCGCACCCTATTGTGTTTTCAGTTTCTTCATGTCGCGGCAAGGTTTTGGAATCCAGCAACACACGTCTTTAGCTTTGGCGGACAAGAGATATGTCCCACTTTCGAAGACTTCCAACACAGGTTGGGCCTACTTCAGCATCAGAGGCTTCCACAAGCTCTGGGAGGGGACGTAGGAACACCTGACTATGCCCCAATTTTATTTGCTTTAATCAGTACTTTTAAGTTTTCTTTATGAATGTAATAAAAATCAACTTCAATTTGTATTCAAGAGTAGGAGAACTCTGTACTGAAATCAATGTAATTGAAGGTTGTGGGTACTGAAAATTTTCCGTTTGGTCCAAAAATGGTCTAAGTTGTAAAAAGATTAATTTGAGTGAAATCAACTTTCATTAAAACTTTTCAAAACCATTTTCGATATGGATCACAACTGGACACGCCTAAGATCTATCACTGAGATGTACAACCCCGGATCCCAGCAACTGAAAAGGTGCCCCTAGTCTGAATAGCACTGCATCTGGAGATCACAACCGAGCTCTTGAATGCAGAATAGACGAAGATGACCAAACATGATCACATGGACAAAGTTGATCGGGGAAGTGTTTACGGCTGCACTTCAGAATGAAGTTGCCTACGTATCCCAAAGACGGGAATCAAGCCTTACGTAGTTCGGCTCAGGTTCACTCGTGTATTAACACTCTCCATTTGCGCTTTAACTTTTGCCAAGGCCGCCCTTTCTGGGTTTTCAACCTTGCGAGCTCAGTTTTTATTATTTCAAATTTTTCATGCTCTAACTTTTGCCTAGGTCGCCCTTTTGGGTTTTCGGCCTAGCGATCCACTCAGGGATAGTGTTTCTTCAACTTGTCCATGTTGATCGCCTGGGAGAACTCCAGGCCATCTAGGTCTATTAGAACGACAGTTCCACCTGACCAGATAGACTTGATAATGTAAGAACCAGTCCAATTAGGTCTGAACTTGCCCTTAGGGTCATGGATGAGAGCTCAATTGTCTTTGAGCACAAGATCCCCCTCTTTCAAATTCCTGGACTTAACCTTCTTGTTGAAAGCCCTGGAAATTCTTCGTTGATAACCCTGGACGTGATATAGTGCTTTCAGCCTTCTTTCATCAAAGAGCATGAGTTCTTCAAACCTGTTTTGCTGCCAATCTGCCTCAGTTATCTGACACTTAGCCAATACCCATAATGACGAAACCTCAACTTCGATAAGCAGAACAGCCTCCATCCCATAAACCAAGGAATATGGAGTTGCTCCAGTAGAAGTTCGAATTGAAGTCCGGTAGCCCCACAGAGCAAATGACAGCTTATCTGGCCAGTCCCGGTAGGTTTCCACTATCTTTTGCAGAATGTGCTTGATGTCCTTGTTGGTAGCCTCAACTGCTCCGTTGGCTAGCGGCCAATATGTAGATGACTTATGAAAAGCCACGTTATACTTCTCCAACAAGTCAATCACCTCCTTCTTGAAGTGAGAGCCATTATCTGAGACAATCTCATTCGGAACCCCGTAACGACAGATAATGTTGTTTCTGATGAACTTTACAACATGCGAATCCTTCAACACAACGTAAGATTGGGCCTCAACCCACTTCGTGAAGTAGTCTATCGCTACCAGAATGTACTCATGTCCATTGGACCCCTTCGGAGTGACAGCTCCAATCACATCAATCCCCCAGACTGAAAACGGCCATGGCGAAGTCATGTTGTATAGTTTCGACGGCGGAATGTTCATGCGGTTTGCATAGATCTGACATTTGTGGCATCGTTGGACAAAGCTAATACAATCCTCCTCTATGGTGGACCAGCAATAACCCTGTCTAAGGATCTTCCGAGCTAGCATCACCCCGTTCATGTGCGATCCACACTCTCCTTTATGGATGGCCTCCATCAGGCGCTTGGACTCTTCAGCATCAACACACAGTTTATGCATCCCGAGATGACCTCTCTTATATAGTTGACCCCCGTAGACTATGAACTAAGCAGCCATTCTTCGAATTGCCCTCTTATCTTTGGCATTTGCCCCTGGTGGATATGCTTCCTTCTCCAAGAAGTTTTAAACATCGTAATACTAGGGATTCTTATCTTGTGCTTCATCTATGGCAGCAATCAGCTCGTAGGCCGGCACAAATTTTTGTTCAATGTTGATCGGACGCATCTGGACTCCGAAAGGGATGTCTATCATGGAAGATAGAGTTGCTAGTGAATCTGCGAACCTGTTATTCTCTTTTAATAGATGAGCAAAATTTAGCTTCTCAAACCGAGGAATTAGCACGTCCAAGGTCTGGTGGTAGATTCTCATCTTTTCTTCTTTAACTTTCCAATCTCCTTTAGCTTGAGATACAACAAGGTTCAAGTCCCCGATGACATCCAATCGTTTTGCCCTTAGTTCTAGGGCAGCTTCTAAACCGGCAATACATGCCTCGTATTCTACCTCATTGTTCGATACTCTGAACCGGAGTATGAATGCTAAAGGGATACGGGAATTGTTGGGTGTTATCAGCAATACCCCTATCTCATAACCGTATTGGTTTGACGCTCCGTCAAAGTACATTGTCCAACATGCAGAATGGCCTCATTTGGGAACAGGTACTCGACTGCTTCATCCCCTTCAACTGGGTGATCGGGTAGGAACTCCGCTACCGTTCTCCCTTTTACTGACTTGCGCGTCACGTACTTCAAATCAAATCCAGAAAGCAGAAGCAACCAACGAGCTAGCCTACCCGTAAGTGCCAGTTTCTCAAAGAAATATTTGATGGGATCTAATCTCGAAACCAGTATTACGGAGTGAGCTAACAGGTAGTGCTGCAGCTTCCTAGTAGCCCATACCAAGGCCAGACAAGCCTTCTCCAGCGGAGTGTAGCGGGTTTCGTAATCCAGCATTTTCTTGCTCAGGTAGTGGATAGCCTTCTCCACCTTGTCCTCAGATTCTTGTGCAAGCATGCAGCCCATTGTAGTTTCAGTCACTGATAGGTACAGAATCAACGATTTCCCCGGCTCAGGCGGTGACAACAGAGGTGGGTTCTGTAAATATTGCTTGATCTGTTCAAAAGCAGTTTGGCATCGGCTGTCCCATTGGAACTTCGTTCCTTTTCTCAGGAGACCAAAGAGTGGTTCACAAGTCAAGGTTAATTTAGCAATAAACTGTCTTATGAATTGCACTTTACCCAGAAAGCCTTGCATCTCCTTTTCAGTCCTCGGTGGTTGCATTTCTAAGATGACCTTGATTTTGGAAGGATCGACCTCGATACCTCTGTGTGTGATCAAGAACCCCAGAATTTTCCCTGCTGTAACACCAAACGTATATTTTTGAGGATTCAGCCACAACTGATACTCTCTGATCTGTTGGAAGAATTTCTGCAAGGCAGTGTAGTGGCCCTCTCTTTCCTTGGACTTGACAATCATATCGTCCACGTACACCTCAACCTCTTTATGAATCATGTCGTGCAAAATTATGGTCGCAGCTCGTTGATATGTAGCTCCAGCATTCTTCAGTCCAAATGGCATCACCCTATAACAATAGGTTCCCCACGGGGTGGTGAAAACAGTCTTCTCCCGGTCTTCGGGTGCCATCAATGTCTGATTGTAGCCAGAAAACCCATCCATGAATGAGAGCAACGCATGCCCAGCAGTAAAATCCACTAACTCGTCGATATGCGGAAGAGGAAAGTCGTCCTTCAGACTGGCTTTGTTCAAATCCCTGAAGTCTACACATACCCGAATTCTGCCGTCCTTCTTTGGTACCAAAACTATATTGGCCAACCAAGTTGGGTATTCAGATACCAGCAGAAACCCTGTGTCAATTTGCTTGGTGACCTCTTTTTTGATCTTGAGAGCCCAGTCCGGGCGGATCCTTCTGAGCTTCTGCTTAACAGGTCGGGCCTCTAGGTCAAGAGGGATTCGGTCCTGTACAATCTCAGGATCGATTCCAGGCATGTCTTCATAGGACCACGCGAAAACATCTTTGAAATCTTTTAACAAAGCGACTAAGCGTTCGTGCTCCTCCAAAGACAACATGGACCCGATCTAGACCAGCCGCTGGTCTTTTTCAGTACCAACATTAATTTGGATGATTTCATCAACCAAGGGTTTTACAAACCTCTCATGCTCTTGATCAAGCAAATATTTCAAAACCGGAGGAATTTCTTCCTCATCGTTTTCATCGAAATTTTGAATGTCCTGATTAATGCAATAAATCAAAGGCATAGAAAAGTACTCGAAGGCCACAGCCGCATAATTCTCATTAATCACTTCCAAATTGCCTGATTCCTCTGTTACAACAGACTCAAAGGAAAAAGAAAAAGACGACCTAGACAGGACTATGGCATCCGGGTTGTCACCCCCAAGAATACCGGATTCAGACTCAGATGAGCTGGAACCTGATTTCGACTCCACAGACTCAGTGGAATCAGATTCCAGCTCATTACTTGACCCGGTGCTGCTCGATAAAAAGCTCTCCTTGTATTGCCAGACAAGGGACGGTGCGATGGATGCATCCAGAATGTTTGAAGATGGGCTCATAGCCGCTTCATTCCTGATCATGGACACTGAGAAGTTATCCCCCAAGCACTTATGTACGGTCGGAGGATTTGAAAGTAGACAAGCTAGTGCTACTCCCATTTCGAACTCTGTACTCTCGGAATCCTCCTCCCTGCACTATTCAACCTCAGCTGGTGGGTCTATTGGCTCCTCAACAACATCATCCCCAGACAATTGCAAGTCAAAGAAAATCTCAAACCTCGGCAAGCGCCGCCTCTCTGCATTTAGCCATGGCTCTGGGAAGCCGCAGAACGGGAAGTCTTCCCCCTCTCGAACAAAGCATTCGTTCAAGGTACCCTGGATGGGCCGGTGCACCAACTCATAAGGCTTCCTAATTTGCTTTGCTCTGGCCCTTCTGGCCATCTTTTTTCCTTTTCTCAACCAGTCCTCCTTGGTAGGCAAATAACCTAAACCAAAGGTATGTGGGTTATGGGGCACTTCGACCGATGCTACAACGCCTTTCCGGCCACTTCTCCCTAATCCCATCCTGGGGATGTGCTGGAGCTTGTTCATGAGATACACAGACTGTGCACTGACAAACAACCCCTCATCAATAGCTAAGATATTCTGTACAACCCAGGCCTCGGCTAGGGTGAATCTTGATAGGAACACATCTTCCGTGCCATGCTCAATCTCTAGAACTGGCGTAGAAACCTTCGGCGGCAGATGGATTGAAGAATTCCCAAAAACTATAGCCAATCCCTTCCCGTGGGGGTATTTAAGCATCTGGTGTAGGGTGGAAGAGACTGCATTCACCTGGTGCAGCCACGGCCACCCTAAGAGTAGATTGAAGGTCGTGAGAATGTCCAAGAGATGAAAGTCAATATCGTGTTGTCCTGGACCAACTTGAGTCCGAATCTGCACAGTCCCCATCACTTCTCTACTGGTATTGTCATATGCCTGAATCACCTGGGCAATTGGCACAAAATCAACGGGCTTCAACCCGATTGCATATGCCATCCTCAACGGACACCCGTTAATAGCGGATCCTGTGTCAACAAGAACTACTGGTATCCATTTCTCTCTACACTCCACAGAGATGTAGAGTTGTTTGTTGTGATCTGAGCCCTCAGGCGGCAGTTCCTTGTCAATGAAGGTTAATGTCGGGAAAGCTCCTCTCGGAAAGACCAACCCCACCAGCTGCTCAAGTGTGGTATCTAGTGAAAGTTTGGCCTTGTCCATTGCAGAAAGGACAGCCTGTCTATGAACTCTTGAGGCCATAAGCAGTCCCCAGATGGAGATGTCTGCTTTTATCTTCTTGAGCTGTTTCAGTACAGCCTCATCCTCAAGTAGTTTTTCTTTCTGCTTTTCTGCTTCCTTGTCCTTCTCGGACGCCTCTGGTTGATCTAGGTGTGGGGGCTTGAAATACCGCCCACTCCTGGTCATGTGGTCCACCTCGCCAACATACCAGGTATCATCCGGTTGGTTTTGTCCCCAATTTTCATCGATGTGGGCAAGACACAAGTCGTCGTCTTCCCACCACATTCCATCGGCCATCGACAAACAGCTATCTGGTTCCGTTACGACTACTCCTGTGCGCACAACACCTCACGTTCTTGTGCTCAAAGCACATTCTATCCCCACAGGGGCTTTGGCCTTTCTAGCCCTCTTGAGATCTTCGATTTTTTCCTGTTCAAACTGTTTTAGTGCAGCCTGCTGCTTAGTATCTTCTGTACTCAAAATGCTCTGATCCCGAGCAAAATTCTTAACATCGGTGCTCTCCAGTGGTCCATTTTGGTTCCCAGCCATTCCGGCCATGTAGACACCCCATTTTTGACCGTCCTCAAGACTTGGTTGTGCTTATAGGTACACCCAACAACTGGTTCGATTGCTCGCCCAGCATTCGACTGTCGCGGCGGAACGACACCGGTTCGAGTTTCCCGGACCTTGTATCCTTTCTGCTTCATTTTTGGACCCTGACTAGGTCCTGTTAGAGTGGCCCTCATAGTGCACTGCCGGCCATGGTATGGCTTTCCGCCATGGCTTTTCCTAGGACACGATGAAGCCTGCCGGCCATCGATTGTGGTAATCGCTGCCATTATTGATGGCCGGCACCCCCTATCTCAGCTGGTTTCCAGGCAGATCTTTTGAGCCAGCTGGATTTTCATTTGCTCCCCTCCATACACGTGTATGGAGGAATGGAAGCCTTGAAAAGCTTGTTCAAGAAGCTTTGGCTTTGCATTGTTCTATATATGGATGAGCCTTCTTCCTTAGGCAGGGGTTCTGGGTTTTGAAGAAGAAAAACTCTCTTCCTCTCTATATTGTGTGTGTTTTAGGCTTTAGAGTTGGATTTCCTTGCCCTTTTGCACTACAACACCTAGATATACACCTCCATCCTCCATTCCAGCACCTTGGAGGCCATTTGAAGAGGTTGGAAGCTCAGAATCTTGGACCAAAACCTGCTGGAAAGCTGCTCTTCTAGGGTAAATGCCTATTTCCCTCAAACTTGCACTTTCTTGCTTCATCTATAAGCCTTACTTTCAAGCATTTTTGGACTTTTTCATGAACATATTTTGAGCTCCTCTATATGTTTGATCAAGGACTCTTTGCTGTTTGAGGTCTCCTCCCCCCTTGCATGCTTTATCCCTCTTTGTAGGCCTTTTTTTGCATGATGTATTAGCCTCATTTGTGAGCACTTCTAGGCTACGATCCAAACTACAAAGTGCATTATTTTCAGTCCCTCTTCAACTTTTTTGAAGGGCTCTCCTCTATTTGAGGCCATCTACTGTCCCTTGTGCTTTACCTCTCTTTGTAGGCCCATTTTTGCATGATTGATTAGCCCTATTTGTGTTCACTTTTGAGTTTTGTTATAAACTGGAAAGAGTCTTGTTTTGATCTCCTCTTTGAGTTTGTTTAAGGTTCCATTTTTTTTTGGAGTCATCTCTTTCTTTGCATGCTTTATTTCTCCATGCTTTGAGCCATACATGTGAGCATTTGTATCGGCCTTGTTTGGCCTATTAGCCACTGAAATCCATTGTATTTTCAGTGGCCTTGTTGTGTTCTTGAAGGCAAAAATTAGAGGGGGGTGACCCCCTCTCTCCTTGTCATGTTTGGTGGTCTTTTGGGCCTTCCAAAGAGACTACATTTTGCATGCCTCTAGGCCTTGTTCCAGGCCCTTTTTAGTGGGTTTTGGGACCCTCTCGAGCCATTTCCAGAATTGGTTTGGCCTTGTTGAATGTCCATCTTGGATGTGTCTAATAATTCCTTGTGTGGCCCTCCAAAGAAGCCCCTCATTTTGGCATGCATTGGCTGCATTTCCATGATTATTTGGGGGTATTTTCACATGTTTAGTTCACTAATTTTGGTTGGTTTGGTGAGATTTCATATGCTTCATATACATGTCATACAATTCATGCCTACTAGCCAATCTTGTATGTTATGTTAGTCCATTATGCTAGCATCTTTTGGCCATGCTTTGAACTAGAAATGTTCATGTGTTGGGGCTGCCTTGCCTCTGTATTTATGCTTCATGGTCAAATAATGCATGCTTTGTATAGCTGTAGTGTCATTGACCTTGCAAGCTTTGTGTTTCGGTGATGCATGCATGCTATCTTTGAGATATTTAGATGATTTGGCATCATTTAATGCTTCATTTCAGAGCATGTACCATTGTCACATTCTCACTTCATTCATGCTTCAAGTGTCTTGGAATGTCGTGCATCATTGCCTAGTTTAAGGCTTAGCTTGTGTGCTTGCATGCCTAGGTATTTGAGCCTTCGTTCCAGCATGTTTAAGTCTTTGTTTAGGCCTAATTAAGCTCTGTCCATGCTTAGTTCATGTGTTCATGCCATGTATTGCATGCCTCCTTTGTATTGCTCTTTGCTAGCTTTCATGACTTAGGACCTTCGCATGCTCTACTTGTGTCATTCAAATGATTTGGCATCATTTATCATCTCATTTCAGTGCATATAGTGTTGTTACACTTGCACATTTGTCACTTCTTAGGCACTTTTGAGAGTTGCCCTTTTAGGCCCCTTTGATGAACCTTTCGCATTTTGCATGCTTAAGTGTTTTGTGTGGCTTAATTCATCGCTTTGGCTACTAATTTGGACCTAGTTGAGAGTTGTCCATCTTTGGTGTAAGCCCATTTTGCCATGTTGTCGCATGCTCGTTACATGTAGTATGTTGTTGCATACTTGCTTAGCTTTACATGCCTTGCATGTTCATATGTTCATATTGCATTTTGTCATAGGTTGTTGCCTCATATTATGCTCATATGCTTGTTGCATGTTCGGTTTGATTGCATGTTTGCATACTTAGGTCATGTTGCATGTTTGCCATGCTTATGTGTTGCATTGCTTGGATTAAGTGTTAATCCGAGCACGAGGAACGAGGGGCGTTTCATACTTAAAGTGATGGAACGTGTCTCAATTCTCGGTCGCTGAAGCTCTTGATGATTCATGATAGAGTTCTAGGCTTTACTTGCTTTATCTATACATTCATTGTCATATTGATTCGCACAAGTTGGATCTTTGGCCATCATGCATCGGGATACGTGATTGATGGTCATGGATCTGACTAGGCCTCTCCCTCGATGTTTTGAGGTGATTTGGAGTGCCATGGTGCATACATGTCCTCGGGAAATCCTCCCTTTTCTCTATTTTGTGTTTCGTTGCAGTTTGGTGTCACAACACACCAGTGGCTGGCAGCCTGCCATTGATGGCCGGCAGTGTGCCACCCTTGGCCGATGCTTTTGCCCTAGTCGGCAAGATTCTCCTCTGGCGGCAGCCACGTGACTCCCCCTGCAATGTTTTGGTAAAGTTCGGCAACAAGCATTGGAAGACACCCTGTAAACAGAGCCTCTAAAGAGCAACCGGAAGGCCTTCCAAAGCGAGGAACCGAAGCGAGCACGCATGCCTCTCTTCTTCAAATAGAGTTGGAATGGCATCATTTACTGCTTTCCCTATTTGTTTGTTGTCGTTCATTAATTTGTTAATTAATTAAGTTATGTAATAATTAGTTGTAGCTAGTTATTCATTTGGTTCTATAATAATTAATTAGCTTGTGAGTTAGTTAATTAGGTGGCCTGTGTTATTTCTTCAGTCCCTCCGAGTGAGGGCAAATTTGTAATAAGTGTGGGTGCGTGTGTGCATGTCTTCCAACCCCACGTCTTTCTTCCTTTTATTTAACTGCTTATAATGGTTAGATTTAAGGCATACTTCAATTAGCATACCTTATGCTATGCATGTGTGCATTCATCCATTCGTATTGCATGCACCGGGCTCGGCGTATCATACTAACTGCATAAGTATTCCAAATCTAACTTGAAATACGTGTTACTTGTCACATTTCATATGCCATCTTAGATTAGCCGAGCCTACTCTAGATTGCATTTTGTATGCGATGCATTAGCCACTTAACATGGACTTGGATTATGCATGTTTGCTAACAAGTTTTCTGTTTTGGCACGGAGTACACTGTAAGTATTTATGCTTTAGCATCTCACATGAGTGTGAATGTTAACATGACAGCATGCTTACCATGTGGTTATATGCTTATGTGATAAACTGCCTGAATGCCCATGGGTGAAGGTTGGATTACTTGAATTGGGATAATTCATTGAAACCCGTATTTTAGCCTACTTGCGAGTAGCAAATTTCAAAACATTTATAAACAAACGGATATGCAATGCCTCGTTCCAAATTAGGCGATCTAGTCCATACTTTTGTGTTGTGCGCATCACATAGTAATTCTAGGCTAATTAATCAGAATAAGAACACATAACGTTTTCAAAACGAGATATCACGGTTAGTAGAGGCCGATCTTTGGATCGGGGGAGAGGGGGTGCTCATAGCTGACCTTCCCCAATCGTACCCAAGTTCCCGAGCCGAGGCAACTTTGGTGATGACGGACACGTGGCCTTTTGGCACCGAGTCAGGGTTTCCTAAATTTTCCCATTATAAAATATTTAGGTTGTGACTCTATATTTGGCAAAGCAGTCCATGTTTGGCACTTCTTTTCTAAAAATATGTTTTTTTCTCAAAACGATTTGCCGGATTTGGACTCTTTGGTTCAAGATTAAGAACCGTGACACAAATCGAGTCCGAACTGTAGTGAGGTCCCTCGTGGACTTGTTACAGGCCAGTGCTGATGTCCCCGTCTTTGACGGACCCTGTTCTGGCCGAGGCTGCTCAATAACATCCGGCTCATCGCTGAGCCACCCAGTAGCTTCTGCTGATCGTTCTAGATTAAACCAGTTGACAGTCACGTCCCCTGAGTCTTGTTCATTGAAGAATTGAAGGTTGGCTATGTCCTCTTCTAGTTTCGCGAGGTCATCTAGCCCCTGATTAGGTCTATCCTCCCGAACCACACTGATCTCTGCCCCCACTAGCAATTCTACCTTTGGCTTAGGCTGATCTGTTGAAGTAATGTAACCACTCGGGTTGTACACAAAGCTTGCAGACCCCTCAGGCCTTGAATCCTCATTACCATTTGCCTCAGTAGTCGTCCCAATTCTATCTTCGATATCAACCACCACCAGTTCAGGTTGGGTTTGGGAGGTGTTTAACATGCACAATCCCGTGCTGTCCGGAATGAACACCTCCGGCTTGGGTAGGTGGGAAGATGTGATATATATACTAGGGTCGTATAACACAACCCCAGTTTGGATTAGGTTGATGCGTTTAGGAGGTGGAGCTTGGTTATGTGGTGGGAGAGGGTTGGTTGTGACATTCGGTTTCTCCAAAGGCATGATCACCCTATTGTCAATGAGATCCTGAATCTCATGACGCAATCGAAAGCACTGGTCGGTTTCGTGACCATGCTGTTGGTGAAAGGCGCAGTACTTCGCCGGGTTATGGGAGGGAGGAAGATTTTCTGGTAAGGGCCGCGGCTCTAGGGGCTTCAAGTGCCCTTTCTTGATCAAAAGCCCCAAAGCTTTGGACAAAGGCATGTATAGTTAGGTGAAGGTTCTCTAGCCTCGGGGTGCGATTCCGTCATTTATGAAGCTACTTCCGAACACACCAAGAAGGGTGTAGCTGCAAGGGTTTTTAGAGTGGTGGTGGTGACCATTCCTATATTTGAAGTTCTAGCAGCTGCAGCACTGCTTGTGCCTGCATTCGTATTGCGGTTGAATGCCCTCTTGGGCTGCTCTCTTTCATGGTCAATCAGACCTTGTTTCATTGCGTCCTCGATCTGCACCCTGATCTCATGTAAGTCTGCAAATGTGGGTAGAGGGAGCACAATTATGTTTTGCATGAGCTTGGGTTGGAGGTTGCGCACAACCATCTGAATCTGATCTTTGTCAACGGGCCTAATGGTCATCATCGAGGCTTTAGCCCTCCAGCGGGTTACAAAATCGGAGAAGCTCTCCTTTGGCTCTTGCCTGGTTGTCTCGAGATCACGAGTTGTGACCTCGATCTGAGTGTTGTAGGAGTATTGAGATATAAAGGCCTTAACCATCTCTTCCCAGCTTCTCTTAACAGAGTCCTCTAGCTTCGCATACCAAATAGCCGCTATACCCGACAGGGTCCGGCCAAACAGGAAAAGCTTCTACAATATGGAGAGGCCCATCGGCCTTAGGATATCCGAAAATAGATGCAGGTGTACCATAGGATCTCCAGAACCGTCAAAACGGTCTATGTGCGGCATTTTAAACCGGTCTGGCAGAGTCACGGCCGAGTCGGTGTATCCATCCTCTATATCCGGAATGGATTTTATGCCTTGAGACTTCTTGAACAGCTTTTCTAGCTTGCTCACTTTTAGCGCTGTTGGATCCACCTCAAATTCAAACGGTGAATCCACTAGATTGGTGGGCGCTTTGGATAGCTGGGGTAGGATTGGGGGCGGAGTCGGCCCCGTTGGAACGTTCGTATTTTCCTGGACGTTGGCTGTCTCCTCGAGTATTGGAACTCTTGGTGGGGGAGGAGTTGGGTGCGAAGTAGATACTCTGGTTTGCTGCTGTAGCCTAGCGATTAACTCTACCTGCTGGGCCACTACTTCTGCTTGTTGTACAGCCACTTCTACCTGACGGGCAGCATCCTGCTGCATAGCTTGCATACTCTCCTGGAGTTGACGCATCATCTCTTCCATACTTGCCATAGGGTGCTGGTCTAACTGAATAATCGGTATATCTGTCTCTGTAGTAGACTCGAAAATCTCAACTCGACTACTCAAGGACCACTGATCTGGAAACCGCTATACTGATGCACTGTGCCTAGCTGACCTCCATCTAATAACAAGGGGTAATGAGTGGTACACTGGTTGTTCGTCTATCAGATCCTCGGATCGATGAAGTCTGCGACCTCTAACCCAGAGTGCTTGGGGAATATCTGCCTGGTCGGATGCAATCGTGCTAAACTACCTTGCAAAAAGATAAATAAAGCATAATAAGGAAACATACAACCAGAAAAACGGACACCATAACGGCTTAAGTAAAGACAACACACAGTTGATATGACAACACACAGTTGGCACTTGTAAGCTGAATACACTGTTCTTAAACACTATTCACTGTGCCCAAATTGCTGCCCCAGATCTGATATCCTCAGGTAAGACTAATTCCCGAATACTGATGCCCTCAGGCTTGATACCCAGACTTCCAAACTGATATATGCATTCCCTGTAGAGGCATACTCTAAAAGCACATAGTAAACAAGTGAGAGCCAAAACACCCCTATGTTGGGGTAGGGTTTCCCTGTCCTATTTTGTTAGGAGCTAGGGTTTTACTACGCACACAGCGGTTTCAAAACAACCTACAATCGGGTAAGCAACCTGTCCTAGCTTGGAATGGTCACTATGGATTCTGAATATGCACTAGGTTGAATGGTAAAAAAGGGTGCCTCGGTAAAAATCGGGGTTTGTGTCCCCATCGTGGCAGAGCCCGCAACCGGTCAGCCATATGGCACGCTTTTCCAAGCAAGCCTCCGGCAAATCGTTTAGGAATAGCATATGGCAAACACGGTGTCCTAGGCGCACCAATGCAAATGCAATGCAAAGAGACACATAAGTGTAAAAAAAACAAGATATCATGAGTTCGAGTCAAGTTCTCTAAATCTCCAGCGGAGTCGCCAGAAACTGTAGACCGCCCCTAAGAACTCCCGGCTCCACGCCGTGAGGGCACGAATTCGTTTGTTCTTTAGCTACTACAGTTCGGACTCAATGTCATGGTTCTGAATCTAATCTCACAAAGTGCAATGTGAGACCGATAAATCACCAAAGAGTCCAAATCCGGCAAATCGTTTTGGAAAACTAATTTTTATAAAGAAGTGCCAAACATGGACTGCTTTGCCAAATACAGAGTCACCACCTAAATATTTTATTTTGGGGGAATTTAGGAAACCCTGACTCGTGCCTAAGGCCACGTGTCCGTCATCACCAAAGTTGCCTCGGCTCGGGAACTTGGGTACGAGAGGGGAAGGTCATGCAATGAGCACCCCCGCTCGCCCCGATCAAAGATCGGCCTGTACTAAGTATGATATTTTATTTTTGAAAACACATGTGTTCATATTCTGGTTATTAACCTAGAATTACTATGTGATGCGCGCAGCATACAAGTATAGACTAGATCGCCTAAGTTGGAACAAAACATTGCATATTCGTTTGTTTGAAAATGGTTTGAAGTTTGCTACTCGCAAGTAAGCTAAAAATGCGGATTTCAATGAATTGTTCCAATTCAAACAATCCAACCTTCACCCACAGACATTCAGGTAGTTATATCAAATAACCAGTTAGCCTCATGGTAAGCATGCTTTCATGGCAACATTAACACATATGCAATATGCTAAAGCGTAAACACTCACAGTGTACTCCGAGCCAAAACAGAGAACTAGTTAGAAATCATGCATGATCCTAGTTCATGTTAAGATGACTAATGCAACACATGCAAAAATGGAGCTAAAATAGGCTCGGCTATTCTAGAATGGCATATGAAATGCAACTTGATACATGTATTCAACTTGGAATGAAAATACAATGTAGTTAGTATGATGCGCTGAGCTCGGTGCAAGCAAAACAGATGAATGATGCACGCATGCAAGCATAAGTATGCTAATCGAAACATGCCCTAAAACTAACCATCGTAAGCGGTTAAGTAAAAGGGAGAAAGAAATGGGGGTTAGAAGACATGCATCACACACACGCATGCTTATTACAACAGTTGGCCCTTTCGACGGACGGTTCGAATAAGAAGCTATCTAGCCAATCTAAGCTAATTAAACTAATTATTACAAAACAATGCTAATTAACTATTCCTAGTTAACCAACTATTATAAAACGAATAAGCAGCTAAACGCATTAACTACTTAAATACAGAACCGAAGCATAAGCTAGCTAAGGAAAACAGTAAAACAGGAGCCTTGAGGTGAGAAGTGCATGCATGCTCGGTCGCTTCGTTCGGAAATCCATCGCGATGCCCCGATTTGCCTCTGTTTTGAATTGTTCTCAGAACCTTGCACCAAGCTCCATAAAGCTTCTAACTCACCTTGGGGACCTGTGGGAGGGCTGCCGACCACCTAGGGGTGTTTCCAGCCATTGCCCGACCACTTTCTATTGCTGCAGACCAGAAAAAGTGGTCGGCCAGCTAGTTTTTCTGGTTGGCTGACCAGTTTTTGCTGCATTTCTCCAATTTGCTACAACAGAGAGCAAGAAAGGGCATGGCAATGTATTTGCAAGATATGTGTGCACAACCACCCTCCCTATCATTTCATAAGCTCAAGGGAGTGCGGTTCTTGACCCTCGGGCCACCAATCACGCATCTCGATGCATGATGGCCGAGAAGCCAAATTGCACAATTCAATGTAAAATGAATGCACACATAAACATATAAAGCCTAGAACTCTATCATGTACGATCAAGAGCGTCGGTGACCGAGAATTGAGACATGTTTCATCACTGCAAGTATGAAACATCCCTCGTTTCTCGTGTTTGGATTAACACCTAATCCAAACAAAATGCAATTCAACAACAAGCATGTTAAACATGTAATGTAACATGGCATATACAATGCAATGTAAGGTAGCATGCACAAGGTGAAGAATATGGCATACACAATGCAATGAACAACATGGCATACTCATGCAGTGCAACATGATCCACTTAACAAAACTAATGACATGCAAAGAAGGCTAATGCATGCATACACAAAGCAAGGCAACATAAGCATGCAACAACATGGCAATGTAAGCATGAAATAATCATGAAAGCAAACATGTGTAGGTGCGCCCTTGGGCCTCACTACAGTTCGGATTCAATTTGTGTCACGGTTCTTAATCTGAACCAAAGAGTCCAAATCCAGCAAATCGTTTTGAGAAAAACAGATTTTTGTAAAGAAGTGCCAAACATGGACTACTTTGCCGAATACAGAATCGCCACCTAAATATTTTTTATGGGGGAATTTAGGAAACCCTGACTCAGTGCCTAAAGGCCACGTGTCCGTCATCACCAAAGTTGCCTCGGCTCGGGAACTTGGGTATGATTGGGGAAGGTCAGCTATGAGCACCCCCTCTGGCCCGATCCGAAGATCGGCCTCTACTAACCGTGATATCTTGTTTTGAAAACATTATGCGTTCTTATTCCGGTTATTAGCCTAGAATTACTATGTTATGCGCACAGCAAACAAGTATAGACTAGATCGCCTAATTTGGAACAAAACATTGCATATCTGTTTGTTTGGAAAACGCTTTGGAATTTGCTACTCGCAAGTAGGCTAAAATACGGATTTCAACGAGTTGTCCCAACTCAAACAATCCAACCTTCACCCACAAGCATTCAGGCAGTTAATCAAATAAGCATCTAGCCTCATGGTAATCATGCTATTGTGTTAACATTCACACTCATGTGAGATGCTAAAGCATAAAAAGCTCACCTAGTATTCCGTGCCAAAACAAGAACATGTTAGCAATCATGCATGATCCAAGTCCATGTTTGAATGTCTAATGCAACGCATACGGAATGTCACTAGAGTAGGCTCGGCTAGTCTATAAATGACATGTGAAAATGCACAAGTAGCATGTATTCAAGTTAGATTTGAAATACTTATGCAGTTAGCATGATGCGTCGAGCCCGATGCATGCAATATTGATGAATGATGCACGCATGCATAGCATAAGGTATGCTAAAGGTAAATATGCCCTACTACTAACCACCAAAGCAGGTAAGTAAAAGGGAGAAAGAAGTGGGGGTTGGAAGACATGCACACGCACCCACACTTATTACAAATTTGCCCTTGCTTGGGGAGGTTGAAAGAATAATACAATTTAACTAACCAACAAGCTAATTAAATATTACAAATCAACTAATTAATTAAAAAATCAATTAAGTACTGAAAGCAGTAAAAGGCCTCGGGAAGAGGGTCCAATGCATGCGTGTTCGGGTTTGCTCGGAAAGATCACTGCCATGCACAAGATGCCTCTGCTTGGGCTGTTATCCTCCTCTAAAGACTGCACAAGTCCCAAGGTTGCTTCTCTGAATGCTGTAGAACACCACCGGCTGAAGGGATTGGTCACCGGCCATGTATAATGTTCACCGGCCACAAAATGATCCATCGGCCAACAATGGATGGCCGGTCGGCACTGAAGATGGCCGGCCGGCCAAATCTTTCTGGAAAAATTGTTTTGACAGCAGGAGAGGACAGAACTTGGCATGGCAATGCATTTCAAGCAATGTATGCACCAACCACACTCCTTATCATGTTTATGACTCAAAGGAGGATGGGCCTCGATTCTCGGACCACCAATCACGCATTTCCATGCATGATGGCCCAAAGAATCAAGTATGCATTTTGATATGGAATGCAATGCACATAATCAAACAAATGGAACTCAACCTCTATCACAAGCAATTCAAGAGGCAAACACATGCATGCCAATGCAATACAATCCTAAGCATGCCGACTAGTATGCCAAATGGACAATACAAGCAAGCAATGCATGTTAGGCGCACAACCTAAAGAAGCATGTAAGGCATGAAGCAATGCAACCTACAAGTATGCAAGAGGTAATCTAAACATACAAGTATGCAAGGCATGCGACATCATACAAATGGGACCAAGCATGCGACAACACACAAGGTAAGCATGCAACACAAGCTAAGGGAGGGACTTACACTAATTGGATAGCCCTAAACGAGGTCCAAAACAGTGGCCAATGCTATGGAAGTGAGGTCCAAAACACACACACACATGCATGCAAATATGGTCCAATTCCTAAGCATAAAGGGACAACTTCTAAGCACACCTAAAAGGAAGTAAACATGGACAATTAGCATGCATAGAAAGCTCTGAAAATCATGTCAAAGTGGTGCCAAGCCAAGCCAACACAACAAGCATAAGCATGCAATTAGAGGTCCAAAACATGGAGCATGAGATGACAACCTTATGAAACATTAAAGGGACATCAAATGCAAGCATGTAAGCACATCAGGAGGTCTGAAATAACATAGTATGTGGTTCCAAACCACTGAAACAAAGCAAGGACGGCATGCTAGAGGGGCCAATGCTTAAGGCATACAAGAGGGATTGCATGGTAGCTATACAAAGCAAGACATGAATGACTCATGACCTAAAATTGTCCTCAAGCACACTAAAATATGCATAAAAGCTTCACAAAGCTTGGGCAAAATACATGAGCATGGTAGTCTAAATGCTATGCATGTATTGAGGTAAATCATGGCACTACAAGGCATGTATGCTAAGCAAGCATGGTGTACCAAAACCAACTAAACACAATGCTATATTATGACATAATAAGCATAAAAATCAGTCAAGGCATGGCCAACATGAACCTAAACATGGTGCTCACTAAAGAGGCAAAAATGGCCCTTTTCAAGGACAACAAGGAGAAGGGGTGGCCCTCTCCTTCCTAGGACCTCAAGGCACCATCCTCATCACTAAAATCCCTCAAGATTTCAGTGGTGAAGAGGCCCAAACACAATGGTCCCGAAGCTCAACCAAAATGGCACAAAAGAAAGGCCAAAGAAGCCTTAAGAGAGGTCAAACAACCCCAAAGCTTAAAACACCCTTAACAAACTATTTAGAGCAGACAAAAACAAGACTTTTATATGTTATACACTAAGCTCAAAAATATATGCAAGATAGGCTAAAAAGCTTTGCAAAAATGGGGAAAAAAGAGCAAGTTTGTTACCCTTGAAGACCTCCTTCACAAATGGTGGTCCCACTGCCTTTCCAAGCTCAAAACCAGCTCCAAAACTTCAAAACAACCCTCAAGGGCCTTAGCTCCCAAGAAAAGGTGTGATGGTGGGTGTTTGTGTGCAAAAATAGGACTAAACACACACTAAACACAAGAAATAGAGTGATATAGAGATAGAGAATATATGTAAACCCTAACCCTAAAGCTCAAGCTCTGAAAATGTTGTCTAAAATGTCTAACCCTAAGACAAGAGAGAAGCGCCCCTCTTTTATAGACAATTAGTCTTGTAAAGCTTCCAAAGGAAGCTAACAAGAGGGAAATCCCTCCATACACGAGTATGGAAGGGGTGACAGTGTAAGCCAGCTGCACAAAAATATCTACAAAAACAGATGCACAGTAGTCGGCCGGCCAAAAGTGCAATTGACCAAAAAAAGATAGCCGGCCGGCCATCTATAGTGCCGGCCGGCCAAACATTTGGCCGATGGCAACAAAACACAGTCGGTGGCCTCAAGCCATGGCCGGTGGAGTATGGGGATAGCCCACAAGCCATTCCCTGCCCCTCTAAGGCAAAACATAAGTGTTTGGGGCAAAACATAAGTGTTTGGTGCAAAACCAGACACGAAACAGTCGAGTCGAGAGATCTTGAGGCAAGGCGCGTAGCCGAGACCTCCGGGAACTCAAGACGAACACAAACATGGATGATCACCGAGTGTTCAAGCGGTGACGTCTAAGTCTTGAGGACGGTCAAAAATGGGGTGTCTACAACATGCTCAATGGACTTAAACCAAAATGGACAGACCTTAGTCATGCCCAAATCAGTGGCCATAACACCAAAACATAGGCATGAAATGCAAAACAAAGCATGCACATGCATTGGCCCATCAACTAGGCCTAAGAGCACAACTCTCAAGAGTGCTTAAGAAATGATAAACATGGGAGTGTGACAACACTAAAGGCTCTGAAATAAGGTATGAAATGATTCCAAATCACTCAAACAATAGGCACAAGACATGCTAGAGTCCTTAAGGCATAAGGCTAGCGAAGAGCAACACATAGGTGGCATGCAAAACATGGCACAAACGCATGAACCAACCATGGACAGAGCTTAATTAGGTTTAAACAAAGACCAAAACATGCTAAGATGAGGGCTCAAGGACCTAGGCAAGATGGCATACATGCTAGGCCACAAACTAGGCAACAATGCATAACACTCAAAGGCACTCAAAGAGTGAATGAAGTGGGAACATGGCAATGCTATATGCTCTGAAATGTCATGGTAAATGATGTCAAATCATGCACACAACACAAATGAAGCATGCTATGGTACCCAAAGCTTGAAGCTAGCATAGGCATTTGTACTACAACTTTGCAAAACATGAAGCATATGGTCAAGGAAACCTAAAATTGTCCTAGAACATGTCAAAATGATACTAAAACATGTATGGAAGGAAGCCAAAAATAAGCTAGCATGAAGGGCATGAGGCATGGCATATGCAAGGCAAATAAGGTGGATTACACTACACCTATCAAGACCAAGCATGAGATGACTTAACCAACAAAAATCAGAGTTATATCATAGCAAAATAACCCCAAAAACACGTTAAAATGATAGCTCGCAAGCTTAGGCATGAAGGCATACGCAATGACTCATGTTAAGGCATAAAGGGCAAACCCTCCAACGCATTGAAATGAGTGAAAGATGAAAGTATATGACCATGAAACATGCATTGAAATCTCATAACAAATGATGCCAAATCATTAAAATAGTCCAAGTAATGCATGCTAATGGACTCAATACACAAAGTTAACAAGCTAGATTGAACCATGGCAATACAAAGCAAGTCATGCATGACCAAAACAACACAAATCAGAGCTTAAGCATGCTAAAACATGGACAAAATCTTCTTAGAGTTAGGCCAAAATCATGCTAGAATGACATGTTAAAAGCATGATACACATGAGGCTAGTTCATGGAATTGCACTACAAGTGCATGAAGCATGCAAGGGCCAACCAAACCAAACCTTAACAGAGGTATGACATGGCAAAACATCACCAAGAACATGCTGAGATGGACCCAAAACAAGCTAGAAAGACATGCTCCTTCATGAAGCATACAAGACTAGTTTATGAGGATTACACTACAAGTGTACTAAGCATGCAAGAGATGACAAAACCAAGTAAAAATAGTGGTATGCCATGTCAAAATAACCCCAAATACATGCTAAGATATGGCCAACATAAGCTTAACAAACATGAGGCAAATAAAGCAAGCATTCAAGACACAAGGAGAGGGGATGACTCTCTCCTATTTGGGACCTTAAAACACCATTTCCACCACTGAAATTCCTATGAGTTTCAGTGGTGAGAAGGCTAAAACAAGGTGGTCCCAATAGCTTAAAAGAAAGGCACAAAACAAGGCCCAAACAAGGCCTAAGAGGGGGTAGACTACCCCCAACACAAAACTGACCTTAAACAAACATTTTAAGGACTGAAAAAAAGAACTTTTTGCAGTAGGAAGTTAAGCCCAAAACACCATGCAAATAGGTCCAAAAGCTTAATCAAAACAAAGGGTTAAAGGGTTAGTTGACTCACCCTTGTAGAACATCTTCAAGGCTACCACTCCATCAGCTTTCTTGGATCAAAACTAATCCAAAAGCACCAAAAACAACCTCAAGAAGCCTCAACAACAAAGGGATGGTGTTTGAGTGTGTGTTTGTGTGCAAAAGTGTGATAAAATGACACTTTAAGGCACAAAAATGAAAAAGATGGAGGATTATAAAGACAAAGGTGTATGTATCACTCCAACCACCAAAATCTGAACTTGGAGGAGGAGGGGGGAGGTTCTCTCTTACAGAGAACAAGCAACAAACTTGTTGGACAAGCTTTTGGCCTAAAGCCATCCCTCCATACACGTGTATGGAAAATGGCTTCTGTGCCTTCCAACTGGCATAGATGTACTAAAAATATCTCCAAAAATGTGATGAAAAGCAGCCGACCACCACAAGTGGTCTCCCAAGACAAAAAGTAGTCGGCCAATGGGGGAGAAGATCTACAACATGAAAGCAAGCCAAGGGATAAGAAAAGTGGTCTCCAAGGGAAAGAACTGGTCTCCCACCATTGTAGCACCTTCCAAATAAGGAAAACAAGGTTTGTACCAAAAAAAAACCAAAAGGGATGCAAGACGAAAGTTCGGGAGGCAAAGTGAGTAGCCAAAAGCCTCGAAAACTAGTCTACGGGCATCAAAAGTGGTCCACGACCACAAAAGTGGTCTCCCGGACTACAGTCTCCCTCTAGGCAGAGGCAACAAGGTATGGTTCAAAAACCACACCAAATGGAGAATGTTAAGCGGTCCCGAGACAAGGCGCGCGGCTGAAGGCTCCGAAAATTGAAAACTAGTGTCCAAGCAGGAAAAATGGTCTATGACCACGAAAAGGTGGTCTACAGACCACTCCCTTCTTCTAGGGAAGAGAAAACAAGATTCGGTCCACAAATCGAGCCAAAACACAAAGAGTTCAGAGGCCCTGAGGCAAGGCACTCAGCCGAAAACTCTGAAACCTCGGAACAAGCACAACATACGCAATCACGAAGCGCTCAATCGATGACGTCTGAATCTTAAGGTCGGTCAAAAATGGGGTGTCTACAACACCCCTCTTAGGCTTCTTTCTTATCCTTTTAATTCATTCATAATGTTCAATGCATGCCTAAGAGTACTTAGAAGTGAAAGAGAACGGAAAATGAAACACAGAACACCTTTACCAATTTTCTAAAACAGGGGTCCCCACTCGAGCGTGGACTCCCCCACTCGAGCGGACCCATTAGGTCTGCAAAACTACTAGTTACCTCATTTTTACGCTCAAGCGTGAAGATGGGCGCTCGAGCTAAAAGTCTCACTACGTGGCTCCCCGCTCGAGCGTGAATATCACCGCTCGAGCGGACACCCATGTCTGCAAAACTTCTGAGAGCTCGCATTTCCCGCTCGAGTGGTGCCTTCCCTGCTCGAGCAGACATGCCAAATTCTGAAAAATCCAAAATTGTTCTTGAGCTTCAAACTTGCATTCAAATCAACATATCTTGCATATAATGACTCAAACTTCACATATACATTTACTATAACATGATCCAACACCAAATTCATTACATTATGAAGCTCAATTTCATGAATTAATCACATGTATGTCCCAAATTACACCAAGCTTATTTCCAACATAACAATTTCATGTATTCAAAACTCATACTCTTATGAATTGTACATGCATGTGAGATATAGCTCTCATTCTCAATTTAAATGATAAAGAGATGATCAAAAGCATGAACTTCAATCAAAGATTCAACATGGATCATGTCTTTCAAGCTCAAACATACAAATTCATGGCAATTTCCTACATGCATGTGTGTATTGACTTCCAATTTATCAAAACCAACTCATTTTCATCATAATCAATTCAATTCATGTTCTTGATCACCATTTAGTCTTGAATTCACAAAATCACAAGCTCAAACTCATGAATTTACTCACCTAGGAGCTTTAATCTTCACAAATTCTAGTTGAATCTTGAGTCCAACCTTCCAATTTCACAAACTTGAGCCAAACACACAATTCTCCTTCTTTCTCTCTCTCTAGAGCCGGCCCTTCACTCTCACTAGTGTGTAATTCAGATTTTGAGTTCAAGAAAAAGTGAAGATTAGTGTATTTATAGGCTATCTTAATTGCAAGGCACTAATACTAATTAATTGAGCACTATTACATCAATTTAATCTATTTAATTTGATCCGAATCAATTTTTAATTAAATTTTACCGTAGGCTCTAAAAATTATGCTAATCACAAAGGTGTAGTCAATTTCAGTTTCTGTGGCCTATAGGGCTTTCAATTTAAATTCCAAAGCAGAAATTCAAACAGATTTTCCTACGGTGAACAGATAGAAATTCAAAACCACATATATTCATATAAATGGCACTCAAAATCATATCAAACGCATAATCACATTCATGATAAAGATCAATTAGCATAATACGGAGTAGGGTTATCACACTCACCGCCAAATGGTGGATTGTTCTTGTGGTGGGACATTCATATCCAAAAATGACACCGAGGCATGGCAATTATTTGAGAACCTAAATGATAATTCCTTTCACTATGCCTTCACAGCTCATCAAGTCCGGTAACTTGTAGTTGGAGCCTTGAAAAAATGGAGGCATTTATGAGGTATGGCAAAACCTAGAGTTAGCCCAACAAGTACAGGCATTGTCCTACAAAATGGACCAAGTATTAGCTTCGGGACATGCCCTACACAATAAGATCAACCTCAATTTCACAAGGCATGTACTATTTGTGTGAGCCCTGCTCATGACTTTAGTGAGTGCTCTTCAGCATCACAATTTCCGAAATTAGTCCAAGAGCATGTAAATGCGGCTCAAGGATTCTCTAGATTGGGTAATGACCCATATTCCAACATATACAACTCAGGATGGAGAAATCACCCTAATTTTTCATTGAGACCTCTTTCACAAGGCATTTCTTACAATCCTCCTCCACCAAGGTAGAATTTTAATAATTTTGCCAACCAATTTTCTTACTGACCACCACAACCCCCATCTGTTCCTCAAGGCAACTCAGCCTTTGAGACTTAAGTGTTGGAAGTTCTTTCAGAGCTTAGGGGGTTAGCACTAGTAGTTCACTCCCATACTCACTCCATTGCCAAGCTAGAGGCCCAATTAGGTTAAATGGCTAACAACATGAATATGAGGGAGGAGGGAAAATTACCGAGTCATACTATGGCCAACCCTAAAATAGAAAGCACCATGAACAGGTGCAAGTAGTGATCACTTTGAGAAGTGGGAGGGAGTTAGAGCCTCGACCAGTTGCATCTGATGCAACTAGGGCTAAAAAGGGTGACCACGGTGGTAAACCCAATGAGAGCAAGAGTGAGAGAGAAACACCTAAGGGGGATGACTTAGTCCCTAGTACTTCACATGAGTCTAAAGCAACATATGTGCCTAAGGCACCCTTTCCCCAATGCCTTGATACACCATTCCCTTTTAATAAGAAGGCGGCATCCAAAGAAACAGTGATAGAGGTGTTTAAACAAATTAAAATCAACCTTCCCCTGCTGGAGGCGATTAAGTAAGTACCCTCATATGCTAAATTTTTGAAGGACCTTTGTACGCAAAAGCGTAAATCTAGGACACACGTGTCCTAAAAGGTTATGCTCACGGAGCAAGTAAGCTCCATCTTATTAAGTGACACACCCCCTAAGCTTAAAGACCCGAGTGCCCCAACCATTGCATGCATTATAGGGGACCATTTCATTAATAAGGCCATGTTAGATTTAGGGGCTAGTGTCAATTTGTTGTCGTACTCTGTGTACGAGAAATTTGGGCTTGGCGAGTTGAAGCCCATTGCTGCCACACTCCAGTTGGCTGACTGGTCCCTCAAAGTGCCACGTGGCATGATTAAGGATGTGCTAGTAAATGTTGATAGGTTTTATTTCCCTGTTGATTTTTTGGTTTTAGATATGGCATTGATAGCCAGCTCTAGGAAACAAATCTTGGTAATCTTAGGTTGACCATTCTTCTATGGCCAATGTATGCATAAATTGTTGTACCGGGGTTATGGATGTTTCATTTGGGAACATGCAAGTGAAACTCAATGTTTTCCAAGCATCCTAATAACCCCATGAAAGAGAGGAGTGCCTATTTGTAGATGTTGTGGGTGGGATAGTAGAGGAGGCTTTACCTTCTATTCTTGTAGAGGATCCTTTAGAGGCTTGTTTATCTCATTTTGGGTTTGAGGATTTTAATATTGACAGGCCAATTAAGCAAGTGAATATGTTACTTGATTCTTCCCTACATCGGATTTTCCTCAATGGAAAGCCCAGTTTGAGCCCCCCCTCCTTTGTCTAGGGAGCCTGCCATACCACCTTTAGTCACACCACCTACACTTGAGTTGAAGCCACTCTCAGCTACACTCAAGTATGCTTTTTTAAGGCCTCGGGATACTTTATTGGTCATAATTGCATCTGACTTAACTGCAGAGCAGGAAAGTTAATTAATGAGTGTTCTCGTGGCATATCGGAGTGTTATAGGGAGGTCGGTGGCTGATTTACGAGGGATAGATCCATCCATGTGCATGCATTATATACATTTAGAGAAGGACACCAAACCTTCTCTTGAAATGTAACAGAGGCTTAATCTTAATATGAAAGAGGTAATAAAAAAATAGGTGTTGAAATTGTTGGATATCGGTATTATATACCCCATCTCAAATAGCAAGTGGGTGAGTCCCACACAAGCAGTGCCCAAGAAATCAAGCATCATTGTTGTTAAGAATGAGCAAGGAGAGTTAGTCCCCATACGAACCACTATTGGGTCATAAGTGTGCATTGATTATAGGAGACTGAATTCCATGACTAGAAAGGACCATTTTCCATTGCCATTTATTGACCAAATACTGGAGAGGTTAGCGGGGTAGGGCTTCTATTGTATTCTCGATGGTTACTCAAGGTATAATCAAGTTCCGGTATACCCCGCTGACCAAGAAAAGACCATATCCACTTGCCCTTTTGGCACTTTTGCTTATAGACGCATGCCTTTTTGGGCTATGTGATGTACCAGTGACTTTTCAACGGTGTATGATGGCCATTTTCTCCGATATGGTGGAGAAATTATTAGAGGTTTTCATGGATGATTTTTCGGTGTTTGGACCGTCTTTTGAGGGATGCCTTAGAAATTTGACTAGAGTGTTGAAACAATGTATTTAGGCAAACCTGATTTTGAGTTAGGAGAATATCCATTTTATGGTTCACGAGATTATAGTGTTGGGACACATTATGTCCCCTCGAGGTATAGAGGTAGATAAAGCTAAGGTTGACCTCATTGTAGGATTTCCTCCACTCATTTCTGTGCGTCAAGTTAGGTCTTTCCTAGGGCATGCAGGTTTTTACCGTCTATTCATCAAAGACTTTAGCAAAATATCCCGTCCTTTGTGTAGTTTACTTGCTAAGGAAGCACGTTTAATCTTTGATGATGCATGTTTGAAAGCCTTTGAAACACTTCGAGCGGGCCTTACTACCATCCCAATCATGAAATCACCAAATTGGTCGCTCCCATTTGAAATCATGTGTGATGCCTCAGACTATGCAATCGGGGTTATACTGGGCCAAAGGGTGAATAGAGCACCCTATGCTATCTACTATGCTAGTCACACTCTTTCTAATGCTCAATTAAACTACACTACCACCGAGAAAGAGTTACAAGGTATTGTTTTTGCACTTGACAAGTTCCAGTCCTACCTCCTAGGGTCTAAAGTCATTGTGTTCACTGACCACGCCGATTTGCGGTACTTATTGTCCAAAAAAGAGATCAAACCTAGGTTGATTAGGTGGATTCTATTCCTTCAGGAGTTTGACCTAGAAATCCGGGACAAGAAGGGATCCGAGAATGTTGTTGCAGATCATCTATCCCAAATCCTTATTGAGCACACGAGTGATCCCTTAGCCTTGCACGACTCGTTTTTGGATGAGCAACTTTTTGCGGTGTCACAAGTGACCCTCCCATGGTTTACTCACATAGTTTACTTGGCGGTTAGTCAAATTCCTAAAACTTGGTCTAAGTAAGACGAAGATCGATTTTTCTCACAAGTCAAGCACTATTTTTGGGAAAACCCAAAATTGTTCAAGTATTGTTCGGATCAAGTGATTCGGCGTTGCATGCCCGAGAGTGAAACCCATAGCATTCTCACATTTGTCACTTTCATGCATGTGGCGCCTAATTCAGTGAGTATAAAATGGCCGCCAAGGTTTTATAATGTGGGCTCTACAGGTCCTCTATCTTCAAAGATGCCCATAACTTCTGTAGAGCTTGTGAGCGTTGTCAACAAATGGGCTCTATGTCACGACAAGATATGATGCCAATGACCCCTCTTTTGATTGTTGAGATTTTTGATGTTTGGGGCATCGACTTTATGGGTCCCTTTCTATCATCTTTTGGTTTTGAATCTATTTTTGTGGCCGTGGACTATGTCTCCAAGTGGGTTGAGGCAGTGGCCACCAGAACGAATGACCACAAAGTTGTGGTTAAATTTCTTCATGAAACCATTTTTTGTCGTTTTAAGTTCCCATGTGCCATAATTAGTGATGGTGACAAACATTTTTGCAACCGATTTTTCGAGCATTAGTGTGTAAATACATGATCACTCACAAAGTTGGCACTCTTTATCATCCCCAGACTAGTGGTCAAGTAGAGGTTTCTAATAGGGAAGTCAAACATATCCTCGAGAAAACAATGATGCCCAATAGGAAAGATTGGCCTACTAGGTTGGTTGATGCACTTTGGGCCTATCACATTGCATATAAGACATCCATCGGGATGTCGCCATATAGGATTGTGTTTCGGAAACCGTGCCATCTCCCTGTTGAGTTAGAACACCGAGCTTTGTGGGTCATTAAAAAGTTCAATTTTGATATGGCCAAAGTCGGTGACCATCAAAAACTCAAACTCAATAAGTTAGAGGAGCTCCGCAATGATGCATATGAGAGCTCCAAAATTTACAAGGCTAGGACTAAGGCATTTAATGATAAACACATTTCTCGTAAGTGCTTTGAGCCTCACCAAAAAGTGTGGCTGTTCAATGTTAAATTGTGGTTGTACTCAAGTAAACTCCGGTTTCAGTGGGATGACCCATATGAGGTTATTGAAGTCTTTCCATATGGGGCGGTTGAGATTAGAAATCCATAAGATGGTATGACATTCAAGGTCAATGGCCAAAGATTGAAACATTATATGGATGGTATTGAGAGAGGGGAGATGATTGAGGTTGTCCACTTGACGGACCTAATATATCTTCCATCATAATTGTTTTGAGTCTAGGAGACTTTAAATCCTCTAAAGGCGTAATTCTTTTAGTATTAGCGGTGCCCAAACGACATATAACGGTATGGTATAGCCACCTAACGGTGTTTGTAGTGAGTTTCTAGGAGACCAATTGAGACGATGGAAACTAGAGTTTGAATGGCAAAGTCTAGAACGCAAAGGTTTAGAATTTCCGAGACTAAAGTCTGGTTTAAATACCTAGGGGTGTGGAGATTGCTTCAAAACCACCCGGACTTGAACTCTGTATGGCAGCCCCATAGGTCGAGTTAGATTTATGCACCTCGATTCTAGATATCGAATTAACCTAGTTTGTCACCTTGTTAGAGAATAGGGAAAGTTACAAACATTGTTAGAGAGAAAAGTAGTACATGTGGTTTTCGCGTGAAGATTATGCCTTTGTTGAACATTTGGTTTTTTTTCGAAGTGCTATATTTATTTCAGATGTGCAACAAAGGTAGAAATGGTTTGAAATGTCTTTGGGTTTGAGTTTTAAAAAAAATCCCACATGTGCGACACAACCCACCGCACGTGCAGACAGGTTCCAGTCCACAAATTCACTTCTGCTTTAAATACAAATGTGCAAGGTGGTGCGGCGTAGTCGCGCGCACGTGCGGCTTGGGTCCCATACGTGCAAGAAATTTCCTAAAGCAAATTTATCACCTGCTTTATATGCAGGTGCGCGAGTAGGTGCAAGGGTGCTTCCGTACGTGTAGCGCGCACTCCTGCACGTGTGGAACGTTGGAATAACCACCCAAAAAAAAATGTGCAAATTTATTTATTTTACTTATTCTATATTTCTTCAAAAAAAAAATCGTACAGTTTTTATTTATTTATTTATTTAAATTTATTTACTTATTTTATATAAAAAAAAAAAGTTGATATCATCAAAACCCTAACCCACTCCCATCACTCTCATGGATACACTCTCTCTCTACCTCTCTCTCTCTCTCTCTCTCTCTCTCTCACAACCTTATCATCTTCTTTCTCTATTTCTCTTTCACTCAAACCCCACCACCACCAACTTTCTTCATTCTTCTTTCCACCATCACCAACATTCACCCAACCTCTTCTCACCACCACTCTACCACCGGAGCCTCAACGTCGGTGCCCTACCTTCTCTCCATCTGGCGATCTCCGGGGACCACCAATTTTTTCGGCAAAACTTCATTATTTCCCTCTCTTTCTTCACTTTTTCAAGGTATAATTTCTTTTTTGAACAGAATTGTATAGTTCTTCTCTCAATCTTCATTTATAGTTGGGTGTAGGGGTAGATTAACAATAGACAATGATTTTTAAAAAAAATAAAACAAAAACTGGAAAAACGATTCTGGGCAGAGCACCAGCCACATGTGCAGCCTTCGTCAACGCACATGCGACGATTCAAAAAAAAAAAATTTAGCATGTCTACTTCTTTATTTTATTATTTAATGGGTTGTGTCTTTTAGTTATATTATTTTTATTTATTATTTTGCTTGCTTAAAATAGTTTACTTCATTACTTGTTTAGTTTAGTTAATTTTAATTATTTGGTACCATTGTTAAGTAGTTAGTTTAATGCACATGCCTATAACTAGTTGTGGTATACTAATTTAGTTGTTGCTTCTTTCATTTTTATTTTTATTCTTATTCTAATTTTAGTTAGTTTATTTATTTATCTATTCCAAAAAAAAATCGTTATTGCAAGTTTTTTTTTATTTTTATTTAATGTATGTTTATTTATTTTATTTCTTTTATTATTGCTCTTCCTAACCCCCCCCCCCCAAAAAAAAATGATGATGAGAATCGCATGTGGTGAAACAAGTGAGCAGCCTTGTGGTTTAATATTCTTATTCTCATATTGGTTCCATGGGTATATGTGTATTTGCTTTTGGTGTTTGCAGGACATGAGTAGATGGCTATCCACCCAGGTCTCCAAAAAGGCTAGTGGTTCATCCTCGTTGGCATCGCCGCCACCGTCGTCACCACCGTCCTCGCCAATACCACCGTTTGAGTTGCTACGACCAGAGTAGGCTTCTCGCCTGCTCCACAAGCTCACTTAGTTCAACATTCCATATTTTCAGCATGACCTGGTCACTTCTTAGGCCGTTAAGCAACTTTAACTTTGGCAACAGTTAGGCATTTGCACTGTTACAGTGCCAACTTATCCTCGTCTGGTCCACCTCTTCTACTAGAACTTATACGAGAAGCGCATGGTGTCCTCTCTTGCCCTTTTGTCCACCATTGATGGCCATAGCATTAGCATCATGCAACCTATGATTGCTCAGGTGTTAGGTTTCTATGACGAGCATGACGGCCAGCCATTCCTTGAAGTTGAGGGTCAACAACCCATACCCCGCTTCATCCAAGAATTCTTTTTGGGGGACCATGGTGATTCTAACTTCACGTGCCTGTACCGGAGCAATCTGCCTATCCGTTTATTATTCATTGACTTGGGGCTGTATAAGAATTCCCTTTCACTTGGGCACTAAATTGAGCTCCAATAGGTGTTTGTGTGGGTCTTACAGTGTTACCAGCATGGTTACCGAGTCCATCTTCAACATGTGATCTAGGTACACATGTGAAAATTTATGCGGGAGGCCATTCAGCCTCAACCTATGCAGAACATTACTTGGCCCCTACCTTTTGCCAATTGCTCACGCTACTTTTCAAGATGAAACAAACTTCCAATTGATTCGGTTGAAGAGATCGACACTGCCTATCCTACTTTCAGCTAGTAGGACTGGCAGCATAGCTTATCTCGGATACCACTACAAGCCGGTATCCTGGTTGTTGAGGCTAATGACCCCATCTACAACCCATCACCTCTTTTTGCCTCTCCCATGCCACCCCAAGGTGAGCTGATGTACATGACTCGAGAGGGATACTTGCAGCTTCGGCATTTTATGGATCAGGTCCACAGTACTCTTCAAGAACACCACCAGTTTCTTATGGGGTTACGCACGAACTTTGAAGCGCATAGGGATTATTCTCGAGAGGCATTCGACCATCTCAGTGCCCGCCAGCTCGAATATCAGTAGTCAGTTGCCTCCTTGCAAAATGACTTTTATAGATATCGGGAGTCAAGCCAGCAACGTTTTGACCAACTCGGTACTCAGGTTCATGATGAAGCGTCCGAGACGTGGTCATTGATACACGCCCTGTTTGAGCAGCATTTCCCACTACCACCACCACCGAATTCTCAGTAGTCACCTACTATCTTTTGTTTTGTTTTCTTTATTTCTTTTTATTTTTATTTCTTCAAAAAAAAAATCTATATATATATATATATATCTTTGTGTTCAAATCTGCCTAGCTGGAGGTGCCCCTACAATATCTGGTAATATTTTCTCTCTTTTCTATTTTCTTCGCTTTTGTTTCCATTGCGGACAATGTTATATTCAAGTTGGGGATGAGGGTTTTTTCTTTTGTGTACTTCTACTTGGCTCGTAATTCATAATTCATGTTTATACTTGCTTCACTGGATTGCACTACTTCACTTGATGTTGACTTGTTGCTAATAAGGTGGTGATATAACCATATGTTAATTGGAAAACATAATAGACTTGTATGAAAATGGTTATTGGGTAAAAATTTGCATGTGATGTTAGCACTAGGATAGTTGCTTGTGGTTGTGGTATTAGTACACTTATCATGAGTATGCCTTGATTCATATGAACACACTATTATAGCGGTGACCTCTCTATTATAATTCCTAGTGTACATCATTGATAATTGCTAAGGTTGCAGAAAAGAATAAATGGGTAGCCTTGATTCTCAAAAAAAAAAAACACACACACACTTGACTTGTTTGGGTTCATAGCCTCTTTAACTCGAGTTATTAAGCCCATAGGGGTGTCTCTACACCTAGTACCCTAGAACCGTTTGGTTTGGGAGTCATTGGTCCAATACTTGCTACATGGGTTAATTAGAAAGCTTGAGGGACCTAGACATTGCACAGTTAAGGAAAAATAAGAAAAAGGACTTGTTCGGATTTGTAGCATTTTCAGCTCGAGGTATTAAGCCTGTAGGGGTGTCACATCTAGTGCCCTAAAATAGTCTGGTTTGGGAGTCATTGGCTTAATGCTTGTTAGATGGGTTGATTAGAAAGCTTAATGGATCAAGACATTGCACAATCTTTCCACAAAAAAAAAATTAGAATATTGGTTGCAACAGTTTAGTTTTTCTGCATATATTGAGTGTTATTATGTGTTACACTAGGTTATTATAGTGGACAGTTAACTAGTTATGGGGATTGCACTTTACACCGAGGGTACTGATGATGTGTCTGATAGCATTCACAAGTACATGGAACTTGATTTTTGTAATACTGAATTGTGATCTTTACTCAATAGATTCCTTCATGCTTGTCTACTGTGCCTTCAATGACTCATCATGTCTTAATATTGTACTGTAGTGGCACATAAGTTAATTCTTGAGTTGTATAGTGTGATTAATTGTTGTTGGGCAGACGTGAATGTGTTAATGTTTGTGGGTATCATTTCTAGAAACCCTCACAAGACTATACCCGTCCACTTGGGGTAACTTTGTGGTTTAAAGACTTGTTGCATATGTTAAATGCAATCGTTCTTCCCACGAAAGAGGAGGTAGCTAGATTTTGTTTAACTTTATTTTTCTTTCTTTATTCCTTGCTTGAAGACTAGCAAGTTGTAAGTTGAGGGATATGATCGAGGCCGAATTATACAGAATTAAGGCCGGTAATTAGGATCCATTAACCTTACTTGCCAGTCAAATTGTATATTTTATGTCTATTTAATGCCAATTAGGTTGGATGTGGTTGGAGCACAAAATGACCAAAAAGACAGCATTTTAGCCAGAAAAGGGGTTGCCACACGTGCGGATGACCATTCCCGTATGTGTGGCCCAACCAAATTAGCCAATCAACTACTATAAAAATTGAACGTACGGAGGGTTTTTCCCGCATGTGCGAAACCTTCTCTGCACGTGTAGTGGTGTTTCCCACACATGCGGTCGTGCCTTGAAACTGTGCCCGATGTTTTGAATCTGTTTGAAGAGGCTGGAGGTATAAAAAGACGGAAAAAAAGGTTGGATTAGGGTTCGGAAAATCCAAGAGAGAGAAGAGGCTAGGGTTTGGAAAAAGGGGATTCTCAAGCTTCAAGGGCAATTTCCATGGAGGGTTCTTCTTCTTCTACTTCTTCCTACTCCTCCATGAGTGGCTAGGCTCCTATTTCTAGGGTTTTGATGAAGCCCTAGCCAAGTAAATAGGTTTTCTTTTATGTAATGGTTTGAACAGTTGTTTGGTTCTCAAGAAGTTTTCTAATATAATTTTCTATTATTTCTTCGAGTATTCTACTTTCCATGATTGTCGAATGCTTTCCATACAATGGTTTTTTGTTCTTTCATGTTCAAGGTATGAGATGGGCCATACTACGAGGGACAAGTCGTGTTGCTACCGTAGTTTAGAGCGAACGACTTGTACTACTTGAGATGGTTTATATCTATACATTGAATGTGTTAATTTTCTTAATCAATACTTTGAACTTGTAGTTGCGAAGTATTATTTGGTTCGAACCATAACATAATTGATTTTCAAATTGAAAGCGTGTTTGTGTAACTACCGGTGAATTCATTATCCTAGGTTTTTCCCAAACTCAGTAATTTCTTCTTTATTTATAATTGCTAGTTCATTCGTTTTGTTTAATTTAATTATGATTAGGTTATGAACAACCATCTCTTTCATCAAAATTAATTTAGGAATTTAACAATTAAATTAGTTTAATTTTCCGTTTGTCCCTGTGAATCGATACCTGGACTTACCACTATTTTAAAGAATTTGGTATGGTTTAGTGTTTATTTTTGGTGTGTGAAACGACCTATTGAATTTTGGAGCCGTTGCCGGGGACTTCTAGCAAAACTAATTAATTTAAAGTTACATTCTTATTTTTAATTTTAGTTTAGGATTTATATTTTAGTGTTGCTAAGTGTACAGACTTTTTGCAAGTGGCACTATCACTGAAGTGCCAGCGGAGTGCAACCGCGTTTTGAAAACAAACCGCAGCACTAAAGTGCTTAAACAAAAAAAGAAGCAAATACTCGTAAGCAAAGCACCAAGGAAACAGTGCAGAAGAGGAAGCCAAAGAAGAAAATGAAGAAGTATAGCAAAAAGAAGAATACGAAAGAAAAGAAGAAGAAGAAGAAGACAAGGAAGAAGAAGATAAATGCACTGAATCTGAAGAGGAAGAAGAGAACAATGAGGAAAGGAATGAAGAAGAAAATAATGAGCGGATAAACCAACATCATGATAGCATTTGTGGCTCAACAATGCAACAACCTGAAGAATTTGAGGAATCAAAGGATGCTTAAATTGCTAATCTACATGACAGACTAAAGTCACTTTTTCTCTCCAAAATAGAAGAAGAGAAAAATTGAAATCAATTACTTGAAAAAAAGGACATTGCAATAAGAACCTTGACATCAAAGAATTTAGAGCTTTAAGAAAGAGAGAGCACAAACCAACTGAAACTAAGGATGTTGGAGGTTGAAAAAGAAGATGATGAAAAAACAATGCAGCAGTTGAAGCATTCAATTTCAAAACTTGAATATGAAAATGCTAGATTGCATGAACAAATTCAAGAACTATCTATCTAACTAGTAACACAACCTTACCAAACACCAAAACAAGTTCACCTCCAAGGTCAGTGAAAATCTTGAACCACAAAACGTTATGTTCTTGTGTTAACATAACTCAAAGAAATTTCTATTTACTAAAATTTTGTGTGTCAATGGTAATTTTCTTTGGAATTTAAATTTCTTTGACCACATTAGTTTGGCCAGTTTGATTTCTTCTGCTTATTTGATTTTCTCTGTTTGTTTACTTCTATATGTGTTGAATTTTCTCTAGATTTTGTAACTTCTCTGACCACATTGATTTTTGGGACTTGTTTGATTTTCACTGTGTATAGTTGGAATGGAAATGGAACAACAAACAACAACCAAAACCAAAGACAAAAGTCTATGGTAACTGGAAAATATTGAATCAAATAAATTTACATATTGAAATATGATCTGTTACGTTAGAGAAATTTAACTTTTATTGATATTTCCACTGTCTACAGTGAAAAAAGATCCTACATCAATGATAAAGAATTTAAAGGCAAAAGAAAGGAAAGGAAAGGAAGATCCTGACTTTCAATATACCAAAGTTGTGAAGATCACTAGAGGTTCAAAGCAAGACGCAAAGCCAATAGAGCAAACCACAAAAGACGAAGAAGTACTTGATGTCGATGACTATGTCTTGCTTCAATCGACAAACGTTAGAAAATCTTGGATTTTTCCATCAAGTCAATCGGTTACAAAATTGGTAAAAGAACATGTCAAAGATATCTTGCAGCACATATCAAATGTGCCTCCACTAGAGTAAGTACAACAAATAAAATAGAAGATAACAAATAATAATTTACTAACTTATATTGCATTAACAACTATTAAATCCATTCTTTGTCATCTTGTGGGGCTTTCATCTGAAAAAGTGAGTTGAATCTCATTACTTTTGAAGATATTAGAAACTTAATAAAGGAAAAAGAATTTGCCAACAATGTAAGTCTTTCATTAAATTTCTCTGTCTTGTTGCATAAGCCTTTATAAACTAATGTTACAATTATAAATGATATTTTCAGGTCATTGATAGTTATGGAGAGATACTCTTTTCTAACCAAAGAAGAAAAGGATAACAAGCAACTTCATTTTTGTGTCCACATGCACGAGCTTGGTATGTTACTACTCTTTTATTTGATTTTCTTTGGAATTTACTTACTACTTTTTCTTGTTGAGCTACTTCTTGAAGCTAGTTATGTGACTTGTCTAATTTTCTTGGCTAGTTGTGTACATGTCTTAAAATTTCTCTACCACTTCAAGTTTGTTTGTGTATATATTCATGAAATTCCTGTCATTTTAACTTTCTTCGACCATTACTTGATTTTCTTTGACCGCAGAACTTCATCAAGATGACAGAAAATTAAACTTTCTGAATCTCATTGCTTGACAAGCATCTTGAACCCGTATGGAAGAATTACCGGTTCCTCTATTTCCCAATAAATAGCGGTGGCAATGACAAGTCAACTGATGGAAATCATTGGCTCTTGCTTGTCTTGGACAAAAAAAAAAAAATTATAGAGGTACTACAACTCGCTAAGGACAAGGATGGATGATGCACACGACAAATATCTCAAAGATGCAAAACAATTGGTAACGAGTGCAAATTTCTCTAATCCACGATAATGTTTATGTGATGATAATTTTCGTAGAATCCCATTAATTCGTGTCTTTGTGTCCTTGTCTGTAAATTTCTATATTATTTAAAAATTTTCTTTTTTTGCAGTAAGATTTGCACAATCACAAACCTCATTCAAATTGATAGACTCACAAAGGACAAGTTATGACTTTCAATATGTCGAGAATGCTCCACAACAAGCCAATGATTCGAAAATTTCATACAACATCCATAAATAAGATAATTTAATTTGAATGTTTCACAAAACTAACTATATCTATAATTTGTATGTAGTGTGGATTGTGGCCTTTTTATATACTAAATAATGAGACAATATATCAACCATGAACTTATCAGCTTGACATTGTCAAGAAAAGACGTAAGGTTAATGAGGACATAAATCATGGAGAGATTTGCGACCAAAGTTGGCCGGTCAAGGACGGAACCACTTCAAATACCATCAAAAGAAGTATCAAAAGTATAATAGTGAAAGTACACTAGTGAAAAGAAGACAATGCACACAATGTAATTAGGAATAAGCCTTTAATATATATATATATATATATTTTATATATATTGAAGGAATAATGATATTTGACATATATGTATATATCTTTTTTTAACTAATGTAAACTTCAAAATTTCATAAATATTAATGGTTAAATATATATATATTTTTATGATGAATGTTAAGTAGTGATTGTCAACACAATGCATACAGAGAAAATTATATATTTGAAGAAATTTCTCTGATTTGAAGTTACCAGAATTTCACAGAGAAATTTATCTCGTATCATGCAAAAGGGGTGTCTATATGATCATCTAATGTTGTAAAGCATTGTGTTGGTACAAAACAATGCACAAAGTAATTCACACCATCAAATTCAAAAAACACAATGCACAGAGTAACTTTCTTTGCTATTGGCAAATTTCTTTGGATGAATTTGACTTTAAAAAACACAATGCATAGAGTAATTTTCTCTGCTATTGGCATATTTCTCTAGATGAATTTGATTGGTATTATAAACACATTGCCCAAAGTATGTAACAAAAAATACAATACACAAAGTAATTTTCTCCGTTATTGGCAAATTTTCATGGATTAATTTGACTGGTATTATAAACATACTGCCCAAAGTATGTTTCAAAAAACACAATACACAGAGTAATTTTCTCTGCTGTTAGAAAATTTCTCTAGATGAATTTGACTGGTATTATAAATACACTGCCGGAAGTATGTTTCAAAAAACAAAATACACAAAGTAATTTTCTCTGCTCTTAGAAAATTTCTCTGGATGAATTTGATTGATATTATATACACACTGCCCACAAGTACATTTCAAAAAACACAATACACAAAGTAATTTTCTCTGCTATTGGCAAATTTCTCTAGATTAATTTGACTGGTATTATAAACACACTGGCCAAAGTATGTTTCAAAAACACAAGTGCATTGATCCAGAAATCATAGAAAAAAGTCCAGAGAAAATTACTAAACAAAACGCACAACAAACACATTATTTTTGTAATAAGATCCATAACCATAAAAATTTCTCTCTGTTAACCAGCATCGAAAAATACAACATAAATTCTTCTAACATTCTCAAATGTATTATTCAATCAATAAAATGTATTATCATCAACTATTTAATAAAGGTTCTTTCCATGTCCTCTTATTATGGCGACCAATACACCCACATCGATTACACTTCATTACGCTTTTAAACTGTCCAATAGAAGCGACTATCTTCTTCTTTGGCCTCCCAGCTAGTCTCTTACTCAATGGAGGTAAAATCATAACATCATCAATGTTACACGCAGGTTTTTCAATAGTTGGAACTACGAGTATGCTTGACGATACATATCAACATGAAAAAATGGTTCAACAAATGAATTCAAATTATTTCAACTCCTAAAAATTGCAGCAAGAGCATGTTGACATAGGTACCCATTTATTTTTCATTTCTGACATGAACAAGTTCTTAACCCAAGATCAATCATAACCGAAGAAAAACAATGCATTTCAAATACATTATCAGATGATAAACTCACATTCCAAGTCCTCACATCCATCAAAGCCTTCTCCAGCACACTATCCATATGAGGACAGAGAACTTTATTCCATTACTAGGAAGTAGCCTCCTATCAGACCTCATATTCATGATTTGCAACCGTATCATGTCTACCAAATTTGTTATTGGCAAGTTCCGAGCTTCTCGTATCCATGAATTGAACGATTCAGCAACATTTGAATACATTTCGCCATAATGTTTCCCCTCAAAATATGCATCACTCCAATTTTCATATGGTAACCTTTTCAAGAAAATACTTACAATGTCTCCTCCATCACTTTTTAATTCATATAACTTGAAACGGAATGATGCCTTTGTTGGCGCATATGTACAATCTGAAAACTTGGACACAATTATCACCCTAACCAAATTTGTGTTTCCACATGATAACATATCTATCAAATTTCTCTTTAGATGTTTAAGACAAAATGCATGATAGCAATTAGGGAAAAACCTAACAATTCCTTCTACAATACCAAAATGTTGATCTAATATGAAACTCATCACCCTCTCCAATTCCAATAATTCACATAAATGTTCATGGAACCAACACTAATTGTCTTTATTCTCAGCATCAACATTGGCAAAAGCTAGAGAAAAAAACCTTACAAAACAAATAGGAACAAACATATTAGTGTAGACACCCCATTTTTGACCGACCTTAAGACTCAGACGTCACCAGTTGAGCGCTCGGTGATATTGCATACTGTGCTTGTTCAGAAGTCCCAGAGTCACGGCCGCGTGCCCTGCCTCCGGACTTCCGAATCATCTTCTCTACCTTGTCTCGATTTGCGAACTAGGCTCGGTTTTCTCTGTTTTCTCTCCTGAGGGAAAGGAGTGGTCCCGTAGACTATCTCCCGGTGGCCGTGAGCTACGTTTCGTGGCCGTAGGCCATTTTGCCCATTCGAGTTCCGGTTTCGGAGCCGTCGAAGCGTGCCTCGGCTCGGGACCGCCCGACCATCTCCGAGTTCTCCGGTTTTTGGCATGTGCCTCTGTTTTAGTGTTCCGAGGAACCCTGGGGCCCCCGATGCCCACTTCGCAGCCGAACACCACTTCCGGTGCCCGGCGACCCATTTTCGGGACCCCAAACCGAGCGGTTTTGGTCCCGAGCATTCATTTTGCATCAGCCTTCTCCGGTTTTTGGCATGTGCCTCTGTTTTAGTGTTCCGAGGAACCCTGGGGCCCCCGATGCCCACTTCGTGGCCGTATGCCACTTTCGGTGCTCATAGCCGGTTTTCGGGACCCCAAATTGAGCGGTTTTGGTCCCAAGCATTCATTTCGCATCCATCTTCTCCGGTTTTTGGCAGGTACCTCTGTTTTGTCATTCCGGAGGACACTGGGGTCGCAGATACCCACTTCGCCAACACCACTTCCGCATGACCCATTTTCGGATCCCGCTTTTGCTGCTTTTGGCCCCGACGTTCATTTCTCATTAGTTTTTGTTCAAACTTAGCAGTACCTCTGTTTCAACATCGGGAAGATCATCAGGGGAGGCCAGCAATTATCCCAGATAACCGCCGCTCCTCCGAGCCCGCTTTTGCTCACTTCCGCCAATGTTGAACACCTTGGGGGTATTTTCTTCCAACCAAAGTTACATATCTGTGATCGTGACACAGGAGGACCCTACCAACTACTTGGTCGGCCGAACCGTGAGTTTCATTTTGGGCCTCTCCTTCAAGCTCTATGTTGTGGCTCTTGGTTCGGTGTTGCCAAATTCGACCTTGGAACCTTGTTCTACACATATGGGAGGACACTTTGGTATGGTGGTCGGCCGAATTGTGCCTTTCATTTTGGGCCTCCTTCAAGCTCTATGTTGTGGCTCCCTGGTTCGGTGTTGCCACCCACAGGGCCTTATTCTACACACATGGGAGGACACTTGTGTATGGTGGTCAGAGATTTTACACTTCATTTTTGGGGGTGGCCGGCCATGGTAGGTGGTCTGGCCGACTGTGGGTGGCCGGCCACCTCCCACAAATTTACGGCCGCCAGATTCTTGCTTTTACTGGCCCCAAATGTCCTAATATCTTCCAACATATCCCGGCATCCGGATATTTCGAGGGAAAGATTGGGTGCTTTCTCCCTTTACACCCCATTTCTTGCCTATTTGAAGGCCCTCCCTCCTTCTTCAAGGTTGGAAAATTTGTCTTCAAGAACACTTCTCCAAAAACCTCCATCTCCATAGCTAAAAACTCCAAAAAGCTTCAAGTGTCAAAGGCAATTTCTTCATCAACCCTTAGCTCCACCATCCATACTACCATTCCAGCAGCTAGGAAGTGAATTTCAGAGGTTGAGAAGCTACAAATCAGAGCCAAGAATCAAAGAAAGACAAGTCTTCAAGGGTAAGTCCTCAAAACCAACTTTTAGGGCTTTTTCTTGATTCATTTCTATACTCTATTTGGTTGAGAATTAGGGCTCCGACCCCTACTGCTTTTGTACTTTTTTTGAGCCCCTCTACAACTTTGTAGAAGGGCTCAACTTCATTTGGTGTCTCCATGATACACTTCCTTCAATATCCATCTTGTATGTCACCAATTTGCATGCTAATTTTGGCCTATTTGCATTTGTTTTTGGGGCTCCGACCCCTACTCGTTTTGCGCTTATTTTGAGCCCCTCTACAATATTGTAGAAGGGCTCAACTTCATTTGGCCATTCTATATACCACCTCTCTTGGAAATCCACTTTAGGCCCTAATTCTTGCATGCTTTGTTAGGCTTACTTGGCTCCGGATTTCAGCCTTCATCAGGCTTAGAAATAGCCTTTTTTTGTCTCCTTTTCATGTTATGTTGAGGGCCTTAAGCCATTTGGTGTATATTTTTGGTACTTCCTTTGAAATCCATCAAATTTACCGTAAAATTGCATGTTTGATTAGGCCATTCTAGCTTCTGTTTCTGGCCTTCATCAGGCTTAGAAAGTGTCTTTTTTTGGTCTTTTCTTCAAGTTTTGTTAAGGGTCCTTTCTGGTTTGGTGCATCCATGTGGTACCTCTCTTTATAACCTCTTTTGGGCTCCATTTTGCATAGAATTTATAGCATGTTTATGTTCTGTTTTTGGGGCTTCCATCTTCTGTAAATGTGCTTATTTTTAGGCTCTCTTCAATTTTGTAGAAGCATGTTTGTTCATTTGGGGTTTGTATATATCACTTGTCTCAATACCCCTTATTTCCCCCATTTTGCAAACTATTGTTGCCATACTTGTGATCATAATTTGGCCTTGTTTTGTAACTGAAAAATGCCATATTTGGGACTGCCTTGCTACTGTTCTTGCTTCCATGATCATATCTCGCATGCATAGCATGGCTATAGGCCATTTCGGGGCTTAATTTCACACTTTCGGATGAATGCATGCTTCGCGTCATTTGGATTTGTTTCAGGGCTGTTTGCCACTTTATTTAAGTGCTGAAATACGAGTACCATGCGTGCATATCATTTCCGTGCCATTCAGATCATTTTTGCATTGCCTCGGTTATGCGCCAATGGGCACGACTTCGAGGCACCTCATTCGTATCATTACGACAGCCTATCTGAGTATGGTTGAGGCCATCTCATATCAGCGTAAGCCCAACATGCAGCATCATGCTTCGACATCATTGACTCGATTTGCGTGTCGCTGCACGCTGCGTTCGGCGACTTTATTTTTACCCGACGGCCTCCTATGTGAGTGAGCTGAGGCTCTCCCATGTCGGTGTAAGCCCATCGTTGCATTCCGTGTGCCATTTTTTCCCATTTCATCATCGCCTCGGTTTGCGCGCCTGTGGGCACGCGTTTCGAGGCACTTCGGGTTTATCCAATTTTCATCTTTCATCATCGCCTCGGTTTACCAGGCGCACGCTGCTTGAGGCACTTCGATTTTATCCGATTTTCCCATTTCATCATCACCTCGGTTTGCGCGCCTGTGGGCACGCGTTTCGAGACACTTCGGTTTTATCCGATTTTCATCTTTCATCATCGCCTCGGTTTGCGGCGCGACGCTGCGTTTGAGCACGCCGGTTTTATCCGATTTTCATCTTTCATCATCGCCTCGGTTTGCTACGCAGGCACGCTGCGTTGGCACTTCCGGTTTATCCGATTTTCATCTTTCATCATCGCCGGTTTGCGGCGCACGCTAGGCACGCGTTTGGCACTTCCGGTTTATCCGATTTTCATCTTTCATCATCGCCTCGGTTTGCCGCTGTGGCACGCTGCAGCGAGGCACTTCGGCTTTTATCCGATTTTCATCTTTCATCATCGCCGGTTTGCGCTACCAGGCACGCGCTTTGAGGCACTTTTATCCGATTTTCATCTTTCATCATCGCTTTCGGCGCTACCAGGCACGCAGCGTTTGAGGCACTTCTTTTTTACTCGATTATCTTTCATCATCGCCTCGGTTTGCGCTTTGACTTCGAGGCACTTTGCCGGTTTACCCGATTCTCATCTCATCATCGCCTCGGTTTGCGTGCGTGGCACGCACTTCGAGGCACCTTCCATTTCTTCCGCTTTGCATTTTACATCATTGCCTCAGTTTGCGTGTCAAGTGGACACGCTTTGCGAGGCACCTCCTTTCATCATTCCGGCCTCCTATGTGAGTGGGCTGAGGCTCTCTCATGTTGGTATAAGCCCATCATTGCATTTCGCGTGTCATTCTCAAGATTTTCTCGGTTTTGCGTGTCTATGGACACGCATTTGAGACATCTCATTTTCGTAGCATTGCGCATGCCAGTTGTATATTAGTTGCATTTCATGCATATCATGCATATCGCCACGAAGCGAGGCACGTTTTGTACTCAGGTAACGGAATGAGTCTCAATTCCCAAGTCACCACTCCGGATTACCGTGACGAGTTAGGTTTTGTTGTCGCATTCAATGCGCATTCATCCCTATATTGAGTTGTGCAATCCGATTCTCGGCCATCATGCATCGGTATGCGTGATTGGTGGCGAGGATCGAGGCATGCATATATTTGTGAAATACATTGCTATGCCCTTTTCTTGTTCTTTGTTACAAAGAAACCGAGGATCAACAACTTTGAGTCCGGTCAAGATTTCGAGAAATACTGCAAACGAGGCTAATTAGGGCATCCCAAAGGATTTCCGCATGCCTCAAAGATACATCATCTATCGGCGGGCCTCGGCTTGCGCGCCATTTTAATTCTTTTGTAATTAATTTGTTAATTAATTAGAATTTGTATTATTCGGTTGTATGTTCTTTTATTCGTCTGTATTATTATTCATTCGACCCTGTGAGGGCATAAATGTAATAAGGGTGCGTGAGTGTGATGTATGTCTTCCAACCCCATTTCTTTCTCCTTTTATTTACCGCTTTGGATGGTTAGATATAGGGCATATTTCAATTAGCATACAAAGATGACAAAGATGTTTGCATCATTCATCTGTATTGCATGCATCGAACTCGAGACATCATGCAAAGCGCATTGTATTTCAATTTTAAAGTTGAATACATGTTAGCTGTTGCATTCCATATACCATGTTTAGAATAGCCGAGCCTGCTATAGTTGCATTTTTGCATGTGTTGCATTAGGCATTCTGTATATTTTAGGATCATGCATGATTTCTAATCAGCTTTTGTTTTGGCTTGGAGTACTAGGTAAGTTTTATGCTTTAGCATCCTTGCATGTGTGTGAGTGACTGCCATGAAAGCATGCTTACCATGAGGCTAAATGCTTATGTGATATAACTGCCTTGAATGCCTGTGGGTGGAGGTTGAGTTATCTGAATTGGAGCAATTCATCAATTGTTTGTTAAGCCCACTAGATAGTGGCAACATCACTGTTTTCTAAACCCATCCGAGGGTGGCAACCAAGATTTTAGCCTACTTAAGAGTAGCACCATCAAACCATTTTCAAACAAACAAACATGAAATGTTTTGTCCCAATTCAGACGCCCATTTATACTTGTTTCTTTGCGAGCATCACATAGTAATCTAGGCTAATAACCTAATAAGAGCATACAATGTTTTCAAAAACAGATATCATGGTTAGTAGAGGCGGTCTTTGACCGGCGAGAGGGGTGCTCACGATGTGACCTTCCCTAATCGTACTCCAAGTTCCCGAGCCAACTTTGGTGATGACGGACACGTGGCCTTATGGCACCGAGTCGTGGTTTCCTAAATTTCCCATTTTAAAATATTTAGGTGGCGACTCATTATCGCAAAGCGATCCATGTTTGGCACTTCTTTCAAACAAATCTGCTTTTCCTTCAAAACGATTTGCGGATTTGGACTCTTTGGTTCAAGATTGAGAACCGCAACAAAATCGAGTCCGAGTCAGAAGCGAGGCCCCATGGCGTTATTCTGATTTCTGGCGACTCACTGGGATTTAGAGAACTTGACTCAACTCGTGATATCTGGTTTTGACTACATTTGTGTGTTTCTTTGCATTGCATTTGCATTGGTGCGCCTAGGACACCGTGTTTGCCATCTGCTATTCTGGCGGTTTCTTGGGAGGCTGGTCTGGCCAAGTCTTGTCCATAAGGCTTGCCGGTTACGGGCTCTGCCAGTATGGGAACACAAACCCCGGTTTACCAGGGCACCCTTTTTGACCATTCGACCTAGTGCATATTCGGATCCATAGTGACCATTCCAAACTAGGACAGGTTGCTTACCCGCTTATAGGTTGTTTGAAGCATTACGTGCGTAGTGAAACCCTAGTTCGACAAAATAGGACAGGGAAACCCTTCCCCTCCATAGGGATGTTTTGGCTCTCACTTATCTGCTATGTGCTTGTTAGAGTGTGCCTCTACAGGGAATGCATGTATCAGTTGAGTTTGGGCAACGAGCCTGCGGGCATCGCTTTTTGAATTTGGGAATCAGTTCGGGCATTATCCAAGATTTGGGAATCGCTTGTCGCGGATATCGATTCATTTATCGTAGCAGGATACAGAATATTGACCAAGATTTGAGGCGGTGTATAACCACTTACCAAGCTGTGTTGTTGTATACCCGATCGTGTGTGGTGTATTCAATTTAAGCCGTTATCTTTGCCCGCTTGTATACCCGACCGTGTGGTGTATTCAATTTAATGTTATCTTTGCCCGCTTGTATACCCGTGTGTGGTGTATTCAATTTAAGCCGTTATCTTTGCCGCTTTTATTTCGGTTATTTATTTCTTTTCGCTTTTATTTATCCTTTTGCTAGGACGCTTTGTAGCACAATTGCTTCCAACCCGCCGATACCCCCAAGCAATCTGACACGAGGTCGCCGACCAACCGATCCGAGGATCTAGTTGATCGACATCCAAGGTTCCATTCACTACCCCGGTTTTTAGAAGGAGACCGAGGAAACGCAATTCATCGAAAGGTAGATTATTGGTACAAAGAGCCTACTTTAGAGACAGATAGTCGGGTTGAGATTCCCTTCGCTATAGAGACACCCTTGCCGCTTTTTCGATGGAACAACAGAACCCAACAATAGAGGCGATGCGCCAGATGGTCGAAAGCATGAAGCAAATGCAAGATGATGCTATCCGCCAGCGGAATTTTCTGCATAACAAAGTCATTATGGCCCAACGATCGAGTTGATCATCAGACATAACAACAGAACGCGGCTCGCTTCAAATCAGGCTCCTCCTCCACCCCGGGCCCCATTACCTGAACAACTACCGCCGCCGTAATGCCCTCCAAGCCCTCAAAATGTCCAGACGCCTGCAATACCTCCCGAATCAACAGAACATTCTGCCAAACCCCCCAAACGCTCAAGAGGACACAGGTCATCCAACGGGGCTGGCTCCGCCCCCGCTTCTACCACAACTGTCCAAAAACATTACCCCTAAGCACCCGGACTCTCCATTTGAGTTCGAGGTAGACCAGACAGCTCTGAAATTGAGCAAGTTGGAGAAGCTCTTTAAGAAGTCTCAAGGGGCGAAGGCCATCCCAAATATTGAAGACGGCTATACTGATGTGGCCGTGACTCTGCCCGACAGATTTAAAATGCCCCAGATCGATCGCTTTGATGGGTCTGAGGATCCTATGGTCCACCTCCCGTTTCTGACGCCTTAAGACCAATGGGCCTAACCCGATCGCAAAGCTTTTGTTCCGAATCGAACCTCGCCGTGTGGCATCCACTTGGTACTCAAAACGTCGATGATGATGTGAAACAAACTGGGATGAGATGGCTGAGGCCTTCCTTGCACAATATTCATACAACACGCAAATCGAGGTCACGACTCGTGATCTCGAGACGACGAGGCAGGAGCCTAAAGAGTCTTTTTCTGATTTCGTCACCCGGTGGAGAGCCAAGGCATCGATGATGACCTTGAGGCCAACCGATAGAGATCAAATTCGGATGATTGTGCGCACTTCCAAATGCATTAATGAAGAAGATGATTTTGATCCCTTTCCCCACCTTCGCAGACCGCATGATATGGGGATGCAGATAGAGGATGCAATGAAACAGGTCTGTTTGACCAAGATCGATCACCAAGAACATTTAATCTAATACCAATGCAGTCGAGTGGCTCTACCAATACAAGAACTTCAGAGGTCGGAATGGTCACCACCAATCCCCCTTGCCAACCAAGGTTCGCAGCGGCCACACCTTTTTCTGATGCCTCTGGGAGCAGTAATCAAGCCCCAAGATACCAACCCAGGGTCAACGAACCTTCTCCCACTCTATATGCCTTTGTCTAAAGTCCTCGGGTTCTAGTCGAAGGGCACCAAACCCTTGGAACCGAGGCCTCACCGAATCCACTCTTCCCATAACCCACCCAAATATTGCCAATACCACCAAAGAAGATGGTCATGACACCGACCAATGTTACAGTCAAGCCATGAGATTCAGACCTCATTGACAAGAACATCATTCTACCTCCTCAAGGACCCAACGTCACAAACAACCCACTCCCCAAACACAACCAAGATCCACCAAAAGAGTCAACCTTATCCGACTGGGCGATCTTACGATCCCAAAGATTCACATAACTCCCTCCCACTTACCCAAGCCGAGGTGGTCCTTCCCGACAAGATCGACTGCGTGTTGGACACCTCCCCAACCCAACTCGAGCCAAAGGTGGTGACCACCGAGAATGGAACGGGCAAGCTTCGAGGAGGGCGTAACTGGAGTCTGGGTGGAGCTATCTGAGAATTTCAGGCAGAGCTTATGATCCGAGTGGATATATCTTGTCGATGAGCCGCCTAAGCCGAGTATGGGGTTGCTTAAGAGGCCGAGTTGTGTATGCTCCGGGGACAAGCTTGAATCACGGGGATGGTTTGATCTGGTGGAAGAGGACTTCGCCAACCTTCAATTCTACGAAAGCAGAATCGGGGATGCATCGATTAACCGTTCAAAGATGAGGAGTCGCCAGGTCGCCGGGTGGTTGGATGATCACCGATATTGTACCATTTAGGCCTAAGGGCCGAGGATCGAATACATTGCCGGAGAGCGCCAGATTAAGAATTTCGCCAAGAACGAAACATTTTGAGAACCGCATGCTTGTTGCCGGAGGAACAAGAAAAGAGATGGGCCTCGAGAGAGCCCGAAAAGCAAAGAACCATGAGGGAGCCGAGAGTGCCGCGGCACGAAGACCAACATGCCGTGGAGCATGAGGAATGAAACCGGCCGAAAGCACAAACAAGCCGTAACTGACAGATGCTCGCTAGACGCTAATGGAATGTGGTGGGAAGATGACGACTTGTATCTTGCCCACACAGACGAAGATCGGGCAGTGGCCAACCTGACAAGACTGGTACCTCGAGGAGGTAGACCACATGACTAGGGTGGGCGGTATTTCAAGCCTCCACACCTTGATCAACCCGAGGCATCGTGGAAAGATAAGGAGGCAGAGAGACAGAAGAGAAGCAAGCGGAAGAAGAGGTCAGATCAAGCAATTAAAGAAAATACAAGCGACATCTCCATTTGGGGATCGCTATGGCTTCGAGGGTGCACCTAAGTCGTTTTATCTCGCCATGGAGAGAGCTAATCTGCCCATTGAAACTCCGCCAGAACAACTAGTTGGGCTGGTCTTCCCGGGAGGAGGTTCCCCGGCATTGACCTTTACGGACAAGGAATTGCCGCCTGAGGGCGTGGACCATAACAGACCTCTCTACATCTCTCAGAGAATGCAGGACAAATGGATTCCGGTGGTGCTTGTTGACACCGGTCCGCTATCAATGTTTGTCCGCCGAACGGCCTATGCGATTGGGTTAAAGCTCATGACTTCACAATCGACTACTCAAGTAATCGAGCATATGATAATACAAGCGAGGATGTCTTGGGGATGGAAAATCCAAACCAAGATTGGGCCCGACAACACGAAATAGATTTTCATGTCTTGGAGGTCCCCGATCTTTCAACATGCTTTTGGGGCGCACTCGTTGCATCGTGAAGGCCGCCTCATCTACTCTACATCAAATGGTGAAATACCCCTTTGGAAAGGAGTAGCCATTGTTTTTGGGAACTCATCAATCCATCCCTCCGGAGGTATCTACGCCACCCGAGATTGAACACGGCATGGAGGATATGTTTATATCGATTTACTTTGGCCGAGGCCCGTGGTACAAAACATAATGGTGTGAATGAGGGTTTGTATGTCGCCAAGCCGCCTACCTCATGAACAAGCTACAAGATATCCTCGATGGGATTGGGAAGAAGCGCCGGAAGGTGTCGCAATATGGGTCAAGTGCCACATAATCCACATACCTTTGGATTAGGTTATCCGCCTACCAAAGAAGATCGGACGAGGAAAGGGAAGGAAATGGCCAGGTTGTGGCAAAGCAGTCGGAAGCCTTTTGATCTAATGCATAGGCCCATCTGGTACTCGAACGGACGCGTCCGGAGGGGAAGATTTTCCATTTTGCGACTTCCCGTAACCATGGTTGAACGCGAGGGGAAGCGCTGCATCGTGTTTCAAATCTTCTTCGACCGCAACTATCCGGGATGACGCTGCCGCAGAGCGCATGCACCTAATAACCGAAGTTTGAGCATCACGGCAGAGGATCCCGAGGGCACCGAATTGGAAATGGGGTAGCGGGCATGTCTCCTCTCGATCCTCCGACGACCGGATTGCTTGGGGAATAACGTCGCGTTTCCGGATTGGAGATGAAACGATCAAGGCCAACCAATAGCCTATCTTGGACGATCGATCGCACCTCTCATTTGGCAAGACGAGGAGGATTCTTATCCAGCCAGCTTCCGGTCAGTAGTGAGCCGAATCGATTCCACCGAAGTCTTCGAAGTCGAATCAGTTCCACCGACCGAAGTCTCGAGTCTGTACTCGGGGTGTCAACCCGATGCCACGCCTTTGTCCAGTCAGTTTTTTCCTTTTCATTTGAGTCTGCGAACCGGCGAATCGACGATTTGGATGAACTTAATGAGAATGAGGTGAATGTGGTTTCCGAGTACTTTTCTCAGGCCCCTAATTTATTGCATTAATTCAGACTTTCAAAATTTTGATCAAAACGACGAGGACGGTTCCTCCGGTTTTACAACGCCTAATTGAGCAAGAGCAAGAGAGGTTTGTTAAACCCTTAACGGATGAAATCATTTCGTGAATATTGGACTGAGGAGGACCCGCGGTCCGTCCAGACGGGTCCACGTTGTCTTCGAGGAACGCGAGCGCTTAGTCGCTTTATTATAAGACTTCAAAGATGTTTTCGCGGGTCCCACGAAGACATGCCCGAATCGATCCCGAGATTGTACAAAGATCGATCCCCTTGACCCCGAGGCCCACCCATCAAGCGTAGCTCGAAGGATCCGCCGGATTGGGCACTCAAGATCAAAGAAGAGGTCACTAAATTGACGCAGCTTCCGCTAGTATCGTAATATCCCACTTGGTTGGCCAACATAGTGCCTATGTCAAGAAAGATGGCAAGATCCTGTGCGAGACTTCGTGATTTAAACAGAGCCATCCGGCGACGACTTTCCTTGCCACACATTGATGAGCTAGTGGACTTTACAAACAGGCATGCATCGCCTCGCTCATGGATGGCTTCTGCTATAACCAGACAGATGGCACCAGAGGACGAGAAAAGATCGCATTCACCACCCCTGGGGGAACATATCGCTATCGGGTCATGCCGCTTTGGGTTGAAGAATCTTTGGGCTACTTATCAACGGGTCGACCACAATACTACATGATATGATCCACAAAGAGGTAGAGGTGTACGCGATCTACATGATTGTCAAGTCCAAAGAAAGAGAGGGCCACTACACCGCCTTGCAAGTTTTTCCAAAGGATCGTGGAATTCAAAGGCGGTTAAACCCTCGTAAATGTACGCTTGGTGTTACAAATGAAAAATGTGGGTTTCGACACAATAAAGGGCATCGAGGTCTAATTCTTCCAAAATCAAGGCCATCTTAGAAATGCCACCACCAAAGACCTAAAAAGAGGTGCGAGGCTTTCGGGTAAAGTGCAATTCATAAGACGGTTTATTTCAAAACTAACCTTGACTTGTGAACCACTTTTGGTCTTCAAGAAAGGCAAGAAATTCCAATGGGACGGCCGTGCCAAGTCGCTTGAACAGATTAAAGAATATCTACGTAACCCACCCGCTTTTATCACCACCGTAATCGTGAAACCGTTGATTTTGTACTGCTGCTGATCGAGACCACAATGGGCTGATGCTTGCACAAGAATCAAGATAGGGTGGAGAAAGCCATCTACTATTTGAGCAAGAAAATGCTAGAGTATGAGACCCTGTGATACGCCACCGAAAAGGCTTGTCTAGCTCGTATGGGCTACCGTGAAGTTATGCACTACTTGTTAGCTCACTGTAATGCCGGTTTCATGACTTGATCCCATCAAATATCTTTTTCGAGAAACCGCCACGGGTAGGCTAGCTCGTTGGTTGTCATGTTGCTCTCCGAATTTGATCTTACATATGTGACGCCAAGTCAAGAAGGGCGAGCAAAGAGCAGAGTTCCTTGCCGACCATCCGGTTGAGGGGATGAAGCGCTTGAGTACCTATTCCCGTGATGAAGCAATTTCAAGATATCGACGAGGAAAGTTGGACAATGTACTTTGACGGAGCCAAATCAACATGGGTACGGATAGGAGTGTTGCCGATAGCACCGACAATTCCTCAGATCCTCTAGCCTTCAAACTCCGCTTTCAAAGTCTCAAATAACGAAGCGTATCACGGCGTGCATTGTCGGTATGGAAGCGTCGAATTAGGGCAAGACGGCTGGACGTCATCGGAGATTCGAATCTTGTTGTGTCTCAAGCTAAAGGAGACTGGAAAGTAAAAGAAGAAAATATGATGATGTATCACCAAACCTTGGATCTGCTGATTCCTCGGTTTGAAAAGTTAAGTTTTACTCATCTACTAAGAGAGAACAACAAGTTCGCAGACGCTTTAGCAACTCTATCATCCATGATAGACATCCCACGGAGTCCGAATGCGCCCAAATATTATCGACTGTAAATTGCACCGCCTATGAGTCGATTGCACCATAGATGAAGTTCGTGACTAACACCCCGGTATTACGACATCTCGAACTTTTTGGAAATCAAACATACCCGCCAGGTAAATGCCAAAGACAAGAGGGCAATCAAGAATGTCACCCGGTTCATCATCTCGCGGTAAATCAGATAGAAGAGGTCATCCGGGAATGCATAAATTGTGTGTTGATGTCAAGAGTCCAAACGTCGATGGAAGCCATCCACGGGGTGAATGCGTGCACATATGAATGGGGTGATGTTGGCTAGAAAGATCCTTAGACAAGGTTATTATTGGTCCACCATGGAGGAGGATTGTATCGGTTTCCAGCGATGCCACAAATGTCGATTCATGCAAATCGCATGAACATTCCGCCACAAAGTTGCAACATGACTTCGCCATGGCCTTTTTCTCGTCTGGGAATTGATGTGATCGGAGCCGCCACGAAAAGGGTCAAATGGGCATGAGTTCATCCTCGTAGCGATAGATTACTTCACAAAGTGGGTTGAGGCCCAATCTTATGCAAAGGTTGAAAGCTTCACACGTTGCAAAATTCATCAGAAACAACATCATCTGTCGCTACGGAGTCCCGAATGAAATAGTTTCAGACAATGGTTCCCACTTCAAGAAGGAGGTGATTGACTTGTTGGAGAAATACAACGTGGCTTTTCATAAGTCGCCTACTTACCGGCCGCAAACCAACGGAGCAGTTGAGGCCGCCAACAAGAATATCAAGCGCATATTACAGAAGATGGTGGAAACCTACAGGGACTGGCCGGATAAGTTGCCGTTTGCTCTGTGGGGCTACAGGACTTCGATCAGAATCTCTATCGGGCGACTCGCACTATTAGTCTATGGGATGGAGGCCGTTCTACCAATTGAGATCGAGGTCCCATCATTAAGTAGTATTGGCCGAAAAGTGCCGATAGTCAAGCGGATTGGCAAGAAAGGTGTTTGAAGAACTCATGCTCTTTGATGAAAGGAGATTGAAAGCACTGCATCACGCTCAGGTTATCAACGCAGAATCGCCTGCTTTCAACAAGAAGGTTAAGTCCAGAACTTAAAAGAAGGAGATTTGGTACTCAAAGACAACCGAGCTCCCATCCACGACCCAGGGCAAGTTCGCACAATTGACCGGGTCCCTACATCATCAAGTCAATCTGTCGTGGAGCTGTGGTTCTGATGGATCTAGATGGCTTGGAGTTTTCCCAACCGATCAATATGGACAAGTTGAAGAAATACTACCTTGAGAGGCTCGCTGGTCGAAAACCCGAAGGGCTTACCTAGGCAAAACTCAGAGCATTGAAAATTTGAAAATTATAAAACCGAGCTCAAGAAGGTTGAAAACCCGCAAAGGGCGGCCTTGGCAAAAGTTAGAGCGCAAAAGGAGAGCAAAAACACGAGTTTAACCTCGACCTCAACTACGAAGACTTGATTCCCATCTTTGGGATACGAGGCGCCTTCATCTTGAAGTTCACCACAAGCTTTTCCCGATCAACTTTGTCCATTTTTGACCATCTCTACCATCTTTATTCATCAAGATCTATTGTGATCTCCCAGACAATGCTATGCAGACTAGGGGCAACTTTCCGCTATTGCATGGTCGAGCCCCTTTTTCAGACTAGGGCAACTTTCCAGCCTAGGATTCGGTTGTGTATCTCGGATGATTTCAGGCGTGTCCAGTTCCGATCCATATCGAAAATAGTTTTGAAAAGTTTTCATAAAAGTTGACTTTGTTCAAATTAATCTTTTCACAACTAAGACTATTTTTGGACCAAAAGCGGAGGATTTTCAGTACCACAACCTCCAATTTCATTAATTTCAAAACAGAGTTCTTTTGCTCTTGCATACAATTGAAGTTGTTTTTCATTACACTCACGCTAGAAAACTTTGAAAGTACTAATAAAGCAATAAATCTGGGGCATAGTCCAGTCAGGTGTCCCTCGCGCCTCCCAGAGCTAGTCAAAGCTTCAGATGCCAACTTAGGCCCAAATTTTGTATGACCGAACTAGCGAGTATGGAATGGGAGATAAAATATACAGATGAGTCAAGCCGATCGACGGATCCCAAAGATCCTCGAACTTGTCAGAACTCATCGCCGAAAGATTAAGCCGTGACGGCGCCATGCAATGCGATCTGCCGACAAGTTATGATCCATTCGAACCACCATTTCATCGGGGCATTAACTAGGCGTTGTCGAAGAAGTAGTCATGGGTCAATAGGCAGGGCAAGAGTCCACAACTTGCAACTTCTCCATCAACTATATCTGGGGGAGGGATGAAAAATGAGAGAATAAAGAATAGAGAGATGTACGACGAGAGAAAAGTAAGATAAAGTTTTTTTTGCGAGAAAAGTCGAGCCCGAGGGTCGAGTGATGTAAGAAAATACAAGTGAGCTTGGGTGGGAAACATTACCTATAGCAGTAGTGGACTCCCCGCAAATCTGATTGTCTCCCGGCAGTAGAAGGCATCCAGGCCTATCAATTTTGGATGCACTCCACTATCCAGATAGTCCATCCGCAGTGCATCGTGTTGTACTTTTGCTTATCGAGTTGTTGTTTTTGCTTATTGAGTTGTAAGTTTTGTCGAGCTGTCGCGCTTTATGCTTTTGAGTTGTTACTTTTTGATTACGCAATTTTGTTAAGCCTTGTCTATTGAGTCGTTAACATTATTGTACTTTGTTTATCGAGTTGTAAACTCGCTAAGATTCTGTGTTATTCCTTAGTGAGTCGTTTTGTTTTGCTTTGTTGCGCTTCCCTACCTAACCCTAAGAAATACATGAGGTACATTTCCATTCGATTCCATTTTGTGCAAAATAATGCGATGCGATGATGAGAATTTCAAATACAACATCTTTTCAAAAGCTGTTTCATTTCATCATGTCTTACAAAAATAAAGGTACAAGTTTTACAGAAAATTAAACTGCCTAACAAATGTACAAAGTGCTACAAACTACTAGCTAAAAAGTAGAATAAAGCAGGAAATAACATCGGTTCTCGAGCGAGAAGGGAGGCCCCTCATCCTTTCTCATGGATAATCTCTACATCATCATCACCATCCGGATCGGAGCCGCCATCCTCCGGATCCCCTCAGCTCGCCTCCGCCTGAACCAAGACCGTGGCCTCTCTCCAGAGATGCCGACACATGATCTCGCGATCTCTCCTCGCTATCCTCGACGATGGGTGCCTCAAGGTCATGAGACGACTCCTTCGCCAGCCTCGATGAGACCTGATGGCCCAGCCTCCATCCTCAGACTGGTAGGTCTAGCACCTCGACCTCTCCGAGAGGGCCCCTGGTCTGCCCGTGATGAAGCATATACGGAGGCATCTCAAGATGCAAAGTGCAATACATCGCTCAAGCATAAAAAGGTGTGTAAATGCACGTGAAAAGGGTGTGTGTCGATGTGCTCTACACGCCTATCAATATAGCGTAAGGTCTAAAGCTAGAGCAAAGATCGTAAACATGCTAGTACAGGAAAATGAAGAGTACCTCTACACCCACGATGCTCATCTGCTCTCCGGCGATCATGCCCTCGAATGTGGCTAGCATCCCGAGCAACCGTCCAGATATTCAACAGAGGTCGCGAATACAAATGCAAAACTATCAGTAACGGTATCAATGTGCAAATATCTGCCTGATAAATCAAAGCTGAAAAACATACCGGGCGAAGTCGTGGTCTCTAACATATTCAGGATCGTGCAGAGGAGGCTCTAGCGAATCCGTAAGGCGCCCCAAATCGCCAGCCATTAACTTTCGGCATGTCCGCCACCCCGATGATCAAGAGACGGAGGGATCGAGGGATCGAATCGCCCACACCTTCGATCTCGCCAAATTTCGCTAGAAGAAGGGATATTCAGAGCATGGGCGCGACTCAAGACGGCGCACCAAGAGAGGTCCGCGTCGAGTTCGCACTTCGCCAAGCGGGCATCAGATATATGCGGCGGTAGGTGGCGTAGTTCCCATCGAGATGATGCAACAAAGCATCACTGCCCTGCATATACTGCTCGACCTCCTCAGGGGATAATCTATCAGCAGTCCGCATGGTGTCTGGAGGCACAGCAGGAGTGTCCTGAGAATCGCCCCCCCATATCTGACGCTGAAAGCGCCTCAGAACCAAACCCACCGACCGTCCTCGAAAGTAAATCTATATCGACAACAACTCGACGCTCCAGGGTACAGAGTCTCGAAGCTCGCTACCAAAATCGCCTAAGGCCGCCAGTGATCTGTGGATAACCAGTATACAAATCAGTCAGAAACCAGATAAACCGAGCAGATCAAAGATAAAAATAAAAGGAACTGAGAGTTCAAGCAATACCTGCCGCCGAACAAGATCAAAGTATCGTCCGCAGAGAGGAGAGAGTCTCGAGGCCTCGCCAGATGCTCGCCTCAAACATTAAAGAAAATGGAGTCATAGGAGGTCCCACCACCTCCATCTCCGGCCAATGGGGAAGTACACATACACCCACAAATGAGAAAGGCGATGCAGAGTGAGTACAAAGTGCTAAAGGCGAATCACGTAATGCAAAGTGCGCCTGTGTGTGCAAAGTGAACAAGTAATGAGGAGCAAAATGTAAATCAAGAGGACAGAATGTACCTCCTGTGCTCTCCAAGAGCCGAGTAAGTCCCTCGTGCGAGAGATCACCATGTAGCAAGAAGGGTAGCTGTGCAGGCCGCCCAATCATACCGCTCACCTGTGATAGGTCTACCAGAGTGCTCAAGAGTACAACCCTACCATGTTCCTCTATCGGCGAACAAGGTGGTACCGAGGAGGTACATAAGGAAACCACGGCGATCGCCCGCCTCCTCAAGTCTCAGCTCCATCTCAGGGTCACGAAAATAGGAAGCAAACCAGAGTATCGGACTCTCCCAACCTCTCGCTTCACAAAGTGTGTGTCCCCAACAAATGCATCCAGTACCGCCACTCACCCATATCCTCGTCATAGGAATGGGCCTACCGCCTAAGTCTAGGCCTGTGAGCATAGCGAATCCAATGGGTCATGGTCATGTCCCCGTCAGCAGTAAAAATGGAAGGAATTGGTAGTGTCCCACCACCTCTCGCTAAAGTCGCAAATAGGGTCCTACTAATGAGGCAACGAGATAACCTCTCGCATGGCCCAAATCCGCAAGATCGACCAATCCCCAAATTGAAGCTCAAAATACCATTCTTTGCGGCGCCGAGCCATATCCTCAAGATCGTCTGAGAACGAACTCAAGATTTAGAATCAATGCATGGATCAAGAAATGAAGTGAAAATGAGCGTGCAAATAAAGTTTAAATGAGTCAGGTGCAAATGAAGTGAAAACGGGCCGCGGTTCAAGAATTTGGTATTTGGGTCGCGGTTCAAAGTTTCAAGACATCCGAAGTTTGGGATCGGTGTTCTACTCAACATCGCTGGGTGTGTTCGCTTCAAATCGGGATCGTGTTCTACTCAACATCAAGGCCGTGTTCGCTTCAAGTTCGGATCGTGTTCTACTCAACATCGCGGGTCAGGTGTTCGCTTCAAATTGGGACCGGTGTTCTACTCAACATCGGGTACAGGTGTTCGCTTCAAATTGGGATCCGTGTTCTACTCAACATCGGGCAGTGTGTTCGCTTCAAATTGGGACTGTGTGTTCTACTCAACATCAGCGGACCGTGTGTTCGCTTCAAGTTTGGGACTGTGTGTTCTACTCAACATCAGTGGGCTGTGTGTTTGCTTCAAGTTCGGACTGTGTGTTCTACTCAACATCAAGTCAGTGTGTTCGCTTCAAATTGGGATCGTGTTCTACTCAACATCGCTGGCCGTGTGTTCGCTTCAAATTGGGACCGTGTGTTCTACTCAACATCAAGGTCAGGTGTTCGCTTCAAGTTTGGGACCGTGTGTTCTACTCAACATCAAAGGTCAGGTGTTCGCTTCAAGTTTGGGATCAAGGTGTTCTACTCAACATCGCTGAACTGTGGTGTTCGCTTCAAGTTTGGGATCGCGTGTTCTACTCAACATCGCTGGATCGCGCTTGCTTCAAGTTTGGGATCGGTGTTCTACTCAACATCGCGGATCGGTGTTCACTTCAAATTGGGACCGTGTGTTCTACTCAACGCCGATTGGTCGTGTTCACTTCAAATGGGTGGTGTTCTGCTTCAAGTTTAGGGTCAGGTGTTCAATTTCTAACTAAGGTGCACTGTGGCGTTCAATTATTCAATGCGCCAAGTGTTCATGAAATTCAAGTGGCTAAGTCACATGCTCAAAATACAAGCATCAGGTCATAAGCTAAACTGTGTCTAAGCATGGCAAAGGTACAGAATGCACGAAAGATGCGGATAATAAAATACCTCGCATCATAGGAGAGGTCTTTGCCCGGCTCTCGAAGAGAAGATCGGTGCTCGATCGTTAAAATCGGTAAAATGACGGAAAGTGGCTTGCGGAAGCCTATGAACCACGGAGCATATCGACGAAAGAAAGGCGAACCCGTGAATACCATAAAGTCAAAATCATCTCCGACCGAAAACCTCCGTCGTGAGGAAAATGACCTGCCATTGCGGGAAATCTGCAAAGAGGAGCAAAAATGAGCAAAATGGGCCAAAATTGGAAAAAGTCAACAAAAGTCAACTCTCGGGAAATGAAAAAGTCAACAAAAGTCAACCCCCGGGAAAATTTTCCAAATATCGAAACAAACTTACCTCAAGTGGTGAAAATGAGGAGAGAAGCCCCAAAGTCGAAATTTAGTCGCTTCAAAGTGCTTAAATCTGAAAGATTTCGCAAAAACAACTTGCGTGGGAGGCCGAGAACCGCATAAAAAATCCAGATCTGAGAGAGAAATTGGCCAAGAGAGCAAGAGGAAAAAGTTATACAACTTTGGGTGTGATTTCGGAGGCAATGGAGGTGCATATATATAGAAAATGCAAAAATGACCAAAATGCCCCTCGGGAGGTGGCCACCACCTAACTGGTGGTCCCCTCTACTTTTTGGCCCTGGCCGATGGCCTCTCCTAGGGAAATGGGCTGGCCGACCATGTCCCCCACCCCCTCCCCTACCTCTCTGCAAATTTTGAGAAAAATCGGAGCTCCCCGGCCCCGAAAAAGCTGAAGAAAAGTACACTTTCGGCGAATTGTTCAATAAACTTTAATTGCAATAATTGACATGTGTCTCATCGTTATTCATCGAAATCGGAGTGTATCCATTTTAATCACGTTGTGACCTCTCCTTAATGTAAATCGAGGTCATGACGGGTTCTTGCGTCCGAATGCGATTTTCCAAATTCGTTATTGTGCAACAACCGCATCCCGATTTGTGCTCATTTGTCATTATTTGGCTCCTAATTCGCATTCGTGATTGTTTTGCATTATCATGCATGATTTCTTGATATACCGAACTTTCTATGCTTGAGCATGCGTTGTCGCGCATTATCTTTTCTCGCTATGTTGCATTCGCTCACCGACACTTAATGTGTCGAACTTTTGGAATCATAGGAATCATATTGAATATATGTTGTCGGCATATTGTTCTTGTTGCATTTCTCTATTTTGCGTGCACGATATTGTATGTACGGTTCATTTGAGGTCAGCGACTGCATTTAATCGCAGTATCGTATCTTCTCCGTGTGAGACGCGACGAATTGAATGATTCTCCGCATTCCTAACCGCATGAAATGTAGTTGTTTGCTTTGCATTCTTGCTTAAACTGCTGCATCTATTTGTCAATACCTGCTTCATTACAGCTTGCTGCATTTGCATGATCATCTGGCTTCGCGCCTATCACTTTGCATTTTGCCCCTCCCTACGGGCACATATCTCTGATTATCTCAGATGTTTGTCTAAGTCTTCCTTGTCAAAATGGGTCGCCTCGGCTTTGACATTCACTCCGCCACTTCTTGACTTCCGAGTTCACAAAGAGGGCAATCAGAGACACCCCATTTTTGACCGACCTTAAGACTCGACGTCACCATTGAGCTTCGGTGATATTGCATACTGTGCTTGTTCTGAAGTCCCAGAGTCACGGCCCCGTTCCCAGCCTCCGGACTTCCGAATCATCTTCTCTACCTTGTCTCGGTTTGCGAGCCAGGCTCGGTTTTCTCTGTTTTCTCCCGAGGGAAAGGAGTGGTCCGTAGACTATCTCCGGTGGCCGTGAGCTATGTTTCGTGGGTCAGAGGCCATTTTGCCCATTCGGAGCCGGTTCCGGTTTTGAGCCGTCAAGCCGCGTGCCTCGGCTCGGGACCGCCTGACCATCTCCGAGTTCTCCGGTTTTGGCATGTGCCTCTGTTTTAGTGTTCCGAGGAACCTGGGGCCCCGATGCCCACTGCAGCGAACACCACTTAGGTGCGGCGACCATTTCGGGACCCCAAACCGAGCTTTTGGTCCCGAGCATTCATTTTGCATCACCTTCTCCGGTTTTGGCATGTGCCTCTGTTTAGTGTTCCGAGGAACCCTGGGCCCTGATGCCCACTTCGTGGTCAGATGCCACTTCGGTGCTCATAAGCGTTTCGGGACCCCAAAGCGGTTTTGGTCCCAAGCATTCATTTCAGATCCATCTTCTCCGGTTTTGGCGGTACCTCTGTTTTGTCATTCCAGAGGACACTGGGTCGCAGATACCCACTTCATTGCCAACACCACTTCCGGACCATGGCCCATTTTCGATCCCGCTTTGCTCGGTTTTGGCCCGACGCTCATTTCTCATTAGTTTTTGTTCAAACTTGGCGGTACCTCTGCTTCAACATCGTGAAGATCACTTTGGGGAGGCCAGCAATTATCCCAGATAACAGTTTCGCTCCTCCCGAGCCCGTTTGCTCACTTCCCGCCAATGTTGAACACCTTGGGGTATTTTCTTCCAACCAAAGTTACATATCTGTGATCGGGACACAGGAGGACCCTACCAACTCTTGGTCGGCCAAAAACTGTGAGTTTCATTTTGGGCCTCTCCTTCAAGCTCTATGTTGTGGCTCTGGTTCGGTGTTGCCAAATTCCGACCTTGGAACCTTGTTCTACACATATGGGAGGACACTTTGGTATGGTGGTCGGCCGTAATTGTGCCTTTCATTTCGGGCCTCTCCTTCAAGCTCTATGTTGTGGCTCTGGTTCTGTTGCCAAATTCCGACCCCTGGGCCTTATTCTACACACATGGGAGGACACTTGTGTATGGTGGTCGGCAGAGATTTTACACTTCATTTTTGGGGTGGCCCGGCCATGGTAGGTGGCAGCCGACCAGGTGGGGTGGTGGCCACCTCCCACAAATTTACAGCCGGCCAGATTCTTGCTTCTGACTGTCCCAACCGTCCTGATATCTTCCAACATATCCGGCATCCGGATATTTCGAGGGAAAGATTGGGTGCTTTCCTCCTTTTACCCCATTTCTTGCCTATTTGAAGGCCCTCCCCTCCTTCTTCAAGGTTGGAAAATTTGTCTTCAAGAACACTTCTCCAAAACCTCCATCTCCATAGCTAAAAACTCCAAAAAGCTTCAAGTGTCAAAGGCAATTTCTTCATCAACCCTTAGCTCCACCATCCATACTACCATTCCAGCAGCTAGGAAGTGAATTTCAGAGGTTGAGAAGCTACAAATCAGAGCCAAGAATCAAAGAAAGACAAGTCTTCAAGGGTAAGTCCTCAAAACCAACTTTTAGGGCTTTTTCTTGATTCATTTCTATACTCTATTTGGTTGAGAATTAGGGCTCCGACCCCTACTGATTTTGTGCTTGTTTTGAGCCCCTCTACAACTTTGTAGAAGGGCTCAACTTCATTTGGTGTCTCCATGATACACTTCCTTCAATATCCATCTTGTATGTCACCAATTTGCATGCTAATTTTGGCCTATTTGCATTTGTTTTTGGGGCTCCGACCCCTACTGGTTTTGCGCTTATTTTGAGTCCCTCTACAACATTGTAGAAGGGATCAACTTCATTTGGCCATTCTATATACCACCTCTCTTGGAAATCCACTTTAGGCCTTAATTCTTGCATGCTTTGTTAGGCTTACTTGGCTCCGGATTTCAGCCTTCATCAGGCTTAGAAATAGCCTTGTTTTTGTCTCCTTTTCATGTTATGTTGAGGGCCTTAAGCCATTTGGTGTATATTTTTGGTACTTCCTTTGAAATCTATCAAATTTACCGTAAAATTGCATGTTTGATTAGGCCATTCTAGCTTCTGTTTCTGGCCTTCATCAGGCTTAGAAAGTGTCTTGTTTTGGTCTTTTCTTCAAGTTTTGTTAAGGGTCCTTTCTGGTTTGGTGCATCCATGTGGTACCTCTCTTTATAACCTCTTTTGGGCTCCATTTTGCATAGAATTTATAGCATGTTTATGTTCTGTTTTTGGGGCTTCCATCTTCTGTAAATGTGCTTATTTTTAGGCTCTCTTCAATTTTTTAGAAGCATGTTTGTTCATTTGGGGTTTTTATATATCACTTGTCTCAATACCCCTTATTTCCCCCATTTTTCCAAACTATTGTTGCCATACTTGTGATCATAATTTGGCCTTGTTTTGTAACTGAAAAATGCCATATTTGGGACTGCCTTGCTACTGTTCTTGCTTCCATGATCATATCTCGCATGCATAGCATGGCTATAGGCCATTTCGGGGCTTAATTTCACACTTTCGGGATGAATGCATGCTTCGGGCGTCATTTCGATTTGTTTCGGGGCTGTTTTCCCCTTTATTTAGGTGCTGAAATTCCATTACCATGCGTGCATATCATTTCCCGTGCCATTCGTATCATTTTTGCATTGCCTCGGTTTGCGTGCCAATGGGCACGCACTTCGAGGCACCTCATTCTTATCATTTCGGCAGCCTATGTGAGTGTGGTTGAGGCCCTCTCATGTCGGCGTAAGCCCAACTTGCAGTTTCATGCTTCGACATCATTGCCTCGATTTGCGTGTCCGCGGGTACGCGTTTCGAGGCAGCTTTATTTTTTACCCGACGGCCTCCTATGTGAGTGAGCTGAGGCTCTCCCATGTCGGTGTAAGCCCATCGTTGCATTCCATGTGCCATTTTTTCCCATTTCATCATCGCATCGGTTTGCGCGCCTGTGGGCACGCGTTTCGAGGCACTTCGGTTTTATCCGATTTTCATCTTTCATCATCGCCTCGGTTTGCGCGCCTATGCGCACGCGTTTCGAGGCACTTCGATTTTATCCGATTTTCCCATTTCATCATCGCCTCGGTTTGCGCGCCTGTGGGCACGCGTTTCGAGGCACTTCGGTTTTATCCGATTTTCATCTTTCATCATCGCCTCGGTTTGCGCGCCTGTGCGCACGCGTTTCGAGGCACTTCGGTTTTATCCGATTTTCATCTTTCATCATCGCCTCGGTTTGCGCGCCTGTGGGCACGCGTTTCGAGGCACTTCGGTTTTATCCGATTTTCATCTTTCATCATCGCCTCGGTTCGCGCGCCTGTGGGCACGCGTTTCGAGGCACTTCGGTTTTATTCGATTTTCATCTTTCATCATCGCCTCGGTTTGCGCGCCTGTGGGCACGCGTTTCGAGGCACTTCGATTTTACCCGATTTTCATCTTTCATCATCGCCTCGGTTTGCGTGCCTGTGGGCACGCACTTCGAGGCACTTCGGTTTTACCCGATTCTCATCTCATCATCGCCTCGGTTTGCGTGCCCGCGGGCACGCACTTCGAGGCACCTTCCATTTCTTCCGTTTTGCATTTTACATCATTGCCTCGGTTTGCGTGTCAAGTGGACACGCCGAGGCACCTCCTTTCATCATTCCTATCCTATGTAAGTGGGCCGAGGCTCTCTCATGTTGGTATAAGCCCATCATTGTATTTCGCGTGTCATTCTCAAGATTTCTCGGTTATGCGTCTATGGACACGATTTCGAGACATCTCATTTTCGTAGCATTGCGCATGCCGTTGTATATTAGTTGCATTTCATGCATATCATGCATATCGCACGGAAACGAGGCACGCTTTGTACTTCGAGTAACGGAATGAGTCTCAATTCCTAAGTCACCACCACTCCGGATTACCCGCGGAGTTAGGTTTTGTTGTCGATTCAGACGCATTCATCCCTATATTGAGTTGTGCAATCCGATTTCCTACCATCATGCATCGGTATGCGTGATTGGTGGCGCGAGGATCGTGGCATGCATATATTTGTGAAATACATTGCTATGCCCTTTTCTTGCTCTTTGTTACAGCAAAACCGAGGATCAACAACTTTTCGGAGTCCGACGCATTTTAGAAATATCGCAAACAGAGGCTAATTAGGGCATCGATTGGATTTCGCCATGCCTCAAAGATACATCATCTATCGGAAGCGGCGGGTGCACGCCAGTTTTAATTCTTTTGTAATTAATTTGTTAATTAATTAGAATTTGTATTATTTCGGACTGTATGTTCTTTTATTCGGGTCTGTATTATTATTCATTCGGACCCTCTGCGCGAGGGCATAAATGTAATAAGGGTGCGTGAGTGTGATGTATGTCTTCCAACCCCCATTTCTTTCTCCCTTTTATTTACCCGCTTTGGATGGTTAGATATAGGGCATATTTCAATTAGCATACAGTATGACAGCATGTTTGCATCATTCATCTGTATTGCATGCATCGGGCTCAGCACATCATGCAAACTGCATTGTATTTCAATTTTAAAGTTGAATACATGTTAGCTGTTGCATTCCATATACCATGTTTAGAATAGCCGAGCCTGCTATAGTTGCATTTTTGCATGTGTTGCATTAGGCATTCTCAGATATTTTAGGATCATGCATGATTTCTAATCACTTTTTGTTTTGGCTTGGAGTACTAGGTAAGTTTTATGCTTTAGCATCCTTGCATGTGTGAGTGGCGCCATGAAAGCATGCTTACCATGAGGCTAAATGCTTATGTGATATAAGCGCCTTGAATGCTGTGGGTGGAGGTTGAGTTATCTCAATTGGAGCAATTCATCAATTGTTTGTTAAGCCCACTAGATAGTGGCAACATCACTGTTTTCTAAACCCACCCGAGGGTGGCAAATCCGCATTTTAGCCTTCTTGCGAGTAGCACCATCAAACCATTTTCAAACAAACAAACATGAAATGTTTTGTTCCAATTCAGACGGCCAGTCTATACTTGTTTGCAGCGAGCATCACATAGTAATCTAGGCTAATAACCTAATAAGAGCATACAATGTTTTCAAAACAGATATCATGGTTAGTAGAGGCGGTCTTTGACGGGCGAGGGGGTGCTCACGATGTGACCTTCCCTAATCGTACCCAAGTTCCCGAGCCAACTTTGGTGATGACGGACACGTGGCCTTATGGCACCGAGTCAAGGTTTCCTAAATTTCCCATTTTAAAAATATTTAGGTGGCGACTCTGTTATCTGGCAAAGCAGTCCATGTTTGGCACTTCTTTCAAACAAATCTGTTTTCCTTCAAAACGATTTGCCGGATTCGGACTCTTTGGTTCAGATTTAGAACCGCAACAAAATCGAGTCCGAGTATGGCGAGGCCCCCATGGGCGTTGTTACGCTTCGCGACTCTTGGGATTTAGAGAACTTGTCTCGAACTCTTGATATCTGGTGTTGTCTACAGTTGTGTGATTCTTTGCAGTGCATTTGCATGGCTGCGCGTGGGACACCGTGTTTGCCATCTGCTATTCTGGCGGTTTCTTGGGAGGCTTGTCTTGTCAAGGCATGTCCATAAGGCTTGCTTCACGAACTCTGCCAAGATGGGAACACAAACCCGGTTTCTGGGGCACCCTGACCATTCGACCTAGTGCATATTCGGATCCATAGTGACCATTCCAAACTAGGACAAAGTTGCTTACCCGCTTATAGGTTGTTTGAAGTCATGCGTGCGTAGTGAAACCCTAGTTCACGACAAAATAGGGGGAAACCCTACCCCAACATAGGGGTGTTTTGGCTCTCACTTATACGCTATGTGCTTGTTAGAGTGTGCCTCTGAGGAATGCATGTATCGGTATGAGTTTGGGCATCGAACTGCGGGCATCGCTTTTGAATTTGGGAATCGAACTGCGGGCATTATCCGATGTTGGGAATCAGTTGTCCGCGGATATCAGATTCAGTTTATCAGAACAGTGATACAGGAATATTGACCAGTATTTGAGGACAGTGTATAACCAGCTTACCAACTGTGTGTTGTTGTATACCCGACTGTGTGTGGTGTATTCAATTTAAGCCGTTATGCTGCCCGTTTGTATACCCGACTGTGTGTGGTGTATTCAATTTAAGCCGTTATGCTGCCCGTTTGTATACCCGACTGTGTGTGGTGTATTCAATTTAAGTATTATCTTGCCCGTTTATTTCGTTATTTATTTCTTTTCGCTTTTATTTATCCTTTTGCTAGGGCGATTTGTAGCACAATTGCTTCGAACCGCCGATACCCCCAACCAATCTAGACCCGAGGTCCCCGACACAACCGATCCGAGGATCTAGTTGACGGACATCCAGTGTTCCATTCACTACCCCCGGTTTTTAGAAGGAGACCGAGGAAACGCAGTCCATCAGAGCAGAGATTATTGGTACAGCAGTCTACTTTAGAGACAGATAGTCGGGTTGAGATTCCCCTTTCTGCTATAGAGACACCCTTGCGCTTTTTCGATGGAACAATGTAACCCAACAATAGGCGATGATGCCCAGATGGTAAGCATGAAGCAAATGCAAGATGATGCTATCCGCCAGCGGAATTTTCTGCATAACAAAGCGTGTCATGGCCCAATGCGAGTTGATCACCGATTACAACAGCAGCGTCTGCTTCCGTCGAACTCCTCCTCCACCCGGCCCCATTACGAACAACTACTGCTGGCGAATGCCCCTCAAACCCTCAAAATGTCCAGACCGCCTGAATACCCTCCGAATCAGAACATTCGCCAAACCCCCAAACGTTCAAGAGGACACAGTCATCCAATCCGGCTCCGCCCGCTTCTACCACAACCGTCCAAAAACATTACCCCTAAGCACCGGACTCTCCATTTGAGTTCGAGGTAGACGAACGACTCTACGAAATTGAGCAAGTTGGAGAAGCTCTTTAAGAAGTCTCAAGGCGAAGGCCATCCCAAATATTGAAGACGGCTATCTTGATGTGGCCGTGACTCGCCGACAGTTTAAAATGCCCCAGATCGATCGCTTTGATGGGTCCGAGGATCCTATGGTCCACCTCCGGCCGTTCTCGGACGTCTTAAGACCAATGGGCCTAACCCGACCGCAAAAGCTTTCTTTGTTGGTCGAACCACCGGTGTGGCATCCACTTGGTACTCAAAACTTCGATGATGATGTGAAAACAAAGCGGGATGAGATGGTGAGGCCTTCCTTGCACAATATTCATACAACACGCAAATCGAGGTCACGACTCGTGATCTCGAGGCAACGGCAGAGCCTAAAGAGTCTTTTTTCGATTTCGTCACCGGTGGAGAGCCAAGGCATCGATGATGACCTTGAGGCCAACCGATAGAGATCAAATTCAGATGATTGTGCGCAATCTCCGGTAGGCATTAATGAAGAAGATGATTTTGATCCCTTTCCCCACCTTCGCAGATCTGCATGATATGGGATGCAGATAGAGGATGCAATGAAACAGGTCTGTTTGACCAAGATCGGGATCACCAAGAACATTTAATCGGAATACCAATGCAGTCCGAGTGGCTCTGCCAATACAAGAACTTCAGAGGTGAATGGTCACCACCAATCCCCTTCCCAACCAAGGTCCGCAATGCCACACCTTTTTCGATGCCTCGGGAGCGAGAATCAAGCCCCAAGATACCAACCCGTGGGTCAACGAACCTTCTCCCCACTCTATATGCCTTTGTCTAAAGTCCTCGGGGTTCTAGTCGAAGGGCACTGAAACCCTTGGAACCGAGGCCTCTACCGAATCCACTCCCCTTCCCATAACTTGACCAAATATTGCCAATACCACCGGAAAGATGGTCATGACACCGACCAATGTTACAGTCACGTCATGAGATTCAGACCTCATTGACAAGAACATCATTCTACCTCCTCAAGGACCCAACGTCACAAACAACCCACTCCCCAAACACAACCAAGATCCACCAAAAGAGTCAACCTTATCCGCCTTTGAGGCGCATCTTACGATCCCAAAGATTCTACATAACTCCCTCCCACTTACCCAAGCCGAGGTGGTCCTTCCGACAAAGATCGACTTGTTGTGTTGGACACCTCCCCAACCCAACTCGAGCCAAAGGTGGTGACCACCGAGAATGGAACGGGCAAGCTTCGAGGAGGCGTAATCGTTGAGTCTGGGTGGAGCTATCTGAAATCTATTTGGCGAGCTTATGATCCGAGTGGATATATCTTGTCGATGAGCGGTCTAAAATTTGAGTATGGGGTTCTTGGGAAGAGGCCGAGTTGTGTATGCTCGGGGACAAGCTTGAATCGGGGATGGTTTGATGTGGTGGAAGAGGACTTCGCCAACCTTCAATTCTCTGGCAGAATCGGGATGCATCGATTAACCGGTTCAAAGATGAGAGTCGCCAGTCGTCGGGTGGTTGGATGATCACCGATATTGTACCATTTGTGGCGGAAGGGCGAGGATCGAATTACATTGCGGAGAGCGCCAAGACGAAGAATTTCGCTCAAGAACGAAACATTTTGAGAACCGCATACGGTTGTTCTTTGGAGGAACAAGAAAAGAGATGGGCCTCGAGAGCCCGAAAAGCAAAGAACCATGAGGGAGCCGAGAGTCTTTGCATCGAAGACTCAACATCTTTGTGAGCATGAGGAATGAAATCTGAAAGCACAAACAAGCCGTAACAGACAGATGCTGCTAGACGCTAATGGAATGTGGTGGGAAGATGACGACTTGTATCTTGCCCACACACGAAGAAGATCGCGGTGGCCAACCGGATAGTACCTGGTACCTCGAGGAGGTAGACCACATGACTAGGAGTGGGCGGTATTTCAAGCCTCCACACCTTGATCAACCCGAGGCATCAGGGAAAGATAAGGAGGCAGAGAGACAGAAAGAGAAGCAAGCGGAAGAAGAGGCTGTACTGAAGCAGCTAAAGAAAATACAAGCAGACATCTCCATTTGGGGACTGCTTATGGCTTCGAGGGTGCACCGGCAGGCTGTCTTATCTGCCATGGACAGAGCTAAACTGTCCATTGAAACTACGCCAGAACAACTAGTTGGGCTGGTCTTCCCGGGAGGAGGTTCCCCGGCATTGACCTTTACGGACAAGGAAAATCTAACTTAAAATGACTACTGGATTGTTCTTCCATGGCTCATCAAAATACCACCATAATTGATCGAATGACAAACAAGAATCCCCATATGTACGACCTTTTTCTTTTTCAACCCCCAACTAACCACATTTATAATTGATTGAGACCCCATATTTGTCTTTCATTTCTTTGACAACATCCATTTAATGAGCTAAAGGCTTCGCACTTACCTCTTCAAGTATCAACCTAGAAATTAAGCTGGACGTCATCCTACCATGTTTACTAGTACAAACCGCCACACCACACATATGTTCATTGTTCAAAGTTCTTATGTAAAAGAACTCATTTATTTTTTCAACTAAAGCATGTACATGTCACATACATCCTCTTGATTCCTTATATGCACATTTTGCCGTTGTCATTTTTAACATACGTAAACTCAAAACCAACCTCAATATCATACTTGCGCAAAACAGTACGGAACTCAACCACGCCACCCTCAAACTTTTGTCTAGCACTTCTAATATTATTTTGCCAACCAGCTAACAATAACACCTTTTTCTTGGTGAGAACAAAACTTAGAGAGTGAATTCTTTTTAATATCCACGAGCCTATCACATTCACCATGTACAACATTTACCCAATTAGACCCCACTTCATCCTCTTGATCAGAACTACTACACCTAACAACTGAAATATCAACTATATCAACACCACATGCACAAACAATCCTCAACAAATTCAGAAAATCAATATTATTTCGAACCATACAATTCGGATAGCCCACAATAGAATACAAAATATAAATCATTTCATGTTTCAAATTCTCCTATGTTTTATACAAAATGCCAACCAATTCCTCAAAATTCAATTCGTATGAAACATTAATGACAATAGTATCATTCCCATATTTGCGAAGCAACAACACTGCACTGTCCATCTAAACTGAAAGAAAAAAAACATGAAAAATAACTTGTTCAATATAAAAACACTTAAAAAGCACAACATAAAAGTCTAGAGAAATTTGTAATAATTATAATTTCTTTGGATTATAATAACAAGCTTATAATTTTCTCTGGACTCAAATCAAAGTCCAGAAAAATTACGAACTTATGTTCACTTTCAAGATAACAAAAACAAAAACACATTAACATTAAAAGAAAAAAAAAATGCTAACTATTAAAAATAAGCACAGACAAAAATCACAGAGAAGATCTGTTATGAAATTATAATCTTCTTTGTAATTTTCACTGACTACAAGGTTACAATTTTCTCTGTGATTTTTGTTGAATTATTATAACAAACTTACAATTTTCTTTGGAATACACAGTAAAGTATAGAAAATTTTTTAAAAAAATAAAAAATAAAAAATAAAAAAAAGAGCACAAAACCTAAGAGAAGTGCAAAAAAATAGAGCCGGTCTCCAAAAATAAAAACAAAACTTATCATTGATAAGAATGTAACAGAGAACAAAAAAACAACTCCAAAAATCAAAATCAACTCCATTGAGCTGGCCTCTCTCTAAAATTTATCAATAACAAAAAATGAAAAATTAACTTCAAAAAAAAAAAAAAAAACAACTACATTGAGCTAACCTTTCTCTCACATTGATCAAAATTGAAAACTAAAACCTAATTCAAAATACACTCAAAAACTAATATGAAATTAGAATCCTTATATATTAATCAAATCAAAAATAAAAAACTTACCTGATTCAACTCCAATGGAAATCAAATAAAAAACAATCAACACAACTTCAACTCTTACACGATCAACAACTACAAAATCTCTAGAAAATCTCCACGAAAATATGCATCATCAAGTTCTCTATGAAAATTTCCATCGTCAAGTTCTTTCCCACATAATCTCCTACAAAATAGCAATATAATCTTTAGTTTCTAAAATTCAAAACTACGTATATTATAAAGAATGGTAAAATATATATTTTATAACCTAAAATAACATGGAGGGATTTTAGGTATCAAAAAAAATATTATTGTGAATCTTTTCTCATACTAAAAGTTGGGTAGAGATCTTAAACCAATTTTCTCCAAAATTATATAGTACGATTGACAAATTAATCAAAATAAAATTAGGTACTGCTCTAATTCATTTTATGGTTGATTGTATCTTTAATATTTTTGTAATGTTAATACACTTTATATATATATATATATATACATATGTATATATCAAAAAATTATTACATATTTCTATGCATTTTTTTATATACATTTTTATGTATATTTTCTACACATATTTCAACAATAACAGTAGCCCATAAATCAATCATTAGCATTTTTAAAACTATGGTTTTAAGTTTAAATTTCTTGACATAAACCATAGCATGAATGAATTTGTGCTATTCATCATAAATTATGCACAAATTCCAAAATGTTATTTACTAAAAGTCTAAGAATACATAAAAAAATTTACAAATCGAAATACAAATTCAGACAAAGGTAGGATCATATATAGATCCACATTTTTGGATCCTACCTCTATATGTCATGCATGTCATTAACTTGTGAGGCTTCTTCCGACACTGCTGTTTTATCTATTTTTGAGACTCGAGAACTGCACTTCTATAAAATTATGATTTTCAAAAGACACCGAATGATTAAAATACTCATTACACCCCAAAGTAGAAAATTTAAATTATTTAAATTTATTAATTTGTATATACTTTAGTCAACGGTATCAATTATCCCAAAGTTCGAAGGGTAAATTATAGGCCAACGAGGTTGAAGGGAAAAAAAATTATTAATACATGAAAAAGTTTAAAATAAGAATATTTACTCATAAATTTCTTTTCAATTATTTATATTTTACATAGTACAAACCATTTTTTTATATTTTAATAAGTCTTATAGGTGACATAATTATCAAAATACCTCTAATATTAATAGGGTGAAGTATGCATTAATATTCATATTAACAATGTTAATGGTCACATCAACATAAATATTTACAATGCGAAATTTATTTAATGTGAATGTTCATATCACTAAATTACTAAACGTTTAAAAAATATTTGTAAGGATAAAATTATCCATAAAAGATCTTAAATATCATAATTAAGATTTCGTCTATCATTTGTCTAAAATAATATGACTTATTAGAATATACGAATATCTTATAGAATAATTGGGATATAAGTACTAGAAAGAGGATTTTCAAATAATTTTTTTTAAAATATTAATTATTAATGTTTATAAATTTTAGCATTAATGTGTATTTTTTTTCTCTCTCTCTACTTTTCCATTGAATTGTTATATCCCAAGTTTTGAAATTTAAATTATTATTACCATTGTCCAAGAATCTGCCACAAAAGCACATGCACTAAACTGTTCAAAAAATTTATATATAAGTCTACATTTTAGACTTGATGATATATAAATAAAATAGTAATTTATTGGTGATTATAAAAATAAAATAAAAAAAAGAGAATTTTTTAAAATATTTTATTTAATTATCATATTATTAAATTTGAGAAGTGAATCAATATAATTGTTAAAAAAACACAAATCAGATATACAATAAAGTATTACAATAAAATGCCATGCAAGCTCTATCTCAATAAAGGAAAACGTTTTCGGGATGTACGAGGTCGTACATTCGAAATAATGTGGCATCCTATGATTGATTATAGATTAAACAAGCGCATTTGGAGTTTAAGTAACTTATCTATTTTTTTGTAACTAAATCTTTATCTAAAAATATAAAATTCAATTTTGATAATTTTGGGATGATCTATCATCTTAATTATTTTTTTTTATTTTTTTTTTATTTTTTGCTTGATCAAATTGTTGCACAATTGTATTACACAATTAATACCCGTTGAAAATCTACCTACATTGGGCAACATTGTGCGTCATAGAAATATAGAAAAGGTTCACTATAAGAAATTTTTTTAAAAACGTCAATTATTATTGGAAAAATTATTTATAAGTCCTATTAGGTAGACTTATGTTATATATGATCTTACTAAAAAAAACTTATGGTCCCATAAGTCCTGTGGGAAGTTTATTTGACACATTTACCCTCAACATTAGTTCTTAATATCATAAATAATAGTAAAACCATATATAGGAAATTGAATGTTACCATAGATCATATCTATATAAACGTAACGTAACGTAACACCTACATAAACGTAACGTGACATCTACATAAACGTAACGTGACACCTATGATCTATGGCAACATTCACTTTCCTATTGCCATAGATCATATCTACATAAACGTAACATAATGTGACACCTACATAAACGTAACGTGACACTTATGATCTATGGCAACATTCAATTTCCTATATAGGAAATTGAATGTTACCATAGATTATATTTATATGAAACGTAACATGACACTAACATAAACCAGTAACATTTTCACATTCAATTTAAAAAAATAAAAACTCATTAAGTTTGCGAAACGTAACGTAACACGTCACGTTACGTTTATGTAGGTGTCACGTTACATTACGTTTATATAGGTGTCACGTTACGTTATGTTTATGTAAGTGTCACGTTACGTTACATTTATGTAGGATCTTGTGAAATACATTCCTATCTAAATAGGACTTGAGACTCTATAAGAAATTACACAGGACTTAGCCTACCATAAGTATCTGAAAAAGGACTTATAAATAAGTCTCCCATTATTATTATTATTATTATTATTATTATTATTATTATTATTTGATTCTAGTAAAAAAAATTCAAATTTCTTCACAAATATTTTGAAGTGCATTTAGATTATTTGTTGTGGGAGCCGAATTATTACGTGCTCAAAAGGTTCAAACAGAGCACCGAGAATAATGGTAAAGCTAACTCGGTGCGATCAAACCTATTAAATAAGAACAAGGCCGAGTAAAATCCAATCCATGGGCCGAATATGCTGAACAATTTCTCGACGCACTGGGTTTCAGATATGACAATGAAAGGGTGGACCCCAGGAGAGCCATATAAAAAAGAGAAGATCAGCCAAAGAGAGATATATGAGAATAGACAAAATAACTTGAAATTAAAACAAACTAGAGAGAATACTAACTTGTTCGTCGGAGTGCTAATTCCAGCACCCCCGACCGGAGTGTTTATTTCTTTTCGTAGCAATTAGAGGATCGTGACGCCTAACTGGATTCTAGAGTATTTTCAAACCACTTCACCACAATGGTGCCGTCTGTGGGAATATTCAAGTGCATCCATGACAGGCGTGACAGATGATCCTCCGATAGTTGCTGACAATGTCACTCCAAGAGATGACATTACTCCAAGAAACATGCTTGGACCAGAGAATATCACCACGTGACGGGCCTTGAACTGTGACCCAGTAGCTCAAACCTCACCCTCAACTTCTGTGCAAGAGACTATGTAGACGATCATGGATCAAGCAAAACGAAATGAGCAACGTCTAGAAGATATGATGGCTGAGAACGAACGCTTGACTAAGGAATTGGCCCTGGAGTTAGCCAAATCCCAACAAGCCGTACTCTATGACTGGGGTCGATCCCCAGAAAAGAAGAAGGATGACCGACTACGTCGACTTCAGAAACATGATAATAGTAGTGATTCCGACTCACCATCTCAAGAACCAAGAAAGAAGGGGAGAGTCGATGTATCGAGCTTATCCAAAGGAAGTCCATATGTACGGCATAGGCGAGGGAAGGAGAGTGATGATTCAGATGAGGAGGACAGGCACGACCCTTTCGTATGACGCATTGCAAGGGTTGTGCTGCCTAAAAAGTTCAAAGCATTGAATTTTACCCTATATGACGGAAAATCTAACCCCACTGATCACATTTGTCATTATAAACAAGCAATGACGTTGCATGCTAATGATGAAGCCCTCATGTGTTGAATATTTCCAAGTAGCCTGGGACCGTTGGTCGTCAGATAGTACTATAAACTAAAGCCGACATCAATAAGAAGCTTTCATTAACTCCAAAAATCCTTTAGGGCAAGATTCATTACCAACGAAGTTCAACCAAAGCAAGCTGACTCTCTTTGGGCAATACAAATTAAACCAGAAGAGACCCTCTGTGAGTATTCGGCACACTATTGGGAATGTTTCAACTTGGTGGATGATGCCTGCAATGATTCCATGGCCATTACCGCCTTTAAGATGGAATTACATGCTGATAGTCTTCTTCGCAGTTCGTTGACTAGACGGCCTCCCAAAGCAGTCTGGGCACTAATGAAAAATGTTGAAGAATACTGTAAGGTGGAAGACGATGCCTTATGCGTCAAGGCCGGACAGAAAGTCGTTAAATCGGCTCCATCTAGTCTGGTTCAGCCGATAAGCGTCGTGCCGTCAAAGAGCCCCAAACCTTGGACTCAGACTAAACGACACAACTAGTGTGATTCGCGCCGTTCAAGCGGCCAATGTTCGTACTATTCAAACAAACAATATCAAGTGGATAGCAGGCGCACAAGATGTTTGGATAAGAAATATACGGAATTGGCAGAGCCGATCAGTAAGATCCTGTCCAAAGTCCAAAATCTTCCGTTCTTTAAGTGGCCATCCAAGATGATGGGACCTCCTAATACAAGGAGAAGGGATAAGCGGTGCAAATATCACAAGGACCATGGTCATGATACTGACAGCTGCTACACACTGAAGGATCACCTGGAGGAGTTAGTACAAGACGGCCAGATGGCGCAACACGTCTAAAAGAACACTCCATCGAATGCGGTAGCCTTACTACGGATTTACCTCTACTTGGTGTAATTCACATGATCTACGACCTCATCGTTTGCCAAGGTACATACAATTCAACAAGAACCCTAGCCCGCCTAAGCCAATCACACACCAAACAAATTTCACCTGAATCGGCAGGATAAACTTCAATGACACCAACCTAGATGGGTGTAGCTCGGCTTTTTGCGCTCCCTTTCGGAAGAATGAAATAGCCCTTACAGTTCGGACTCCACTTGTGTTGGTTCTGAATCTAATTTCACAAGTGCAATGTGAAACAGTGGAAACACAAAAAGAGTCCAAATCCGGCAATTGTTTTTGGAAAATCGATGTTTGAATCAAATGCCAAAAATGGATTACTTTGCCAGATTTCAGAGTCGCCACCTAAATATTTATGAGAAATTTAGGAAACCCATAACTCGTGCCAAAGGCCATTAGTCCGTCGTTACCAAAGTGTCTTGGTTCGGGAACTTAGGTATGAGAGGGGAAGGTCAATAATGAGCACCCCACTCACCCGATCAAAGATCGGCCTCTACTAATTATGATGTGATTCTTATGTACAATATATGTTCTTATTCTGATTATTTAATAAATCTTAAAATTTATTATGTGAAGTATACAAGGTATAGACCAGTTTGCTCAAATTGGAACAATTCAATTTCATGTTTGTTTCTCGAAAAGGGTTTGAATTTGCCACCCTTAGGTGGGCTTAAGGTTTTTAAAACGTACATTTGTTGAATCATTCCAATTTAAGCAACCAGCCTTCATTCACAGACATTCAAACAGTTTATCATTTAAGCAATTAGCCTCATGGTAGGATGCTAAACATAATAAGAAAATTATGTACAAGCGGGATGCTAAAGCATAACAACTCACATATTTACTGATGACCCGCGAACAACTACAAAACAAAGTTAGAAAATATGCATGATTCCTAACTATACAACACATGTGATATACAATTACTAGACTCGGCTACTAATATGGTATATGAAATGAATTGATCGCATGCAGTCTAAGCATGTATTCAAAGAAGTATTGAAACGACAATGCGAATTGGATGATGAACCGAGCCTTGGTACATGCAATACAAGTGGATGCAAACATGAGTATGCTAAATTTAACATGATGCCTCTAAACTAACCATCATAAGCTGAATAAAAGGGAGAAAGACGTGGAGTTGGAAGACATGCACACACACACGCACACTTATTACAAGTTTGTTTGCCCTCGCGCAGGAGGGTCCGAATGAACTAATGTGCCCTCACGCAGGAGGGTCAGAACTAGTTAACTAAATTACTTAACTAAGTATTACAAAATAAATCAATTAACTATGAGAACTACAACATCACACTTAATTAACTATTCTAACTGATTATTACAAATTGGAACTAACTACCTAATTACACTAATGAATTAATTCTAAAATTCCAATGAAACTAACTAATTACTTAATTAATATATAAAATTAAAATGAAATTAATTCATTAACTACACTAATTAATTAATTCTAAAGTTCTAATTAATTAATCGATAGAAAATTCTAATGAATTAACTAATTAACTACACGAATTAATTGATTCTAAAATTCTAATTAATTAATTAAATTCTAATTAATTCATTACAAAAACTACACTAATTAATTAACACCGATTAATTAATTAATTTAATTATAAAATTCTAATTAACTAAACTAATTAACTACACTAACTAATTAAGTATAAAATTCGAATTAAACTAACTAATGAATTAGATAATAAATTAATTATAAAATTCTAATTAATGAAACTAAGTCATTACACTATGAACCAACACTTTTGCTTTGTTCCTGAATTCATCAGGTTGTTCACGGGTTCACCAGATTCCGCTTCAAGGACAGTCCACAAGTCTTCTGTCTTTGCATTTGAACAAGTCTCCACCACCATGGGCTTTGTGAAAATCATCTTCACCATACCAGCATCACCATTCTTCAAGAATTTGGGCTCCTTCTCAAGCCCCTCCTCAAGCTTCTCCTGGTCCTATGTTGAAAATATTCTTGCCACTTCTTTGATCCAGATCATGTTCTCCTCCGTCCATGCACTGTTAGCTCAGACCATGTTTTCCTCCGTCCATGCAAACGAGAGAGGGGAAGAGAGAGATCAGTCCGTGTGTGAGAGCTGGTGTGTGCTCTCTCTCCTTCTAAAACCGTATGTGTTGCTCTGTCTGTGGCTCTCATGCCGTGTGTATTGCTCTGTCTGTGGCTCTCATGTCGTGTGTAGTGTGTGGGTGTGTTGAGTGGTGTGTGTATCAGCCGTGAGTGAGTGGTGTGAGCTGTGTGCGTGTGTGCATGTCGTGTGTGGGTGTGCATGGGAGGTGTCCGTGTGCATGAGTGTGTGTTTGTGTGTACGGTATGTGTGTGTGTGTGTATGGAGTGTGGTGTGCTATGTGTGTGTGTGCACGGTGTGTGTGAGTGTGTGCTGGTTTTTGTGTATCAGCCGTGCATTGTGAGAGAGGTGTGTGCATGGGTGAGGAGTGGGTGTATGGGTGTGTGTTTTTAGAGAGAGAGAGAGGTCCAGTGATGGAAGAGAAGAGAGAGATTTTTTATCTTCCCCATACAAGTATCATGTCTGTGCTTATCTCCATTATAGAGAGAGAGAGAGAGAGAGAGAGAGAGAGAGAGAGGGTTGAGAGAGAAGGAGCAGCTCCTCCCTCTGTGTTAATCTGTGTGTGTCATGTGTTGTCCGTGAGCTGGCTGTGCATGCCGTGAGGGAGGGAGAGAGGTATATGGGTGGCTGGGTGTGTTGTATGGTGTGTGTTGGGATGGCAGTGATGGTGTGCTGCTGCCGTGAGGGAGGGAGAGATCAATGCATGTCGTGAGTGTGTGGTGTGTGATGGCTGTGGTGGTGTAGAAAGGGTGGGAAGTGGAACTTGTGGCAACAATGGCAGAGAGTGAAAGATGTAAACCGAAGGGAGAGAGAGAAATCAGTCCCCCTCCCTCCCTGTGTGTATTGTCTTGAGTTTTTTCTTTAGCTGCTGGAATTGTGGTGTCTCTATCTCTGTGTCAATGGGTTTTCTTTCTTCTATCAAGCAACAGATTGATCCCCCCTTGTCAACCCTCCACCATTTTACATATATACAATCATGTAAAAATTTTCGTGAAAATGATCATGAAAGATTTATGATCCTTAGATTACACTTAAAATAAAACACCGTACATTAATCAAGATAATCTAAGAATCATAATTATTTCATGATCATTTTCATAAAATTTTTTTCATGAATGCTATCATTTCTCATACAAATATATTCTTTTCTCGAGACCAACCCCCCCTCAACAACAATTGAGAGAGAGAGAGTGTTATAGTGCAGACCCATGTGTGTAACATTCTCCCTTTTCTTTTTTTAATCAAATTTATCATCGTGCATGATCTTCCCCACCGCCCTCCAAGGGAGATATTTATTTTCAAAACCACTTTTTCACCACCTAATTCCCTTTTTTCTGTCTCTAACAAATATCCTTCACCACCCACAAAAACATCATCATAATGTTTATTCCATCATTATTGAATCCAGCAAGAAAATCCTCTTTTTATTCCAAACCCCATCTGACCAAAATATATTTATATATATATATATATGAATTCAATCTTCTTTTTCTTATTATTATTATTATTATTTTCTTTTTTTGTATTTATTATTTTTTATTTATCAAAATAGCTAAAATGTACCAATTTATATAACACCGTCTGAAAATATGTACACACACATGCAATTATATAAAATTATAAAATATTACAAATTAATAAAATATTAGTTAATATAAAATAATTTGGCCAAAATGGGTGAGGTTTGGAATGAAAGTTTCAATTTGATTTTTCTGCTGAGAAATTCATAAGTGGCATATTCCAATTTTCATCATGGGGTGGTCAAAAGAAAGTGCCCAAGTCTTAAGGGTAGTAAAAAATGAAGTGTCTACAATGGGGTAACTCTCCCTCATACTAATCCCCTCATCGTCGAGCTGTATGAACAGATTCACAGTTGAGCGTGTTCTCATTGATCAGGGAAGCACCTCAGAAATAATGTATTACAAGACGTTTGCCAAACTTGGCTTCTCTGATTCGGATCTGCTACCGGCCGATTATCCTTTGTTTGGCTTCAACGCGGACCCTGAGTATCCTTTGGAAAAGATCACACTACCAGTACAGGCGGGCACCAAATCAGTAGACGTGGAATTTCTGGTCGTAAAACTCTCGTTACCATATAATCTAATCATGGGAAGGACTTGGTTGTACATTATGTAGGTCAGTTTGAAGCACCTATCATCAACTACTCTACTTTTCGAGTGAGTATGGTATTAAGCAAATTCGGGATTCTTAGAAATCGGCGCAGGTATGCTATCTTATTGCTGCTGCAAAAAGACTAAAGGAACTGGAAGTGAACTCAATTGAAATACCGGATCAAGAGAGCCTCGAGGACATAGGGAGAATCCCTAGCGAAAAGGCAACTGAAGACCTCGATTGGTTCGAAATCAATAGGAGTTCTAACAGATTCTTTATGATCGGCACTTTCTTGAACAAAGTTAATAGAGGCGAGTTGGTGTCCTTCTTACTCGGCAACCTTGATGTGTTTGCGTGGACACCGTATGAGATGCCGGGGGTGGACCCAGTTATGACGCCCCGAATCTGCACCATTGGTTGCGGTCAAGGGAGAGTCACTAATGAGTCATATGGTCAATAACCAAGTAAGATCCCAGATCGCCGGAGGAGTCAAATTAGCCTCCCTTCTAAGTCCAGCTTTCTTAGGCAGTGCACTACCCTTTTGACAGATCTTCAAAGGTATTGACACAAGGTCTCATAAGCAACGATAAGGTTCATACATATAAGTATTAGAATATAAGTACATAACAACCATGAATATCCTTAATTTCAAAAGCTTGTTTCATAACATTACATCCCAAAAGAAAATTTAATCTTCACATGAGCCTTACAAAATATCAAAAGGGAAATTTCTAACTTTTCTAAGATAGCCAAAAGTCTTCGAAGGTTTCAGGCTCGTCATCTCCAGCTATAATGTCACGACCCAAACCCGGCCCTATGGGTTTAGCACCGTAACTGGCCAGTAATCTGAGATTACCGAAGGCCTGCTAACAGTAAAACAATAAAACAGAGTACAGGGCCTTGCGGAAGCCAATACAGTAAATAACTAGTGTCCATTGAGCTGTGAAAATCTGTATGCCAAAAACATTTTTCATGCATATGCATATCAACAAATGCATGTAATAAAGATATACAATATTTACAAACACTCAATATAGGGACTTAATCCCTACTCAACAAATAAGAAACATCTCATATACATTCGATTCAGCTTATTACAAACAAGAAGACAAGACAAGAGGGGAAATACTAAACACCCCTAAGCCTTGGCAATGTAGGCTCTAACCTCACAAAGGAGGCACATAGGTCAAGCTTGACAAAATCAAGTAACCCCGACGCTTCTAGCCCGTGCAGTGCTCAGACACCTATATATATATATGAGCAGTGAGTTAAAGCCCAATGAATAATATAATGCGTAAAGGGGTTAAGAATAAATGTCCTTTTAGTATTAAAACCACTATTTCACCAATTTATCACTATTCAATTGTGGCTCATATTTCGTGCCATAATACTATTCGCTTAAAATAGTGATATGTGGTACATCCTCATGAATAAAGATAAAGAACGGTAGGTCTTAAAAGACCGGTCTTAATGCATCAAACAAGAAATGATGGCCATCAAGAGCAGATAGTAACAAGAGCGAATAAAGCATTCAATTCAGAGAACAAGACAATACTTGTGGATTCAAGAGGTGGCTCCCAATCGTAGCACTTAGTTCCAGAGATTCTAGAGGTGGCTCTCAGCAGCACTTTGCACCTTATCGAATATTGAGATTCAAGAGGTGGCTCCCATCAGTAGCACTTAGCTCAGAGATTCTAGAGGTGGCTCCCAAAGTAGCACTTTGCTCCATATCTAATACCGAGTGGCCATCACAACAAGAAATGAGTGGTTCCAAACTTGGGAACCGACAGAGATCTCTCACACAAGATGTGGATTCAAGAGGTGGCTCCCATCAGAAAGCACTTAGCTCTGTGAGATTCTAGAGGTGGCTCCAAAGGTAGCACTTTGCTCCAAATCAAGAAATGAGGTGCCAAGGATGCCATAGTACAGCCTGTAATATAACTCATAACGCTCATTTAGTATACAAGATCGCTCAAGGCGCTCAATTCAAGAAGCGAGGTCAATTCAAGAAATGCTCAGCCAAGGAACAAGATCAATTCAAGAACCAGATCAATTCAAGAACTGCCTACCAAGAAACAGTTCGATAAAATAGACAGCTTAATAAGGTAAGCGCTCAATAAAGTAAACAGCTGAAGATAATCATTTTTGGACATATCTTTACACAGTTGTTACTCACAGAGTTCTGGGCTACAGTATGCTAGAGCGTCTCCTCGGTAAGCCAACCCTACACAGTATACAGAATGAACACACACTAAGCTATATAGTTGGGGGAAGATCAATAACTTACCCTAATTTGCCTCGGTGTGTTCTACATCTATATCCTCATTAAGATGTCTTAAACTAGGCCTAAGAATGCCTAGAATGAGATGAGGATGCAAAGATGCACTTGGAAAGCATTTTTCAAAAGTTGCTGAAAATAGGGGTCTCGCTCGAGCGTGCCTTCTTTCGCTCGAGCGAGCTTCCAAAATCAAAGGATTCGCTCGAGCGAGAAATCCTTCACTCGAGTGGTCTGATGAAATAATAAAAGTACTGGATGCTCGAATTTTACGCTCGAGCCACCAATCCTTCGCTCGAGCATGGCTCAGAGTAAACGTTGGTCGCTCGAGCGAGGAATCCTTCGCTCGAGCGAAGAAGCCAAATCTGGAATTTCCAGATTTGCCTTCCAAGCTCAAACCAAGTATTCTTTCACTCAAAACTCGACTTCTTGGGCCCAAATTTTGGGAAACACACCCAAATTCAATATACAATAAGTTTCAAAGCTCAATTTGTGACTTCAAGGCCCAAGGGTGAGTCAATTAAAACCATTCTTCAAACCCATTTTCAAGAACAATTTCCAAACATGTCTTGCAAGGAATCTAAACCAAATCAAAACCTCAAAATTTGTTCAAGTGAACTCATTTCTTTCAAAACAAGATGAAAGCATGGATTCAAACATGATTATGAACATGCATGTTGACCATGAAATCAACTCCAAACTCACTAAATTCAACATGCATGCAACAATTAGGCTTCAATCTAACATGATAAACTTAAAACATGACTTAGCTCATTAATTTAGCATGAAACATGCAAGATAAAGCTTAAAGACATAATCAAGAGGATAAAATTCATACATAAGTCTTCAATCACTTGTCTAGAGATTCAATTTAGCAATCTATGTTACAAATCCTTCAATTCCCAAGCAATTCACAAGATGACTTCAATTTTCTCTTAACTCACCCTCTCTCTAACTTCTTGGTCGATTTTGAGGCAAGGAATGGGCTGAGCAATTGTTGATTCTAAGTGTTGCTCATGTCTCTAAGTGTGTGAGATAGTGGCCACTAGGTGGCAATTTCGTAATTAAGGCGACAATGCAAGTTTACCAATATTTAATCTAATTTAATCATACCTAATCACATTTTAGATAATTTTACCATAAAATCAGATAAATTCTACTGATCATGAAACACTAAACGGTTTCTAATTCGTCACGATAAGGTTTTCGATTAGCGGTTTAAGCATAAATCGCGTAATGCATAAATCACATAATCAAACAGATAGAATATGCAATTCAATAGGTATATTCGATCAATTCAGTTTCAACTTTCGGTCAGTCAATCCAGTACTTTAATTAGTTCAATTATCAGTCATTATCAGTCTCAATTAACGGTAATCAGTGGTTAATTCAGTAATAATCAGTAATTAATCGGTAATCGATACAAGGGTTGTTACATATAAGCTCTTCTTCAGCACCTGGCATGATACGCCGTGAGCTTTGAATGCCCAATAAACACACACACACACCCCGTCCCTTTTTTCCAGTCCAAAACACAATCACAAGTATAACATCAAGTAGTAAAGCATGATACTCAACTAAATAAATAAATGGTTACAAGTTAGATGTTAGTAAACTAGAAATCCCCCAAAGAGACTTCATCCTCCCAACCACAAGAGTCGGACGCGGATTATTTGGTATGCCCCCTCTTTTGCTGCTTTGTTGCAGACCTTACCTCGGATGCCTACCAACGGTTATGTACCGCGTAGCGCCAACCGCAGGGCCTCAAAAGAGACGGTAAAATAAGGCCTTGTCCAAATCCCTCCTCACACCAAGCCACCTACGGTCCGAATACAACCGCTCCATTCAAGGGTTTCAAAAACTACTTGCGCAAGACTTTAACTTCCAAATAGGGAACGCATCCCAATAGTCCATACATCACACATTATTATCTTTTCATTATTCAAGTGATCAAAAACCCAATACCATCCCAATTACGTTTTCCGTGGAGTTAAATGTTTTAAATCAAGGTTAGACCAACTTAATAAGATAATAACATCTATATAAGCATGCATCATTAAGATGAAGAAGATAAGGAACATAACCATAACACATACAATATCATGCCAAGACATGATCATAAACTAGTAAGCATTTTTATGAACACAAGAGCATAAAACACCCATGCGCAACAGAATTTCCAGATTCAATATCACATAAGGATTAGAATAAAAGGACTATTTTAGATTTTTCACCGGACTCGGCCTTCCTATGGTTCGTAGAGAATTTAATCTAGTTTCCAGAACAAATTTTGAAAATGGGATAGCTTTTCTAGATTTCAAGTTATTTAGAAAACACTCCAACACTGCCTAGATTCGTTGACTATTATGAAAATTTGATTTTCTTACAAACCGCTCACTATTTTTCAATGAAACCAATTTTATTTGAAAGCTAACTCCTTAGGGAAGATTTTGACATAAAATAGAGGTCCAGAATAATTTTCTACATTTTTCTAGAAATTTTGAAAGTTGCCTGTGAAAATAGATTCTAAGGCACAATACCCAAAACAAAAAGATTTGTGAGAAAAGAGATCCACTAAGGGAAAATTTTCGTTTCTTTTGTGATGAAAACATGTTAACTAACATATATTAAAATCATAAAATTTGCTTGAAGGTGTGCCTTTGGAAAGTTTGAGAGATTGGTATGAAAAAGATAGTTTTGTACCGAAATAAGGGAAACTACAAGAGAGGTAGGATCATGGCTCAACTCTTATCATTTTTAACACAAGAAAATCATTAATAACACATCTGAAAAAAATGCTTAGAACCCTTAAGAACATGTATTTGAAAAAGGAAAATGAAAGAGAAGGTTGTGTTGTGGCTTACATGCTAGGCTTGAACAAGAGTGCTCTCCTTTTCCTTTCTCTCCCTCTCAAGACTTCTCTCTAGCTCTCCTTTCTCTCCTCTAGGCCGAAAGTGTGTGGGTGTGTGTTGTTTGTGTATGCCATGCTATGGGGTGGTGGTATTTATAGGCAATTTTGGTGTAAAAAGACATAAAGGCCTACTAATTGGAATTGGATGGAAAAGTTTGGATTTAATTGGAGTCTAATGGGATAGGGAGTGATTAGGGAACTTAATCATGGGATTAGACAACATCTAGTTGGTCTCTAGTTGGAGTGAAACTAGTGTTGGGAACAAACCCTAGGTTTAGGGGTACTAGGTGCTAGGATTTCTAGAATATCATAATTGCAATTTCTTGAAAATAGGCCCATCACAATCTCCTAGGGTGGCCGGCCATTAGGAAGGGAGATGGGGCATTTTTTTTATTCAATTAAGGTACTATGGACACATTTCTCAAAATATATATATGTATACATCTCAAATTGATTGATGGTACCTATATTATAAAGGTACATGTACTAGTTTTGGGGCAATTCTTGAAATTTATAAAAGAAGTGAAGGCGTAGAATTAAACTCATGTATTGGAATCTTACTTATGTAGAATTAAATTAAATTAGGCTAAGGAACCTAATTCGGCTAGGATATTCCTGTTTCGAGAAAAGTAAAAATAAAAATAAAAAATGCTAACCGACAAGATTTGAAATAATTCAAGAAACTGAGGGGCTTTAAGGAAATAATTCAAACATAAGGGTTTTTAAAGAGAATACAATTTTCAAGGGCTTGACACTAGTCATGGCCTAGCATCATTTAAACGTCGATCCAAAAGTCAAACCAACTATTCAGAAAAGTTGGCGGTCAGCCACATAGCATGCATCGGCCGTTGTTGATGAAGTTGACAGATTGCTTGATGCCGTGGCAATTTGTGAAGTCATTTATCCCATCTGGCGATCAGCCACATAGCATGCATCGGCCGTTGTTGATGAAGTTGACAGATTGCTTGATGCCGTGGCAATTTGTGAAGTCATTTATCCCATCTGGCTGTCCAATTTGTGTTGATTTCACGGATTTGAACAAGGCCTATCTAAAGGATTATTTTTCTCTTCCTAGAATCAACCAACTTGTGGACGCAACGACACATCATCAGCGCATGACCTTCTTGGATGCCTACAGGGGTTATCACCAAATTGCCATGCATCCAGAGGATCAAGAAAAGACCGCATTCCTCACCCCAAAGAGAACCTATTGCTACAAGGTCATGTCCTTCGGACTGCAGAATGCGGGGCAACTTCCAAGAGACTGGTTACCACTATGTTCAAGAAACAACTCGGCCACACCATGGCAGTATACATCGATGACATGGTTGTGAAGTCCAAGGAAAAGCACGACCATCTAGTTGATTTAGCAGAGACCTTCGGCATTCTCTGAAAGTATAAAATGAAACTGAATGTCTCGAAATATGCATTCGGCATCGGATACGACAAGTTTCTCGGCTATATTGTCAACCATTGTGTAATAGAGGCCAACCCGAGGCAGATCACAGCAATTCTAGAACTTGACTCCCCTCGATCAGTCAAAGAAGTTCAGAAGTTGATGGGGATAGCCGCCGCCCTAAATAGGTTTATCACCGTTCTCGATCGTCAAGGACAATTTTTTCACACACTTCCGCAGGGCACAGAGCATTTGAATGGACTCCCGAGTGCCAAGTTGCGTTGGACGGCTTGAAAACTTATCTCCGATCAGTACCACTCTTGGCAACTCCATCGATAGCCAATCTGCTCATCTTATATCTAGCGATATCTGACCAGGCGGTTAGCGCCATGCTACTAAAGGAAGAACTCAGGGAACAACAACAAATTTACTATGTAAGCAAGGCCATGGTCGACACCGAAATACGATATCTACCACTGCAAAAGCTCATCCTTGCCCTCGTGGTGGCTGCAAGAAAATTGATACACTATTTCGTGCTCACACCATAGGGTATTAACTGACTATCCCTCCTGGCCAACATGACGATCGTATGAAGTTTCAAAATGGACTTTGGAACCCGGCCAATATGATATCCAATTTTTGCCTAGAACACGCCATCAAGGGCCAAGTGCTCGCCGACTTCATAGTTGAGTTCACAGGATGCCATGCCGACTTCAAGTCCGATCAAGTGCAACCTAAACCCCACTGGTGAATATATGTTGGAGACATTTATTAGATGTACTGTGATGAATTATCCAACCAACGTGGCAGAAAGCGTATAGTAATCATGACCCCGAATGGGCAATAATCAAGCAAGCGGTCAACCGGGCTTTGATGCATCAAATAACGGTTTAATATGAAGCATTGATAACACCAGAACGCACTTCACCTTGGTGCACGGTGGTTGCTTGTTTTCGTGACTCGAAATTAGTCATCAACTGGTTGAAAGGGGAGTATGCAGTTAAAAATGACCGCATGAAAGCCTACATGAAAACGACAAATTCCTCGCTCATAGAATTTGACCATCACAAATTGAATCAGATAACCCAAAATCAGAACAAGTATGCGGATGCCCTTGCTTGCCTAGCCTCTGCCATTAACTCAGAAGTCAAACGAACAATCGAAGTAGGGTTTATCCCAAAGCCGAGCATCACCTCTTCTGAACTAGTTCAGATTAACATCATTGAACCGGGACCAAGTTTGATGGACCCTATTGCTGCATTCCTTTCCTCAGAGCTGCTCCCAATGGATAAGAAAGAAGCCTATAAACTGTGAAATAAAGCCCTGCGATACTACTTGAATCCACAGGGATAGCTTTGCAAAAAAATCTCTCTCTGGGCTATACTTGGAATGTGTTCACCCAGATAAAGTTGATGAACTCTTGGCCGAAATACATGAAGGTAGCTGTGGCACCCATTCTAGAAGACGCTCATTATCCCAATAAGCCATAACTCAGGAGTATTATTGGCCGACCATGCGAGCAGATGCCGAGAACTACGTAAGAAGTGCGAACAATTCCAAAATTTTTCCCCTTTAACTCATCTGTCTGCCGAAGAATTAAACTCTATTACTAGTCCTTGGTCGTTCGCTCAATGGGGATTTGATATTGTCGAACCATTACCACGGGCTCCAGGGAACAAGCGATTCCTGATCGTCGCAATAGATTATTTTACAAAGTGGGTCAAAATAGAGGCATTAACACATATTCGAGATGTCGATGTTAAACGTTTTGTATGGAAAAACATTATAGCACGATTCGACATACCAAGGGCACTTGTCTCCGACAACAGCACCCAATTCGATTGTGGCCTCTGTCGGGAGTTATGCAACACATATGGTATCTGGCCCTACTTTTCCTCGCCGGCATACCCACAAAGCATCGGTCAGGCGGAGGCTTCCAATAAAATGATCTTGGATGAAATCAAGAAACGGTTGGAAAAAGCCAAAGGCAGATGGGCTGAAGAATTGCCCAGTGTGTTGTGGGCTCATCGCACTACTTCGAGGCGATTTACTGAGGAAATGTCGTTCACTTTGGCTTTGGAACCCAGGAAATTATTCCTTTTGAGATCGATCTACCTACGCTGAAGACCAAGGTTTTTGACATAGGCTGTAATGACATGATGTTGGCCTTAGATCTGACTTTGATTGAAGAACGCCGATATCGTGCTCTTGCATGCATGGCGCGGTATCAGCAACAGCTCGCCAAGTCATATAACCAGCACATACAGTTGCGTCGTTATACAGCTGGAGAGTTGGTCCTCAAGAAAGTGCTTCTTGTTACTAAGAATCTGGTAGACGGTAAATTAGGCCCCAATCGAACGTACTTATCAAATTGATTCAATCGCCGTAACAAGGGCATATTGGCTTGGACATGGTCGGCAAAAGTTTGCCACGCCTCTAGATTTCTACACATCTACATAAATTTTATCATTAAGCCAACTTGTACAACGTGCTAGTTTGTTTCTAATTTTTGCTGCTATGTTAACGTGTACATGTCTACGAATTCCTCAATGCAATGTCCTTTTTATTGCCATCTCGTTAATAATGGTTTACAAGCCTCGACCAGAGTGCCCTTCGTGGATATCACGTTTGGGCCGATTAAGCCTCAATTCGTAACACCCTTCGTGGATACCACATTTGAGCCGATTAAGCCTCCGTATTCGGAGCACCCTTCGTAGATATTACGACTGGCCACTACAAAGACTCTGAATTTAGAGCGCCCTTCGTGGATATCACAATTGGCCACTACAAAGACTCTGAATTCGGAGCGCTCTTCGTTGATATCACGATTGGCCACTACAAAGACTTTGAATTTGGAGCGCCCTTCGTGGATATCACGTATGGGCTGAATAATCCTCCAAATTCGAAGCGCCCTTCGTGGATATCATGTTTGGGCCGCATAAGCCTCCGAATTCGGAATGCCCTTTGTGGATATTACGTTTGGGCTAATTGAGCCTCTGAATTCGGAGCGTGCTTTGTGGATATCACGTTTGGGCCGCATAAGCCTTCGAATTCGGAGTGCCCTTCATGGATATCACGTTTGGGCAGATTAAGCCTCTGAATTCGGAGCACCCTTCATAGATAACACGTATGGGCTGATTAATCATCCAAATTCGGAGCACCCTTCATGCATAACCACGAACGGTCGAGTAATCCTCCGAATTAGGAAGGCCCTTTGTATTTGGCAATAGAATGGCATGGACCAACATACAATTGTCACAAATAGATACAAACATTAAACAAAGCAATATAACAAATATTTATTCACCGAAGAAGCACAAATACATGGCTTTTGACAAATTCAAAAGTACAATAATGTTTATTGATATCTAAATCTTCTCATACGCAGACCTCTTCATCGCCGGTTTTCTCGGCCAGAAGCTTCAAGGAAACTTGTAATTCGATATACAGTGACGCCAATTAACACCATGCTTGTAAAGCCTTAATCCATCCATGCTTAAATCCACGATTTTCGCATCAGCAAACTTTGTCAGTTAACTTTTCCTTAGTCTTTTCAATACCAATTTTTCAACTGTCAAAAAAGCCTTGTTCGTATGCCCTCGTTCTTATTGTTTCTCTTGCAAACATCGTCGCCGTATCACAATCAGCAATGGCATGATCAAGAAGGCGTTGGTTTACTCTTTCCATCACAATCGGGTTTGTTTAACTTGCCGACTGCGTTTCGGAAGCCTTAGCTTTTTTTAGCTCGTTCTCGGCCTTTTCTGTGCGATGTTCCAAGCTTCGAATGCGGCCGTTTTTCTATTCTATCTCTCTTCGTATGGCACGAAGGCGCATGCCGATTTCGTAAGAGGTGTATAGTCCCTTTACCGCTCCATGAATGCCTTCTCGAAAAAATTTCTTAATTGGCCGACCGACCATTGATTGCTGGACTTCGGGCAGAAAAATTTGTCAAGTAAACTCGATTGCCACATTTGGGTCGCGGATAATCGAATCCGCTTCAATCATATGTTTATTCCCAACAAAAATCGAAAAACTCAACGGGTGTGGTGGCCTGTTGGTCTCGTTTCACGAACGGGGGGAGCTCCTTCGTTGCTGCCTCTCCTTTCTTGGTAACTTCTCTACCTCGCCCGCTCTTGGAGACCTACTTCGACAATGGGGGGAGCGACGCCTCTCACACTCCTCCGATGTCTTGTTACCCGTTCGTGTAGGTTCGCCACCTCCTCAATTCATTTCTAAATCCAGTTCAGCTAGTGTTTTGCCCTCTCATTTGCTATTAAAGAATACTTTTCTTGACATACAAATTTCCTTAGTTTGACACAATGCTCTTTTCCCTCTCGCACTCTATTGAATTTGAGAAGAATATATTTAATGACAACACAGGACCCACGCGCGCCTAGTTTCCCCCCCCCCCCCGGCTTATTAATTACGGATGCAGCATTCCCGAAGCGACCGTTTTAAAGCATCTTGTTGAATAACTACAATGCCCCACTCGATCTCATGAACTATACATATTCAAATAGCTTATGTTTAGGGATCACCGGGCAAGAGCAGATTTATCAATCTATTCGGCCTATTTTTAAAGCATCTCGCCGAATAACTACAATGCCCCACCTAATCCCATGAACTATACATATTCGACGGATATTTTCAGTGATCAGTTGGGGCAATAGCAGAATTATCAATCTATTCAGCCTATTTTCAAAGCATCTCGCAGAATAACTACAATGCCCTACTTGATCCCATGAACTATACATATTCGGCGGTTATGTTCAGTGATCACCTGGGGTATATAAGGGCAAAATTATCAATCTATTCGGCCTAAGGATTTATTATATTCGGCCTATCTCAGTTGAAATGATGTTTTTCAACATTTAATGATAACATTCAATAAACTGTGTACATCCACTTTAGACTTGTCATTTTGCCGAATTAAAATGTACAGGTCATGATCTCAGTTGAAATGACATACATTTGTTTTTCAACATTTAATGATAACATTCAATAAACTGTGTAAATCCACTTTATACTTGTCATTTTGCTGAATTAAGATGTGCAGGTCATGATCTCAATTGAAATGGCATACATTTGTTTTTTTAACATTTAATGATAATATTTAATAACAAAATGGACATTTTTATTAATAAACTGTTTACATCCACTTTATACATAAAAATGTCCTACATCTGAAATAAACTGTTAACAAAAAGCAAAAACAAAAAGAAAAACAAAAAAAAAAAATAACGGCTATCTATTACAAAGCTACCAATTAAGGGTCCAGATCCTTTAGATCCAATTCCAACGGTTCGAATTCTAATTATTCGTAAGGAATCGGCTGATCTAGAGTCACCTTAGCGACCGCCAAAGCCTTCAGCCATCCATGCTTGAAGCCTCAATTTTCGAACTTCAAGGCTTCATTAGCATAAAGCTCCTTGGCCTTTAGCAGGCCGGCTTCGAAGGCATTAGCCGTGTCCACCTCAACGCGCTCCTTCGCCTTCTGATCAGACTCAAGTTCGGCCTTCAACGCTGAGACTTCTTCTTGAGCTAACTTTAGAGAGCCGTCCATGAATTTATTCTTTCTTCGGCGGCCCTGCAAAGAAAATCGGTATGTTTAGCTTTCTGTTGAGTAGTCACTGCCCTCGCTTGCTCTTCTTCGGCTTTCGTAGTCGCTATAGACAGATCGGTGAGGGCTGTAGTGACCTTACCCTTCTCTTCCTCCAGCTGATGCTCAAGGGCGCCGAATAGCTCCACAACATCGTAGTGACGATGGCTGATCTCTGTAAGCCTTCCCGCCGTCTAGAAAAGCAATCAAATTAGTTTGGACAGGAATACAAATTTAAGCTATTTGGAAATTTGAGGTTTTCAACTTACCAAAATGGCCGACTGAGCAGCCAAAGCAATTGAGATTACATCCGGCTCAGCACGAAAAGTCGCTTGGTTCGAAGGCAAAAAAACAAGGCCAAAGCTACACTCAGGGCCACAGCGGGATCTTTAATAGTCGAGCCACTGGCGAGCACCGACGAGCACCGGCGTATTCTTTATCCTTGGTTGGATAATGAACGCCTCAGTCAAATCATCTTCGACGGGCGGTGTATCTACCCTCGGTTGTTTTTCGATCGGCGCTTTTTGCAAATCGATCACAGCATCGGCAGGACGCTTCTACCCTGTGAGATAGGCTTCCAAGACTTCAACTTGATTTTGTTTAGGAATTAGCTCGACCAATGATGTTTCGCAGGCCGTTTCTTTCTAACCTACCTCGCGAGTTGGCGTTATTTGGCTCCCTCTTGACCCGCCGGCCTATTTCCTGGCCGCCATCTTCTCTGCATTTCGTCACTTGGCAAACTGGGCAAGCGACTCTGACCTCATCTCTTCAGCTTTGGACTCTACCAGAAGATTCTCTATGCCGTTGAAGATATGGTCCACAAGCGTAACTAAATCTACTTGGCCGAAGTGGAAAGAAGGTCGGCCATTGATTGGTCTCAAGGATATTCTCAAACTCCAATTCAATCTCTTTGTTCAACTCTTGGTCCCTTACGTGGCCCTTTGATTGCCCGTCTTCACCAACTTCCCCACCAACATCAAAACCTTTGATGCCAATGTCCCTTAGACTTTTGTAGCTAAGGAAGATGAGCGCAATAAGCTGTCATTCGTGTGTCGGCACAGGAATATTTTCTGATGTCGAAAAAGTGGAGTAAGTTGGGTCGTATCTTAGCAAGACGTGGGTTGCACGCCCTTGTCCTTGGAGGTTTGCAAGGCCTTTGTAATTAAGGACCGTCTTCACTTGGTCCAAAACAGCTTCGTCCACGAATGGCAATGCTCGTTTTAAATCGTTGCCTGGAAAAGACAAATGATCATAACAGTATTTAAGCTGAATAAATCATTTATTTTAAGACATGTTAGCAATTCTAGCAGGCAACCGGGTTTGCCTTTTGCTCGAATTGGGTCTTGGCGATCTTCTCCCTCGCCGAATTTCCAATTACCTCGGATGGTGACCATGACATCATCAACCCTTTTGCCAGAGCTGGCAAGCATGGTTACCAAATGATGGTCAACGTCCTTGGCTCTTAAAAAGTAATGGCCTTGCCGACCGGTTGATTTCGCCATAACATAGTAGTGCCGAATAGTTGGGACTCCTAGGTTAAGACCTAGTCGCTGGGTAAATTCCACTATGCCCATAGTAATACAGTAAAAGTTCACGCTATCGGAGGAATTAATCCCCAGTAACATAGAACTGTCCTAAGAAAAAATTGAGGGGGAATCGAACTCCACCCTTTGCGATTGCCAAAGAGGAATGGTACTAGTGTCAGCCCTTTCTATGTCCACTACGTTGTGTGGAACAAGGGATAGGTGAATGTCGTCTGGAATGAAAAAATGACGATGGAAGGTTGTAACTCAATCTTCAGAAAGAAAGGCTTTCAAATGCCTTTCCATTCAAGATGAAACGAAAATAGCGTATACAAAAAACGAAAGCAAAAATACGCAGGGAAATTGGAATGAGGAATAGAATGAGAAGAGAGAGGGGACTTACAGGATAAGAAAGGAAACGAACAGTAACAGAAGAGATTGCGGAGGTCTGGAAGGAGGTTGATATGAAGAATGCCCAAAGGTTGATAGTAACTTTCCAATTCAAGCGTATACGGGCATAAAAGATGTCAATGGCTTTTCGATTCAAAAGTATACAGAGGTACAGATTTCAAAACGCATTAAATGAATGTCAAATACAAAGGAGTAGGAAGCTGTAATGATTCAAGTAGCGCGTTTACTCTGACGGCTCTGACGAATCAGTATGAAAAGGAATGCAACCGTTGTATCTACCTTTCAAGAGCTCTTGCTTTGATTGGCCAAGAAACCAAACACGCCGAGTAAATATTTTATTTCGGTATTTGAGGGGTAATTGTGGATACCGAATAATTACGTGCTCAAAAGGTTCAAATAGAGCGTCGAGAATGATAGTAAGGCTAACTCGGCGCGATCAAACCTATTGAACAAAAATAAGGCCGAGTAAAATCCAGCCCATGGGCCGAATATGCCGAATAATTTCTGACGTACCTAGGGGTCCCAGATATGATAATGAAAGGGTGGGCTCCAGGAAAGCAATATAAAAGGGAGAGATCAGCTAAAAAGAGGTATATGAGAATAGACGAAATAACTTGAAATAGAAGCAAACTAGAGAAAATACTAACTTGTCCGTCGGAGTGTTAATTCTGACACTCCCGACTGGCATGTTCATCCATTTTTCAGGTAGTAATCAGAGGATCAGGGACGTCTGACTGAATTCAGGAGTATTTCCAAACCACTTCACCACATTTGCAAATAATTTTTTTTTAAAAAAAAAAAATTGATTAAAATCTGAAAAAGTTAATAAAAAAATTGAAAAATCAACAATATTTTTCAAAAAATGAAACCAAACATAATTTTTGTTGTGGAACAATTTGATTGTGCAAAAAATAAATAAAACAAAAAATCAAATTATGGGTTATTCAAAAATTGCGAATATTGAATTACATATTTTTAGATAAAGATTTAATTACAAAAAAAGATAAACAAATTACCTAAAATAACTATTATTTTAAATATAAGTTTGTTTGAATTGTATAATCTCTTAACCAATCATAAAATGCCACGGTACTTGAATGGTAGAAACTCCTAAGTTGGAGAAAAACCTCTCCTTCAATAAATACCCTTATTCACTAACTAGCATAAATGTATATATATATATATATATAGGATGATGATGCTCTCTAGTCCAGATTTTGGAGTAAAGGGTGCTATTGGCGTTCTTGGGATCAACTATGAGTGTCGCTTTTGTAATTTAAAAAGTTTATTTTGTTAGGTATTTTGTGTATTTTGTTTATAAAAAACTTAGGTTAATTCAATAATTGTAACGTATTTAATTTATTATATTTGTGACTAAAACAATGTATGATTTGTTTAAAAAGAATAAAAGTATTGTCTATTTTTTTAATAAACTAAAAAAATAAAAAAATAAAAAAACTTTTTTTAAAAAAATTCTTAAACGAAACAAAGTGAAGGCATCTATCCATAAAATATGACAACTCAGTACACTCCAAAGTAAGAAATTTATTAGTCAATGGGGGTGGGGAAAGGGGGTCGGAACATTATTGTACTGTTTCTATAAATAAATAAATAAATAGTTGCCTCTATCGGAGAATCTGCCACAAACAGATACATACACATAATACAGTAAACTATTTAGGATATATTACATTTTAAAATTTACTTAAAATATATACTGTTATTTATAATTTAAAATTATTATTAAATTTTTTTTATTTAATAAAATTAATTTTAAAAAATCATAATTATTTTCTTATATAATAATAAAATTATATAAATTATTAATTAAAATATATTTATAACATTATTAAAAATTATTAATTGACTTGATAATTTATTAATAAAAAAATAATTTATTATAAAATTAAAAATTTCAAAAGTAAAATATAATTTTTAAAATCATAATAAATAATTTATATTTTAATCAAATCTCAAAATATATTTAGAATCTACCAAAAGTGTATAAAGAGTCATGCTAGATTTCATAAAAAAATTTTATGAAAATTATCTGCACCGTTAAATCAAATATGTGTTTCATGATCTAATAATACAGATAATTTTCATAATTTTTATGAAAATTTTTCATGAAACCTAACAATTTCCTACTCTAAAATACCAAGAACGAGGGCGCCTTTTTCCCACTTCCTTCAACAGATATCTCTCTCTCTCTCTCTCTCTCTCTCGTATTCTGTCTCCCTCAATAAACACCCTTATTCACAACCATCAAAATACACAACCAAAAGTTATTATATATAGTGACATTTATATGTAATCTGCATAATTGTCTTCTGATTTTGCTGAATCTATTCTATACTATACACCGCCATGACTGCTGCCGGAGATGGCACACACGTCCTGGTGTTTCCTTATCCTGCGCAGGGGCACATGATACCACTTCTTGACCTAACCCATCTACTAGCCTCTCGTGGCCTAAACATCACCATACTCGTCACCCCCAAAAACCTCTCTCTCCTCGCCCCACTTCATTCCAAACACCCAACCATCAAAACTCTTGTCTTGCCTTTCCCTGCGCACCCTTCCATTCCTTCCGGCGTAGAGAACGTCAAAGACATGCCCCCAAATGGCTTTCGTGCTATGATGCGCGCCATGGGTGAACTCTACAATCCTCTCCTAAATTGGTTCCACAACCACCCTTCGCCGCCTGTGGCCATCATCTCCGACATGTTCTTGGGGTGGACCCACCGCCTCGCTTGCCAGCTCAGCATCCGCCGCCTCGTGTTCTCTCCTTCCGGTGCTATGGCCTTGTCAGTTATTTATTCCCTGTGGTCTGACCTACCCAAGAGAGATGATCCCAACAATGACAACGCTCTCATCTCCTTTCCCAATATACCTAATTCCCCGATTTACCCTTGGTGCCAGCTGTCCCCCTTGTATCGTAGCTACGTGGAAGGTGACCCAGTTTCGGAATTCATGAAAGATGGGTTTGAGTCTAACATGGCGAGTTGGGGACTCGTGGTTAACTCGTTTAGTGAGTTGGAACGGGTTTATCTGGACCATCTAATGAAGGTATTGGGCCATGATCGGGTATGGGCTGTTGGTCCATTGCTTCCTCCTGTCGATGATCGATCTGGCCCAATTGAGAGAGGTGGGTCCACCTCTGTATTGCAAAGTGATGTACTGTCTTGGCTTGACACGTGTGAAGATCGGACAGTGGTGTACGCGTGCTTTGGGAGTCAAGCAGTGTTGACAAACAAGCAAATGGAGGAGCTAGCACTGGGGTTGGAGAAAAGTGGAGTCAGGTTTATATGGTGCATCAAGGAGCCCACAATTGAACACGTGGAGGGACAGTACGGTGTGATTCCATCTGGGTTTAAAGATCGTGTGGTGAAGAGAGGATTTGTCGTAACAGGATGGGCTCCGCAAGTGCCGATACTGAATCACCGTGCTGTTGGCGCGTTCTTGACTCACTGTGGGTGGAACTCGGTAATTGAAGGAATTTTTGCGGGGGTACCAATGCTAGCTTGGCCAATGGGGGCAGACCAGTTTACAAATGCCACATTGTTGGTGGATGAACTTAGGGTGGCTACTAGAGTTTGTGAAGGTGCTGAAGCGATTCCAAACTCGGATGAGTTGGCTCGGTCGTTGGCGGAAGCGGTGGGTGAGAACCGAGTCAAAATGAGTCGAGCGAAGGAGTTGCGTGAAGCAGCATTGAAGGCTATTAAAGAAGAAGGTGGAACTTCATCCATGGATTTGGATGATTCGATCAGTCGTATTTCAGAAGGCTACTAATGAGAAATGTTTTTGGGTTCATCTATCTGTTGCTTTAAAAACAGACACGGCAAGTCATATGATCTTTTATCCTTTGTTGCGTAAAAAGAGACGCCACACAAGTCATGTTACCAAAAATCAGTGAGAGCTATAAAAGTTGGGCTTTAAAATGATATTAAATTATCTTTTTCTTATTTATTTTTATTTTTATTTTTATTTTTTTTAAGTGATGCCAGCTCATTAGAACTTTGTATAAAGCTTTCATGTTATCTGGATACCTTTTTCCATAAACACTTTTTTTTTTTCTTTGCTTTTAATAATACAAATTTAGAAATTGAATTAAAAAATTATCTAAAAACACTAATATGGAGTTCATATTCATTCTACATATAAATCTTGTAATACACACTTTCAATCTGCATATAAATATCACAATACACAATTTTAATTTTTACCATGCACTCAATTCTTGACATAAACCTAGAATTGTAAGTTTAATCCTGCACTTACATCAAGCTTCGATATAGCATACGAGAGTTATGAAATTTTATGATATTAATGTCAATTTATTGTAAAATTAATTCATTTTCAAATTTGAAGAAAAGCATCTCTTAACTATAGTACTACACTTTTTGTAGTGCAATTTGGAGTGTTTGGAAATATAGAATAAAATTAAAAATGATATCGTATGGTATCTTCACTCAAATCTAAATAAAAACACAAAAATAACATTGTTTTAACCTGAAATTTCCACATTTCGTTCATTTTTTTTAAATTTATTTATTTATTTATTTTTTTAACTTGACCTATTATCATTTAGAGCACTAAAGGCCCAAAAAAATTAATGAACCCAAACCCAATGGTTCTTCGAAATTGGTTCAAAAAACTTTTAAACTAGACAGCCCAAGTGCTGTCCATAAATTAGCTTGACAGTCCGATGACTCTCCAAAGTTGCCTCAGATGACCTTAAAACCTTGGAGTTAAGGGAATAACATTTTTGCAAGTGGACTACAGTGCACTTTGTTCGCTGTGAGCCCACTCCACGCTTAATTGATAATCCAAACCATTTTCTTGTAAAGTACGTCGAGTAAATTATTCATACAGACAATAAAATTAATCAAATATCGGTACACGATCAGATCACACTTTTCAATAGCATGTATCATTTCAAGAATTCATCATTCATTTTTCAGAGGAAAAGGAATCCAATCGTGAGTCTATTGATGCTCAGTTAAATTTATTTTTGACTCACATGGCATGAGGTACTAAAACCTGTTAAATTTTTGTTACTTTTCTGTTTTTTGTTTTTTTTTTCCCTTTCCATCTCCATTTTTTTTTTTTTTATGAAATCCAAAATGCAAATAGGGTATTTTTGGTTCACAAAGTCTATGGCACCATAAAATTATCATGAATTTCATATCAATAGTGTATATTGAAAGTTACTGTTATAGGGTCACATTTTAAGTGAATCTTGACCATTGATATGAAATTTTGGAGTTTTTTTTTTTTTTTTTTTCTTCTTAGAATCGTAGCATTGCTGATTTTGGTTTACTTGACTCACATGACACAAGATACTAAATCACTAAATTTTTAATACTTTGTATTTTCTTTTCAATATCTTTCACAAATTTTTAGTGACATTCAAAATTTAAATACTGCCGAACGATATTTTTTTTCTTTAATTGAGTGGCATGGCATTGACATTGGAATGGGATGGGTTGTACTAAACTACTAACATGAGACTGACCAAGAGTAAAGATTATAGAGAATCACAATATTGTTTTCGTGTTTTTATTACCCAAATAAGCTCAAATGCATGTGGGTTTCACTCTTAACTGTGATATATATAGCTTTTTCATATGGCTCTCTAGTTAAGTTAATATTGGTGATGGTGTTGAGTGCAAAACCACCAAAAGGGTTTGTGCACCTAATAGCTCTTTTTTGGTGAAAGCATACGCAGATCCTATATGCATCCCAAAATCATTTATTGTTCAAGAATTATCCTCCCACATCTACCACATTGGATCCCATGAATGTCATATTCAGAAAGACAAAATAAATAAATAAATAAATAAAATTTAAAACATACGGATTAAATTTATTTTGAGTATGATTAAATTATATAAAGTTTAAATCTTTATAAAGGGGCCATTAATGGGACAGACTAGGCTTATTTAAAAAAAATTAAAATCACGTTCCATCTGTAAGTCCAAATCTTACAAGCTTATTTGACCATTTGATTGTTTCATTTTTTCTTTTTTTAATAAGGGGGATTTGATCAAAACCCCATCGTAATAAAACTTTAATATATTAAGAACAAATACAAAAAAAAAAAAAAAAAAATCTTGAAAAATTCAACACATATCATTATTATCAAAATATTAAATTTTAAAATAATATAATTTTTGATGTAAATGTCGGTTTTTAATAAAATTAGTATTTTTAGAATTCTCTCATCAAAATCTATCAAATAAGATCCATGTTGACTATGAAATTCTTCACAAAAAAAAAAAAATTATTACTGTCGAAATTGATGTAAACAGTAACAGTAATATGCTACTTTGTTTGACAGTAACATGTTACTTTGTCTCACAGTAAGATGTTAGTCTGTTTGACAAATATTCTGTTTAATAGTAACATGTTACTCTTTTTGACAATAACATGTTATATCTGGCAATATTGTCCAAAAAAAAAAAAAAAGATACACTACTACAAAAATAGATAAAGATCACACTTTTTTGGTGTGATGTATGTTATTTAATCACACTTTTTAAATTTTATTAAAGTGTGGTCTTTGAGAGTGTGATTAAAAGTGATCATTTTTAATCACACTTTTTAAGTGTGATTAAAAGTATTTAGATCACACCTTTTAAGTGTGATTAAAAGTATTTAGATCACACCTTTTAAGTGTGATCTTTGGAAGTGTGATTAAAAATGGTCATTTTTAATCACACTTTTTAAGTGTGATTAATAACATTTAGATCACACCTTTTAAGTGTGATTAAAAATATTTACATCACATCTTTTAAGTGTGATTAATAACATTCACTACTAAAAAAAATACTTTTTGTGACCGTCACATGCCGTCAAGAAATAATAAAAATCTGATACAAAAAAACTTTTTATGACAACTATTTTGTCGTCAAAAAAAATATAAAAAATAAAAACACTTTTAGCGACCATTGTTTTATACTTAAATAATTATTTATTAAAAAAATCATATATGAGTTTGCTACAACAAAAAAATCAATTACAAGCACCAACCAATTTTTGTAAATGAAAAATAACAAAATTAACAAATTAATTAAATTTATAATAAACATTATCCATTAACTATCTTTAAATACACGTACTAAAAATTTAAGTCTTCAAAAAAAAAAAAAAAAAGAAGAAGAAGAAGAGCAACATAATCTTTAGCTCCCAACATCAACCGCTCGATCGTATCAACTATTCTCTCAACAAAATCTGCAAAAACATATATCAAACTTGACTTGAAAATTTAATGCCCTTAAATGTGTTAGTTTAGCTTAAAATAATCAAAATAAAACTATGTCAGTGACCTATCTCTATGGCAGATCAGTAATTTGCAACAAGAGTTTCAATTATCTTAAGAACAACTTCGTACATCATTTCTTTCAGGTACAAGCACCTAACTAGTTCAAAAAAACATACAAACACCTAACAAAGTTCTAAAAAATCTAGATAATATAACAAGATTTACATAATATGCCTTTCATAAGCCATAATACAAGCACATGCCTATAAATGACTCTAAATGTGCTTGTGAAACTTCAATTTTGGTCAAAATTGCATCTCTCTCTTCCTGTTGACCAAAACCAAGTTAACATTTCAAAGACATGTTTTGACAACACAAAGAAGACATTTGCAAATAAATAAGAAGAAGAAAAGAAACGACAATTACATGCTCAACATTGACAAAGTTCACTACAACACTGTAGTTGCCACACAAGGAGATTTGCATAAGAGCAATTTAAGTAACTTCAATGGCACTCAACAAGCATAAATTATCACCAGTTGATGACTCCAAACTCCAGAATAATGTAAATTCATGTAATAACTAGAGGAAATGAAGTCCTAAAAAGAAGGTTAACAAAGAAGACACCGATGTGAAATTAATTGAAGCGAAAATTATTAAACTCATGCCAATACCTGATACACATAAGTTTGAAAACAAAGGAAGAATTAGCAAGCAATATTTTGATAAACAAGTATAAATCATATAAAATATTCAATAGAGTTCATAAGTATGGTTAATTAAGAATCAAAACAGAGTAGCAAATAAAAAGTGTACACAATTAATTAATTAGAAGAGACTTACAAGGCAAATCCCGGGGTTCGACCTTGTTCAAATAGACATCTCCGATGGCTCTAGCACGAAAACCATCACAAGAACTTTATGGGAAAGGTAGTGAGTTGTAAGCTCTTTGTCGGTTGGGTGGAATCGAAAACCGGAGGCAATTCCATTTGCTCATCGTCCCTCTGAGATACTGAACCTTTTTCCATTCCTAAATATTTCTTCCGAAATCCTAGTTCTCACAGTCAAAGCTATGAGCTTTTTCTAAATTCTAAATGAGTCTTCTATAGAATTCAAAACCAAAGAACCAAATAGCTTAAACCGGATCTTAAAACCTATGAATCAAATTGTCTCTCCTACCAAATGATCTCTAGAATTACAGATTGATGCGAGAAAACAGAGGAAACAAATTGTTAGAGAGAGATGATGACTAAGTGACACCACAACAAAACAGAGGAATTCTATATTTATTTCCTAGTCAAAAATACAATGACACCACAACTAAAATTGGCAAAAGATAAAGTTGCAAAATCAAGTACTATTACTTCATTAAGAAAATGCAGCGCATAAATTTTGTTACTTTTTAAAACAAAATCATTCAAATATGACATATAATAATGGGTATTTTGGTTTGAAAAATAAAAAGGTATAAAATGCAACATCATTCTATATTAGTAGAGTTTATTTGAGAGAATTGATTGCTGTAAAAGATACAAGGTTGTGTGTTTGAATTTTGGATTTGAATACATATTTTGCAGGGAAAAAGAAAGCAAAATGTGAATGAAATTTAAGCTTCTTTTTTTTTTTACATTTCCTAATCTTTTTTTTTCTTCTCAATAAATATCAATCAATATCCAAAATACACACCGATCAAGCACAAACTTGTTCATTGCAGTTTTATCGTAGTGGCGACAAAACTCTTGTTCTCATTAATCTGGGACTACATATTTCCTGAACTAACCACCAGGAAATTAATTAATCACTACTAGATAATGGATTAGTATATATAAAAACACTAGTAATATCAATCTGATTCACTTTTGGGAGTAAGATTAGTCCCGCTCATTTTTATTTTTGTTTTTTTATTAATCAAGAGTGTACCACATGAGTATTAGATATCACACTAATGCTCCAAAATTATTGAAAATTTTTCCACATGACCCTACTAATTTGTTAAGATGCACTTCATGCATTAGCAGTGAATTGCCTGAAATGTCCATCAACAAAACCCAATCATGTGAAAATAAGTAACAACCATGCATCTGAACAAGTAGGCCTAAACATCCAACACATTCAAAAACAATATATATATATTTCTTAGGAAATATGTGTGTATTCGATACATTGAATCTCCAAACATGAATTACAGTCCTCATGCCATTCTCCAACCCCTAAACAAAAAGTGAAACAACAAAACAATGTGTTATGTAAACTTCCTATTGTGTTTTCCTATCCTATCTCTTGTCTATCTCTTGAAATCACTTTATCTCTTGAAATTCACTAAGCCTATTTTCCTGTCCTATCTACTGAAATTAATCAAATTTACGTATTTGTTAGTAAAACAATGTAAGGATAATGCTTTGTTTTCGTGATTCGCGTATAACAATCTAAAGTTTTGGCACATTTCAAGGCTGAATTCTTGCATATTTATTGCATAGGGAAAAGGCCATCATAAATCTTTTACCAAAAGCAATTTTAGTGCGAGCAAATGCTTACCAAGATTCAACAAGAGCTGATATTCAATTCAAGGAATACTTTCACTTACATTATCGATAGGAATGCCATTAAAACAAAGAAATTGGAGTTGAATTCAAACAAAAATGTAAATGCTACCTGTTGCTTCCAATGTGAAACCAAAGTTCTGAGCAGAAAAACAAACACAGCAGGGTCCTTGGGCTCAGTTGTCATCTCCACGATAACACCTCCATAGTGATTATTCATACCAGTGAGTAGTTTGCTCATCTGCAACACTACATGTTGTGACAACATCGACCTGACATTTGTTCAAAGCAAACATTTTTTCTCACAAAAGAAAAAAACAAAACAAAACAAAAAAAACTAAACAAAACTAATAAACAAACAAACAAACCTATAATCTATCACCATTTTCAAAATTTATACATAATATGAATCAATATTCATTTTCCAATTTTCCATAACCAAAAACAAAAATCTTAAAACACAGGATGTTAGCTCAATACAAAAAAATAAAAATAAAAAATTGCTAATATTTTCTCATTGTAATAAAAAAAATAATATGGAGTGTGCTCGTATTTAGCTTCAAAGGTCGCTCTCTCTCGAAAAACGTGCCTCCAACTCATCATGTTGGCTCTCCAATGATACTGAGAAAGCATTAGACTTCAACACACACAATAAATCAAATGTATGTATAGAGAATCAAAGACATTCCCATAAATACCCATATAATTCAAGTGAAGAAGACAAAAGAATAAGAAGGCAATCGCCGAACTGGGTTTTGAGAAAAGTAGGACTGGTTCCATCAGCTTATATGCCATTGCAAAGGCAACAAAGTCCAGGCATCATAACCCACTCTCGATTCAAGAAATCATAGAGCCATGCTTTAATTTTCCCATCAATGGCGAGTGGAAAAAATAAACCGCACAAGGATAAAATAGATCACGAGTGAAACTACCAAGGACTAAGCTCTTTGAACCTTCCTTTACCATATCGGCGAAGACGTGCCAAAAAATCGGTCTTGTGACACCAAAGAACTGATATGAAACGGAAGCGATTGGCTCTCAAGTATCGAATTATTCACCAATATTCTCCTTATAATGGGGCGCAGAATATACAGAGTTTCATGGCCTTCAAATATATATTGCTCAAGGCGTCCACAAAGATCCCACACCTATTACACAGAGATACATAAGAAAACTCAACTTAAAACACCCTAAAATCTTATTACAATTATACCTTAATTGTCTTGTCATCACCACATCTGACAATACAAAGTTGCTTATTAGGATGAGCAAAGGCAATATCATTAACACCACCAACATGAGCATCAATCTGGAACAGGGGAAAAGTCATCAGGTACTTGAACATTGGTCTCATTATTAGAAAAATCGAACATATAATAGAGCTTACTTCCAAATGTTGTCTTAATTCTCCTGCTATTGTAAGTAAATATCTGAACAATGTTCTTGATAAAGCAACACCTATGAAAGAGAATATGTAAGATAAGCAATAAAACACAATTCCTAAGGAATTTAAAGAAAAAGAAAAAAAATTTCAATGCTTGAAAATAAAACATTTAGATATACCAAGTATAGATGCATCTGGGCCCCAAATGCATCGATTGATAGATATGGTGGGATATTTCACCAAAGCGGTTTAGAAATTATGAAATTTTTTACATAAAAAATGGTAAGATACCACAGATAACATGTCAAAGGTAGCTAATACCAATGAAATTTTTACCTACAATGGCATTGAACAAGCTGAGAGATCCCAAACCTTGAAGAGTTTATGTGCTAACCTTTCTCAAGATCCAACTTCCCAAATGCTAATGTCACCAACATTCGTCCCAACTACATGGCAATAGCATAACTAGTATCGATTCGACATCACTACCTCATGTTATCGGGTAGTGAATATGTGCAAGTACCTAAAATTGTCAAGTGCAATAAGAAAACCCAAGAAATAGATTCATGTCAAATAGTGTTACAAATATCTAGTCACAAGAGTCAAAAGAGCTCATCTCTAGTAGATATCGTGCCCATCTGTAATAACCCAAATATCCATGGTTTTCTGCATATTTCAAGTAAACTAACATTCTCGAATTTCATAAAGAAATCAAGTAGCTAGCAATAAGAAAAATCTTACCGTGATGGACATGAGAAACTTGCACATAATTCATATAAATTAGAGAGAAAATTATATGGAGAATAGCTTTAATGCACACTACTCCTTTTAAGAATACGAAATTTCAAAGTAGATTAAAATGGCAAAACTCAAAGACAAACTTGTCAACTAAAACCATAAATTATTTAAATCACATTTGGTATTTTCTACCAAGAGTGATAGGTGCCAAAGAGGAACAATTGGGTAGATGCTTTATTGGACACTATCAATAAGTCCATACTCAAATTTATCCTATGAATAAATCACTGCACTCTCCAAACTATGGTCAAGAACTTTCCGGTGGTATTGAGATAAATATAACTCATCATGAGCAAAGAACCACTATTTACCTTCACCGCTCGTAAGTAGTAGACCAATCACCATTAATCTGAGGATGGGCCCACAAAAATTACCAAATAGATTAAGAAAAAGATATGAAAATTGCCGATCGGTGTGCCAAAACAAACACAGATTAACAGAGATTAATATTTACTGTGTGTGAGTCGATCGGTGCAGATGCAAAACCAGAGAGTGAGTGAGACCGATGAGATGAGAGAGTGAGGGAGCCGATTAGGTCGATCGAGATACATATATATATATATATATAACAAAAAACACCCATCGGGAGAGAGAGAGAGAGAGAGGCAAAGACAGACAGAGACAGACAGAGATTGAGAGAGAGAGTTTACCTGTGAGTAGATCGGCTGTGCGATGAGATGAACAATGAGAGAGTGAGAGTGATCGGTGCAGAAACGAGGGAGTAAGAGAGACTGATGTTGAGATTAGGGATTTTGGTTTTGGGCCCGGGGGAGGGGGGAATGGCAAAAAAAAAAAAGCGGGAATGAAAACAAAAAAGAGAGGGAGACGGGGGGTGGATTAAAAAAAAATTAAAATCTTTTTTTTTTTTTTTTTTTTTTTGGAGGTCACAAATAAAATTTAAATAATAAAATAATATCGTTTAAATTTTAATTTTTTTTTTGTGACGCGGATTACTGTCGCTAAAAAAATTTATTTTTTGTTAAAATAAATTTTTTTGTAGTTAATGAAAAAATTTCATTTTTTTTTAGTTAATAAGATTGAAAATTTATTTGTTTCATTTTTATTTTAATTAAAAAAAATATTATTATTTTTTTTTATTTTGTAGAAGTAGGGGTAATATTTTAATGAAAAATATTTTCTACTAAAATAAAAGTTTATTTTCTGTGGTAAATGAAAAATATTTTTCTATGGCCTATTTTTTTTTATTAGTAAAAATCATGAACTATTTTTTTTGTGGTAGAGGAAAGGAAGCGACATTAGTGGTGGAGGTGGTGGATAAGAGATGATGGTGGTGGTGGTGGTGGTGATGGCGAAAAATATTAGTGGTGAAGTTATGGTAGTGGTAGTGTAGATGGAGTGGCAGGGGTGAAGGAGAGGTAATGGTAGTAGTGGTAGTGGTGGTAGTGGAGTGGTGGCGATGGTAGTAGTAATAGTAGTTGTAGAGGTGAAGTGGTGACAGTGGAAGTAGTGGTGGTGGTGGAATGACGTTTGCAGTAGTGGTGAAGGTGGTAGAGGAGATGGGTGGTGAGAGAGAGGATGAGTGAGAGACGGATAGAAGAGATAGAGAGAGAATAGAGCGAGAATGGAAAACAAAAACGGACGGGAATAAAAAATATTTTTTTTTGTCAAAAATGAAATTTAAATAATAAAATAATGTCATTTAACTTTTTTTTTTTTTTTTTTTGCAACGGGAATTGCCGTTGTAAAAAAAAAAAATTTTGTTAAAAAATATATTTTTTTGTAGTTAATGATTTTTTTTTTTTTTTGCAAAGGATAGAGAGTGTCAGTAGTGATGAAGGTGGTGGTGGTAGTGGTGGTGGTGGTGGTAGCGGCGAAGGAGATTAGTGGTCAAGTTGTGGTAGTGGTAGAGTAGATGAAGTGGCAAGGGTGAATGAGAGATAATGGTAGTAGTAATGGCAGTAGTGGTGAAGGTGGTGGATAAGAGATGATGGTGGTGGTCGTCGTCGTCGTGGCGAAGGAGATTAGTGGTGAAGTTGTGGTAGTGGTAGAGTAGATGAAGTGGCAAGAGTGAAGAAGAGGTAATGGTAGTAATAGTGGCAGTAGTGGTAGTGGTGGCAATGGTAGTAGCAATGGTAGTCGTAGAGGTGAAGTGGCGACAGTGGTAGTAATGGTGGTAGTGGAATGGCGTTGCAGTGAGTGGTGAAGGTGGTAAAGGAGATAGGTGGTAAGAGAGAAAAATGAGAGACAGATAGAGGAGAGAAAGAGAGCGAGAGAGAGAGAAAGAGAGAGACAAAGACAAAGTGATGAGCGAGAGAGAGACAAAGTGGTCGCTAAAAGTGCATTTTCTTGTAGTGGATAAATAAATCGAGAGGAGCTCAAGAAATAGAGAAGATGAAGGAAGAGAGTGAGCAACGAACACAGAGAGAAAAAGAGAGAGAAAGAGAAGAGAGAGAGATGGACAAAAAAATAGAGAGTAAGAGACAGAAAAAAGACAGAGAAAGAAGAGAGATGAACGAGAGATAGAGAGAGATAGAGATAAGAGAGATAAGCGAGAGAGACATAGAGAGAAGAGAGATGAATGAGAGAGAGAGAGAAGAGAGATGAGCGAGAGAGACAGAGAGAGATGAGAGAGATAGAGAGAAAATAGATGAGCGAAAGAGACAGAGAGAGAAAAGAGATGAGAGAAGAGATAGATGAGTGAGAGACACAGAGAGAGAGAGAGACAAATGAGATGTAAAGAAAAGAGTGATAAGAGAGAGAGAGAAAGAGAAGAGAGAGAGGAAAATGAAAAAATGGGTGAAAAGATATAGACAAAGAGAGAGGGAGAAAAAAAATAGCGAAAAAGATAAACGAGAGAGAGACAAAGAGAGATGAGCGAGAGAGATAAAGAGAAGAGAGATAGAGAAGAGAGACAGAGAGAGAAGAGAGAGATAGATAGAAGAGAGATGGACGAGAGACATAGAGAGAAAGAGAGAGACAGAGAGCAGAGACAGAGAAGAGTGATGAGAGAGAGAGAGAGAAGAGAGACAGAGACAGAGAGATAGAAAAATGAAAAAATAGGTGAAAAAGTTCCGTGTCTAAAGCCTCATTTTCTAGTAGTGAGTCGTCTCCATCATTCATGGGTAGAATAGAGGCGTGATTTGGGAATTGTATATTTTATATAAAAATCAAATTGAAATATTTTATACAATCACACCTATTTAGGGATTGTGATTAAAAAGTAGTAATGTATATATAATCACACTTTAAATAAAATATGTGATTAAAAAATAGATATAATCACACTTATATAAAAAGTGTGATTAAAAAGTAGTAAGCGTATATATAATCACACTTTAATTAGAAGGTGTGATTAAAAATATATAAATAATCACACTTTAATTAGAATGTGTGGTTAAAAAATATCTATATAATCACACCTATTTAAAAAGTGTGATTAAAAAGTAGTAGTGTATATATAATCACACTTTAATTAAAAGGTGTGATTAAAAAATATATAACTAATCACACTTTAATTAGAATGTGTGGTTAAAAAATATCTATATAATCACATCTATTTAAAAAGTGTGATTAAAAAGTAGTAGTGTATATATAATCACACTTTAATTAGAAGGTGTGATTAAAAAATATATAAATAATCACACTTTAATTAGAATGTGTGGTTAAAAAATATCTATATAATCACACCTATTTAAAAAGTGTGATTAAAAAGTAATAGTATATATATAATCACACTTTAATTAGAAGGTGTGATTAAAAAATATATAAATAATCACACTTTAATTAGAATGTGTGATTAAAAAATATATATATAATCACACTTGTTTAAAAAGTGTGATTAAAAAGTAGTAGTGTATATATAATCACACTTTAATTAGAAAGTGTGATTAAAAATATATATATATAATCACACTTAATTGAAAAGTGACATAAAAAATAAATATTATCACACTCAATCAAATTAAGTGTGATTAAAATGTCAATCTAAATTTTTTTATCACACTTCCAATAAAAGTGAGATCTTTTTTTTTGTCAAAGTGTGATCTTTAACTATTTTTGTAGTAGTGATATTTTACTTTGTCTTTTTTTCAATTATGTGTTTTTTCCTTAAGGGGTTTATCAGGAAAAATAAATTAGGCTATCATTTTCGCCAAATAAGGGTTTAATAGAGGCGTTTTGGCTAAATTTTCCTTTTAATAATTCATATGGTCAAATAAGTAATACTATTAAAATAATCAAATTAAAGCATAAATTTATCAAATTAACAAATTATGACAATGTTGTATGTCAAGAGTTAAGAGGATATCACCGGTCACTGTCAAATTCAATTTTAACAAATTGTGTTTTGTGTATTTTTTAAAAACAAAAAATGGAGCAGTATTGATTTTAATGGATTACAATTGAATTTAATAGTATTATTTTTTGGATAATATTATTTTTTTTAGACGGAAGAGTTTCAGCCTGGCTGATGGAATGGTTGAGATGGATTGGATTCATAGGTAGATTTAGGCCAAGTTTGGCATAACCTAAATAATACAAAAAGTTAAAAAGTCACGATCCTATTTAAGTCACATCATCTTATTTAAATCAAATCACCTCTCTAACACATCACATCAAACCTAACCCAAACCCAACCCATATAAGTCAATAAGTCAAAAAATATATTTTTTTAGAACATCCCAAACCAACCCTTAGATTTCAAACTTTTATTTAAAATCCTAAATCATATTCTACGGGACGAGACAGGACGGGCTGAAGTAAAATTATTAATATATATATATATATATATATCTATATATATAAACATTAATGAATGGTTAATTAGCACGGTGTCAGCATCTACCAAAAACACATGCACTAAAATGATAACACAAAATGTCCACAAGAAAGAGTATCTGGTTCTCCACTAACTCACTACAATCCAACCAACCCCCTCCAACACTGTTTCAATATATACCCCAGTTCCGCTATCATCGACACAAAATATATTTACAGAATCAAACATACATATGAAACACCTGATAAGTTTCACACTTTTTATCTTATAATTTATATCCCATTATTTGAAAATATTTGTGCATTTAGATTTACTATATCTACCCCTCTTCACACGTCAAAATACACAAAAACACATTATATATTTACTCTTTAGATTGTGATATTGCTGACTCTACGACGACCACCGGAGATAGCACACACGTGTTCCCTTACCCTGCGCAGGGGCACATCATGCCACTTCTGGGCCTAACCCAAAAACCTCTCTCTCCTCACCCCACTTCTCTCCAAACACCCTTCCATCCACACTCTCCTCTTGCCTTTCCCTGCGCACCCTTCCCTTCCCCCCGGCGTAGAGAATTCCAAAGACATGCCTTTTGTTGGTGAGCAAGCAAGAGATTGGGAATGAGCGAGTAGGGAAGCTACGTAGGGCAGCATTAGATGCCATAAAAGAAGACGGAAGTTCATGTAAGGGCTTGGATAAGTTGGCCACGCATATTTCACAAGGGGCTACATAACTATAAGAGGAAATGAAAAATTGAAATATATATATATATATATTTTCTCTTTGATTGATGGACCATAAAAATGAAAGAGAGAAAGAAGGTATGGTCATTCAGACATAGGAAAACCTACGAAATGAAACGTTTGTGATAGGAATATGGAGTTTTTATAATTTATTTATAACAAATAAATTAAGGAAATGAGGATTTTACAATGAGTAATGTTAGGGATTTTAAATATTTTATTAATATTTCTATCAAAGGTCTTCCATGGTATGAGACCCACATGAAATTCACATGGTGTGGGTTTGACACCCATATAAAACATTTGATAGAAATGTTGGTAAAACATTTAGGATCTCTAACATTTTTCTTTTACAATACACATCCCATATCATATACATTTTCAGTTACGCTATTTTTTTTCTTTAGTTATGAATAATATTCTTCTTTAGTTATAAAATTATTTTGAGATATTTGGTTATGCTTCATTTACTGTTTGGTTATGATTCTTTTTTTTAAGATTATGATTCAAAAAATATAAGATTATATTATTATTTTTTTTAATTACAAGCTGCATATAGTACACATCTTTTAAGAGATGCGTAAATAAAGTATGAATAAATGACAAACCTTTTAGTGGGTAAAGAACTATCATGAACACTAGTATACATGAAGACATAAACATTGAATATCTGGGGATTTTTTACCAAAACTATTGGAGCGGCAAGCGAGCCTGTAACTACTTCAACGGGGATTTTCTACTTTTAAGAAATAAATAAGACATATTTGGTTTTGATTCCAAAGGTTTATGCCCTTGAAAAGCTATCTCAATATACCCAAAACTTTGTAATTTTAGTTTAAAAATTGCATTAATTATATATATTTTTTCTTTCTTTCTCTTTTTTTTTTTTTTTGGGGGAGGGGGTGATTGTACTTTGAATATTAATATTTATCATTTATTGCACATTCTCCGTATATTCATATAACAAAAGAATCTCTTAAAATACAATTCCAAACGCACGTGGCTGATCAAATTACAAAACTTCAATAAAATTTACAACTAAACAAGTTCTTAAAGAAAAAATTTCCACTAATTTTTCCTTTACTTTTTTGTACCACTAATTAATGACCAATGTTATGCTGTCATTGCTTTGACCATTAAAAATTAGAATTTGATTTGTTGTCAGATACTACATTCTCATTTAAGACCATCTTTAACGGTGAATCAAATTCATCATCAGATTTGAATTTGGTGAAAAAATATCACTTTTATGACTCTAATAGTTTCACCAAACGGATATCAAATTGAGAATGTACTAAAAGTTTTAAATGAGAAGCGGAACAGATTTCACTAAAACACTGTTACGTTAGAAGTCGGCTCACCAGACAACCAGCCGGACGTCCGGCCGAATGTCCCATCGATCGTCCCACAGGATGTCCCACCGGTCATCCCTTGCATACAAAACTCCCATTCTGTCAGTCCAACCCATTTCTTACATTGATACATATAAAGTGGGTTTCTAGTAAAATGGTAGCTTTGGTACACAACTTTGGAGAAACCCATTTCTCTCTCTACAAATAGAGACTACTTCCTCCTCTAGTTTAGAGGCAACAATCCATATCTATTTACTTGCTAAGTTCAATTGAGAGTGGTGGTTCTGCATTTCAAGAAAGGTTAAGCTAGAGAGAAAAGTGAAAAAGCTGGGGTTTTTTTTGGAGAAATGTGGGTGAAAAAATACGTGGGGTTTGTGCCAAAATAAGGTTTTGTGGGTTTTAATCATTGGGGTTTTAAAGAAAGAAAGTAAAAAATGGTGCTTTTAAAGAAGGATTAAACCAACCCATTTCTTACACTGATACATATAAAGTGGGTCTCTAGTAATTGTAGCTCTTGGAAACAGTTTTTAGAGAAACCCATTTCATTATTTCATCTCCTAGAAAATAATGATGGTCACAGAGGGAGAGAGAGCGAGAGAGAGGCGAGTAAAGCTGGGTATCTGCTAAAGAGCAATCTGCACCGTGATAGTGGTAGTGGCCTGTAGAAATAAGAGGGAAAAAAGAAATGGGAAACAAAATTGGAAACATAAATGGAGAGGGGAAAAAAAAAGCCAGTGGCGTAACTGGTCGTCCGGCCGGACGTCTCCAGGCATTTCATGCAAGCCATTGGAGCAACTCGTATCAAATTGAAGAAAGAGCATTTTTTTTCATCAAATTTGATAAAAAAAAAAAAAATAGTTCAACGTTGGAGATGCTCTAATATCTAAGAGTTATGGTGAGCAACATCGAATAGTAAAATATAAATGATAAAGTAAATGGTAGACTTAGATATGAGTGTACCATATCATATAATAAATAAATGAGTTAATTATGCTAAAACTAACTATGAACAAGTGTTAATTTATCCTCTCATTTATGAAATTAATACATACTGATTTTATTTTAACTATAAAAATTTAGGGTAAATTATAAATATACCTCCAAGGTTTGCTTAAAATACGAATTGTCTCCTATGATTTGAAAAATTACAAATACTTCGCTATCAGAATTTTTATTGAACAGAATTAATTGAAAAAGTGAAATTTCTAACTGTTCAATTATACAATAATAAAATTATCTGAATTATTAATTGAAATGAAATTTTAACATTATTAAAAATTATTAATTAACTTGATGATTTGTTAATAAAAGGACTTATTTGTTATGAAATTAGAAACCTTAGAGGACATAATGTAATTTCTAGAACTACATGGGGTAATTTTAATTCAAGTAAACTTCAGGAGATATGTTTGTAATTTATCCAAAAAATTTATTACTTTCATTTTTACCAGACCACCTTCAAAATGGGGCATTTGTTGATTTTTATAGTTAAGGGCATTACTATCATTTTCAATTCCGATTGATAGCTCGGAAAAAAAAAAAAAAAATGGCTCGAATGACTCGAGTCCAAAACGACGTCGTTTTGGATTTTTTTTTTTTTTTTTTTTTCCTTTCTTTCTTTCTCATTTTCCTGAAGATGAAGAAAAAGAAGAAAAGACAAGAAAGAGAGAAGAGGGAGCTGGGAACAGAGAGAGAGACATACACATCATTATTAACAACATCTTCATCAACACGTCATCATCATTAATGTGTGAGTCGATTTCTGACCACACTGTCGAACTAGTATTCAGCTGGAGAGCACCGCTAGAATAGATTAAGCCCGAATGACCTGTCATAGAAAGAAAAGATTCTGGCGGTGGTTCGTCCACTTGGAGGCACTCTGACGATCAAGTCAGTTATCTCTCAAAGATAGCAAAAGTGCTTAACTCACTATTCAAAATACAAAAAGCGTACCTTAGACCCATGGGGGTGCCTCTTTTTTATAGCCAACACTGACCTAATCCCAATAGAAGCCTAGCTTCAATGGATTCTGTCTTAATGCTAATCCTGGACTTCCAATTAGATTAGGATAAACTCTCTAAGAGTCTTATCTTTATCCAAACTGAAGTCCTCTCCAAATCTAGAACTCTTGTCCCTTATGTGCTTATCTCGGATTCCGGTATCTTCACAGATAACCTCGGCCTAGCCAAGATTACCTCGGCGTCATGACCAGTACACGTGGCACCTCGGCTGACACTTTAGTGCCACCTCAGCCATGTGTTGTCATTCAAAAATTATGTCCCCACAACTGCCCCCTAGGTTCTATTACCTCAGCATCCTGAGATGATAGAACCTATATCATTTCTTCCACTTAGCACATTGGCTAAGCTCGCTTTATCCTTTATTATCGAGGTCATCATTCGTTGGCCCCATATGATCAAGACCTGTAATCTATTTTCATCAATGCCTTAGAACAAATAACCAAGTCGGTTCAAATTATTTAGCCAAGATCATCCTCCTAGCCGAGGTCTTTGCTTCATTAAACCAAGAACTTCAAGAGTTTTCAACACGCGTGTGAGTTGTCACACACAATATTTCAAGGGTTTCTGCCACGCGTCTTTCCCCTACTAAGCCGTACTTGACACGCGCCATTAAGTCGCATCGCTCGTGCGTGCGCCGTCTGACAAGCACGTCATCTTAGGCGCACTAATTGCCATTTTGTCGCCATTCAGTGTTTAAACAAAATTTCCTCCCTCTCTCTCTCTGTCTTTTCACTTCACATCACTGTTTTCTCTCTGTGCTTCACTTTTATATATGCTAACATCTACCTTTTCTTGCAGCTCTTCCACAACCACCAAAGGATTTTCGCAAGTCCTTCTTTCCCAGCAAGGACCTCAAAAAGCTATTGGGTCTGCCAGTTGAGCAGCAGAAAGCTCCCCTGTTGCTCAACTACATCCTAACTTACAAATCTGTCTTGCCCGACGTCCCAAAAAAGAGCAAGTCGCCTCCTTCTGCTACAACTCCTCCGACAACTTCATCTCCTCAACCAGATCAAGGGTCAACCTCTGATCCAGTAGAACAACCATCGACCTCAGCTCCATAACTGATCCCTCCATCTCAACACAAATGCCGACGTCGAACTGCAATCGCCGCCGAGATGGGTCATAAGAAAACTATTGTAGCCGACCTTTTAGCCGACATCCCGGATACTGTCACTGCACAATCAACACCATCCCAGCCTCAGCCAAAGTCGAAACCAAAAAGGCTGAAGAAAGCCCAACCCAAGGCAACGGTGACTCAGATCGACATTGAGGACACCTTGCCGATCTCCAAAATTGTTGAGGCGGAAAAAAGTGCCTCCGTTGCCAAAAAGAGGCTTGCCGAGGCCGCACCCTCCGAATCAACCAGGTCAAAGAGACCAAGGTCTGAGTCGGCAACAATCTTGAGCTCTCTAAAATCTAATACCCCCTGGGCTCCTCCCATTCCAATCGAGGACAAGCCGATTAGAGCTAGCGACAGCGCCGATGATATTGAAGTCGGCGTTGCCCTCTCTACCGCGCTGCTCCTCCCTTAAGATCTCAATCGCAATGCCGAGATGAGCGAGTATGAGAACCTCGCTCTAATGTTGCAACACTCCGCACAAGTAAGCCCCTAATACTTGGTGCTTTACATTCTCTATTTTTTTGTACTTAGAAAATTTTTCTAACTTTTTGTCTTGTCCATTCCTTCTAGGCGATCCAGCATGGTCACTCATTCGCAATGCAAGCCTTCAATATTAAGAAGGAGTTAACTAACAAGACCAAAGAGGTTGCTGGCTTGCAGAGGGTCATTAACAAGGCTGAAGGCAAAATGAAGGCCTTGATAGATCAGGCCGAGATAGCCAAGGAAGCTCGGGACGAGGCCGAGGAAAAGGCAGATGCCGCGAGGCCATTGCCAAGGTCCTTGAGGCTGAAAAAAAAGAGGCCCAAATGAAGACTGTCGAAGCCCTGGCCACAGAAGAAGCTGAGATCAAGGCGGCTGATGAGAAGGCGTACGCCGAGGGGGCAGCCAACGTCAAGGAAGATTACAAGAGACAAGTGAAGCAGGCATGCAACAAGAGTTTCACCCTTAGTTGGATGGTTGCTCTAAAGAAGTTAGCTGTCCCTGAGGACTCTCCCCTCAAAAATGCCAGCAACCTCATTCTGCCATTCCCCCATACTCCAAGCCAATCCGAGGACGAGGTTGAGTCCAAGGAGGAGGCTGAGGCCGAGAAGAAAAAAAGAAGCTGCTAGGGCCAAGTTCCCTACTCTGAATGAGCAAGTCATAAACTTGTCTCAGGATAAGGAGGGTGAGGTCTCCAAAGATGCTACCCCTAAGAAGACAACATCTGACGCGCCTATCGCCGAAAAGAGCATCGACCAGACTCTTCAAGAGATCGATACTGAGCTCGCGGCTGAAAAGGCTACTGAGAAGTCTTCCCAACTGTCTTCTAGGGGTGAGAGACAACCCGCCGCCGACGCCAAGTAATTTATTTTGATGTTTTTTCTTTATTTCTTATACCTTGTACTTTCTCTTACTTTTGAAACAATGTAAGTTTTAACTTGGTTGACGTGCCACTTTTGTAATCTGAACAATTACTCTTCAATGTCAAGCCAAAGTGCCTTCTTTCCTTATCTGAATGCATTCTCTAATTTCTTCTTTCAGTGTGATTGAATGTTTGTCTTTCTTTTACTGTCTTGTATGATTCTATACTTAGAATAATTTACATGTCTTTAACGTACACCTTGACTATGTAATCTTCTTGGTGTGGAATACTTCGACTATTCCCACTAACAGCTTATCTTGGTTTTGACCTAACACTTGAAAATATTTCTCATAATATTTTTACAAGTGTTATTTACAACTTGCCACTTCACTCTTTACTTATCAGGACCCTTGTCTTCTATTATTTCAACATAACCCTGGGTTAATTTCAACTTGCAAATTTTTCTTAAAATTTCAACAAGTGTTAAACCAACTTCCTTTAACATAACCTCAGCTTAACTTAAACTTGTGAATTTTTCTTAAAATTTCAACAAGTGTTAAACCAACTTTCTTTAACATAACCTCGACTTAACTTCAACTTGTAAATTCTAACTCCCAAGCCTCATTCTCCAGCCTTCTGCCCCCCTAATGTGAACTTAAATTCCACTTGGGTTCTCATTAAGCATATGGCTTTGACCTTATCGTCGAGGTCAGATTCAAACAAAGACTGGCCGAGGTTACCAACCTCGGTCTCTTTGTTAATCTGGTTGACATGTACTTAGTTCCAATCTAAGTCTGACTCTGCCGATATGACAAGTCCAGGTTAATCCAATTTAGTTCAACTCTATTATATGCAAGTATAATTCTACTTTGCCATATAATAAGTCTAAGTTATTCGTCATGTTTCAATCAGAAACATCTCCAACTTAGTTCAACTCTATTATATGCAAGTATAATTCAACTCTGCCATATAATAAGTCTAAGTTATTCGTCATGTTTCAATTAGAAATATCGACAACTTAGTTCAACTCTATTATATGCAAGTATAATTCAACTCTACCATATAATAAATCTAAGTTATTCGTCATGCTTCAATCAGAAATATCGCCAACTTAGTTCAACTCTATTATATGCAAGTATAATTCAACTCTGCCATATAATAAGTCTAAGTTATTCGTCATGTCTCAATCAGAAACATCGCCAACTTAGTTCAACTCTATTATATGCAAGTATAATTCAACTCTATCATATAATAAGTCTAAGTTATTCGTCATGTTTCACTCAAAAACATCGTCAAGTATCTGGTCAGTTACACTGCACAAGTTTAAAAATAAAGCTAAAACTTTATTATTACTTCGGCTAATAACAAAAGAAAAGAAAACTTAAAAAACAAGAAAATTTAGTGATAGAAAAACTTTAGATTGCAAGTATTCCAGGGTCTTGGCAACTCTTTGCCTTCACTGTCTTTAAGCTGATATGCCCCATTGCCCAAGACCGAGATGATTCTATAGGGTCCCTCCCAATTCGGGCCAAGCTTGCCCTCTCTGGGATCCTTCTTGTTGCCAATGACCTTTCTCAGGACAAGGTCACCAACTTAGAACTCTCGCGGGTTCACCTTCTTATTATAAGCCTTGGCAAGTTGTTGCCAGTATGCCCCCAGCTGAATTATTGCTTTTTCCCTTTTTTTCTTCTAGCAGATCCAGATTTCGGGCCAAAAATGGCTCATTGGTCCTATTTTCTACTCCTTGGGTTCTGATCCCTGGGATGTCGACCTCCAGTGGAATGACTGCTTCTGTGCCATAAGCCATGGCAAATGAGTACTCCTCAGTTGATCTTCTCGGGGTAATCCGACATGCCTAGAGTATATTGAGCAGCTCTTCCACCCACTTTTCCTATGCTGCTTCTAGCCTTTTCTTGATCCTATCCAAGATAACTTTATTGGAGGCTTCTGCTTGACCATTACTCTGAGGAAAGCTTGGAATAGAGTAATAGTTCTTGATTTTGTACTTTGCATAGAAGCTCTTGATTAGCTTACTGTCAAACTGTGTACCATTGTCAGCTATTATTGCTATTGGGATCCCAAACCTAGTGATGATGTTCTTCCATATGAAGTTCTTTACATCTACGTCCTGAATTTTTGCAAGGGGTTTAGCTTCTAACCACTTGGTGAAGTAATCTGTTACCACCAGCAGGTACTTCCTTTGTCCAGTTGCTTGAGGCAATTGTCCAACAAGATCCATGCCCCATTGGGCAAATGGCCAAGGGCTGGACATTGGGTTCAAGTCTGCTGCTGGTTGATGTATCAAAGGTGCAAACCTTTGGCACTTCTCACACTTCTTAACATAGGTTTCAGCATCTTTTTGCATGTAGGGCTACCAGTACCTCTGAGTAATGGCCCTATGAGCAAGTGATCTGCCCCGAACGTGGCTTCTACATACTCTTTCATGTATTTCATATAGAAAATCTTCAACCTGTGAAGGATGCACATATCTCAGGAGGGGTCCAGTAAAAGATCTTCTGTAGAGATGTCCTTCTGCTGTCAAACTAAACCTTGCCGACTTCAGTCTGATCTTGTGCACCTCTTTATGATCATCTGGCAGTTTTCCATCTCTAAAGAATACTATTATTGCATCTATCCAGCTTGGTCCCATCTCCACACACATTGCTTCACGCTTTGTGTTCAATAGTTCTATGCTTGGATCTGACAAGTAGTCAACCATTATCGTTCTTACCTCTCTAGGTTTCAATGCACTAGCCAGGTTAGCTAGAGCATCTGCATGGCTATTGTCATCTCGGCTTACTTGCTGTAGTCGACAATTCTGGAATAAGGCTACCAGTCTGCCCACTTCCTTTACATAGGCCGACATCCTTTCATCTCAGGCTACATATTCGTCTGTTACCTGGTTGACTATAAGTTGGGAGTCACCGAAGACTATTACCTCGTCAGCTTCTATAGCTGCTACCAGCTTTAATTTTGCGATTAGTGCTTCATACCCTGCTTCATTGTTTGAGGCCTTAAACCCCAAATGAATGGATTGTTCTAGTGTCTGCCCATCTGGCGATACTAGTACTACTTCTGCCCCCGCTCCTTGTCGGTTTGAACTCCCATCAACAAACAACCGGAAAGAGTCGCCGATGTAAATGCTATAGGGCCTGAGTTTCTCTTCTTTCCTTTGCTCTGCTATCCCTAGCTGGGTTTCTCTTGGTCCACTTGGACGTCGTACACCTCGCCTCGACGAAGCCCAATATATGATGGCATCCGGTGTGAACTCAGCCACGAAGTCGGCCAAGACTTGGCCTTTGATTGTTGTTCTGGGTTTGAATTCCAGGTCATATTGGCCCAAGTCCACTGCCCATCTGGCTATTCTGCCTATTAGATCTCCCTGTTGCAACAAGGACTTCAAATGATGTTCAGTAAACACCACAATTTTGTGGGCTTGAAAGTAATGACTTAGTTTCTTGGAAGCCATTACTAAAACCAGTGTTAACTTCTTCAAAGGTAGGTATTTGGTCTCTACATCTGCCTAGGTTTTACTCACGTAGTAAACTGCCATTTGCTTTCTCTTTTCTTCTCTGACTACTACTGCACTCATTGCATGCTTTGAGACTGCCAAGTATAAGAACAGTTCCTCTCCAGGTACTGGATTTGAAAGAACTGGAGTTGTGGTCAAATACTTCTTCAAGTTGGTTAAGGCGACTTCGCACTCTTCTATCCATAAGAAGTCTACGGCTTTCTTCACTAGGCTGAAGAAAGGTTTATACTTGTCAGAGCTTCTGCTTATGAATCTATTCAGGGCTGCAGCCCTTCCAATCAACATCTGCACTTGTTTTGCTAATGTTGGGCTCTTTAGTTCTAAGATGGCTTTGATCTGATCTGGGCTTGCCTCAATGCCCCTTCTGGTAACCAAATATCCTAAGAACTTACCAGACCCAACTCCAAATGCACACTTCGATGCATTGAGTCGGAGCTGATATGTTCTAAGGATGTCAAAAACTACCTTTAAGTCTTCCAGATGACCCTCAGGTTCTTTGGTCTTCATGACCATGTCATCTATGTATACCTCCACAGTTTTGCCAATTAGATATTTGAACATCTTAGTCACCAATCTCTAGTAAGTTGCTCCTGCATTTTTCAATCCAAAAGACATCACTCTGTAGCAATACAGCCCTTTTAGGGGTGATAAATGCAGTCTTCTCCTCATCTGGGGGGTACATGGCTATCTGATGGTACCCCCTGTAAGCGTCTATGAAGCTCATTTTTCCATGCCCTGAAGTGGCATCCACCAATTGGTCAATCTTGGGTAATGGGAAACTGTCATTGGGACAAGCCTTGTTCAGGCTGGTGAAGTCCATGCAGACCCTCCACTTACCATTCTTTTTCTTCACAACCACTATGTTTGATAACCACGTCGGGTAATTTACCTCTCGAATGGCTCTGGCCTCCAGAAGTCTATCCCTTCCTCTTCTATTGCCTCAATATGCATTAGTGTCGGCCTTATTGTTCACTGGATCACAGGTTTGGCCAACCTATCTACATTCAGTCTATGACAAATGACCTCGGGGTCAATGCCTGGCATCTCGTATGGTGTCCATGCAAACATCTCAAGGTTTGCTCTCAAGAATGCCTCTAACTCTTTTTCCTTTTCTTCGGCCAAGCCCGAGCTGAAAAGGAAGAAGCGTTCTTCATCCCTTTGCTGGATAAGGATTTTCTTTAGAGTTTCTTCACTGTTCTCGGCTGGCTCTTTGCCGACGTCCTCCAAGACTTCTACGTCCTTGTCCTCGATCTCTGCTGTTTCTACTTCTAGTATGTTGTAGGTAGATTTCATTGCTGCCATGGAGCAATTCTTTGCCTGCACTTAATCCCCTCTGACCTCCTCTATTCCATGCTCTGTTGGGAACTGCAATAGCTAATGCAATGTTGAGGGAACAGCCCCCATTGCATATAGCCATGGCCGTCCCAGGATAGCATTGTAAAGGGAGGGGGTGTCGATCATTGTGAACTCAGTTTTTACCTTCTTGGTGCCAGCCTGCACCTCCAAACTTACCTTTCCCAAGGGCCATGTCGACGTTCCATTGAACCCAATCATGGGACCATTGGATTGCTTCAAATCATCTTGATGAAGGCCAAGCTCCTTATAACATCTGACATACATGATGCCACAAGAGTTGCCCTGGTCGATTAAGATGCGCTTCACTTGGCACTCTCCAATCTGGAGGGATATTACCAACGCATCGTTGTGTGGATGTTGTACCATCTCTAGGTTGTCTTCGGTAAAGGACACCACTGGTTCCTGGCATTTGTCTACCCTAGGTCTTTTCTGAAGGACCTGGTACACATGTTGTAAGTCCTTTACCTTCTGAGTCTCCCAACGGATTTCGTTCTTATTGACCTTCGAGTGAATCACATTGATCAATCGAGGTCTGCCTGCCTGCGGTTGCGGTGCTGGGGGTGGTGGTGCTGCCGGTGTCTAGGGTAGTCTTGCCTGCTCTTCCATTGTACTGGCTTCGTCTACTAGGTCCCTTAAATGGCCCTGTCTTACCAGGTATTCCAGATGTGCTTTCAGGGCTCTGTACCCCTGAGTCAAATGTCCAACTTTATTGTGGTAAGCACAATGCTTGCCAAGGCTTCTTTCCATAAATTCACCTGATACCCTTGCTGGTGCTCTATAATAGGGCTGATTTCGGATTTTCTCCAAGACTTTGTAAACCGGGATTCGGAATACGGTTGTGACTGCTTGTGCAGCCCTTAATCCTGTCTCTTGCTTATTGTATCCACCATCACCTCGGCCTCGCTTTGGCGAGCCACTTTTCTTCTCTTGTTTCGACGTCTTTGTCCCCGGCGTGTCCTCCTCGGCCCTGGCATACTTTTCTATCCTAGCCATAAGCTCCTCCATGCTTTTCGTCAATGTCTTTGCCAGTAATTTTTGAAGCAGGTAGTCATCTTTCAAGCCGTTCTTAAATGACACAACCGCCACCTCTTGATTGCATCCTAGTATTCGATTGAATACTTCATAATACCTTTTGGCATAAGCCCTAAGGCTTTCGTCATCGCCAATTTTCAGGGCCATCAAGGCGTCCACCCTCAATGGCTGTAGCTTGTTTGTCACGAACCTGGCCACAAACATCTTGGCCAGGCCTTCCCAAGTTTTCACAGTTCCTTTCGGCAACTTGTGAAACCAGTCCGATGCAATTTTCCCAAAGGATGAGGGGAACACCTTGCAAAGCAACAGCTCGTTCCTAGTGTACAATGCCATCGAGTTCAAGTACAAACCGACGTGAAAGTTGGGGTCCGACTTACCGTCGTATATCTGGAATCTCGGTATGTTAAACCTCTTCGGGGCTTCAAATTTGTCCAATTCTACCGAGAACGGCATTCTTGGCTTGACCGGGGAAGTTACCTCGGCATCTTGTTGCTTCCTCTGGAGGTAATCCCTCAGATCCTCCTTGGTCCGTCCAGGAGCTCTTCTATCGATAGATTTTAGCCCTTTTGGTGCGCTACTCCCAGTATCATTATGAGTCCTCTTGGACCTTTCTCCATTGGTTGGGTCGAAACACAACTCCTGCCATTGAACATGCCGATGTTCTTTGGAGTCAGCTTCCTTGGTACGATACGTCCTCCGAGAATCTCCCCTTCTTGACTCTCCTCACCCGACCTTTCTTGAAGGTCGGTGAGAGTGTTTCTCGGTCCTGGTGTACTGGAGGACTGTAGGGACTATTTTCTGCCCATCTTTTTGGGCATCTTTCTTGGCCGCTTGAATCGACGTGTCTTGTAATGGGAATGGTGGCTGCATGACATTGTTCTGCATCATGAAGTTGACAACCGTTTGCAAGTCCGCCAATTTGTTTGCCATTCCCTTCATCTCGTCGTCCCTCTACATGCATCTTTTTTTCCACACCTGGAGGTCATCCTCGTTATAATACCTGCTTCGGTCTGATTTCTTTGGTGCGTCGCCCTCCTGGCCGATGTCCTTTTCTCCGTGGTTCTTATCACGAGTCTCTTTGTTGCAATTGTCTTCTTCGACGTCAAGGTCAATATGTTTCCCACTTCTAATAGGAGTGTCATCCCCAATCTTCTCTTTCTGTCCATTATTGGCCATCTATTCTCTTTTCTTTTCCATAGACGGCGCCGAATTGTGTGAGTTGATTTCTAACCACACTGCTGAACTAGTATTCAGCTGGAGAGCACCGGCAGAATAGATTAAGCCGGAATGACTTGTCACAGAAAGAAGAGATTCCAGCGATGGTTTGTCCACCCGGGGGCACTCTGATAATCAAGTTAGTTATCTCTCAAAGATAGCAAAAGTGCTTAACTCACTATTCAGAATACAAAAAGCGTACTTTAGACCCATGGGGGTGCCTCTCTTTTATAGCCAACACTGACCTAATCCCAATAGAAGCCTAGCTTTAATGGATTCTGTCTTAATGCTAATCCTGAACTTCCAGTTAGATTAGGATAAACTCTCTAAGAGTCTTATCTTTATCCAAACTGAAGTCCTTTCCCAATCTAGGACTCTTGTCCTTTATCCGCTTATCCCGGATTTCGGTATCTTCGCAGATTACCTCGGCGTCATGACCAGGACACGTGGCACCTCAGCTAACACTTCAATGCCACCTCGACCACGTGTTGTCATTCAAAAATTATGTCCCCGCAATCAACAACATCTTCATCAACATCATCATCATCATAATCATCATCAACACATTATCATCATCAACAATTTTTTTTTCCCTTCATCTTCAAATCCAGATCCACTAGGGAAAATTTTTTTTTAGAGAAAATAGAGTCTGAAAGAGGCTATCATCAACAACAACACACATCAACATCAACAACAACCAACAATCACCAAAAAAAAAAAAAAAGTTTGTAAAAAAAATTGTAGAATCTGAAAAAGGCGAGAGACCCACTGGCCGCCACCGGCAGAAAGAGAGAGATGCCGCCATCACCGTCGATCTTCCTTCTCTTCCTCCTCTGCCATCACTGTGTTCTTCTCTTCCTCCTCGTTCTCTCCATCTTTTCTCCTTCTCTCTTCATCTTCTCTTCTCTCTTCTCTCTCTCTTACCACTTCTCTTCCCCCTATCTGTATTTGAAAGCAAGAAAAAGAAAGGAAAAAAAAAGAAGAAGAAGAATACCCAGAACGACGTCGTTCTAGGTATTCAAGCCAACTTTTTCGAGCTACGAAATATTATTGTATTATTTTTTTCAACAAAAGAGAAAAATTATTGAAGAAAATCAAGGTAAGTATATGATATAACATCAATAAAAATGGTGAGTGCAAAAGTCTCATATCAAGCAAAACTATCCCAACTATCACTACAAGAAATAACACCTTTTGTAATAACCCCAACCCTGATTAACGCTAATTGGAACTTAATTAAGCCTAATAATAATTAAGAGGAAATCTGGAATTAACCTTGCATGTACATTGCATGAATTATGTGTTTTTATCTGTTTGGTGTCAAAATGTCTGTTTGTGTTTTAAACTTTAAATTGTAAATTGAAAGCCTTATCGACACCCGATCCCGAAATTGACTAGTGTTTTGGACTAGTTAGATTTTATGTGATTTTATAGTAAGTTCAATTAAATTTCGATTTGGAATGTCTAACTCTGATTAAATAACATTTTAATATTGAATATAGTGTAATTACCATTATGCCATTGTTAGAGGGTCTTGTAGGCAACTTGTATTGAGTTTATTACACTTAAACAAAAACTTTCTCCCCAGCCATTCTTGACTCCAAAACCGACTAGAGGGAGAGGGAGAGTAGGAAATTTGAGTTCAACAAGTTCTAGCTTAGAATTGGAGGAAATTGTAGGCAACTTAAGAGAATTAAGCTTCTAAGCTTGACATTGAAGAGTTAAGGGAATTCATCTTTTCATTCATGCAATTGAACAAGTTTCTACATATTTACTAACTCATTGAAGATTAGAGTTTAGATTTGGCTTGAATTGTTGGGTTGGGTAGTGTAATATACATGCATGTGCACATTCATGGAAATTGGAGTTGTTGGGTGTCAAATTTCTACATGCATGTGTATATTTTTGCTAAAGCCTATGAGTTCAACAAATTTCTGAGTTAAATGTTGCTTTGGATCATGATTTGAAGCCTTGAAATGGAATTGAGCTCATGCATGTGTATTTAAGCATTGTTCTTGAAGATTTATGGAAATGGTGCTCAAATGGACTCACTTTTGGGCAATGATTTTATAAATTGGTTTTTAAAACTTGTTGTACTATGAGTTTGAAATGTTTTCCCAGAATTTGGGCCCAAGAGGTTGAGTTTTTGGTTGAAGAATGCTTGGTTCGAACTTGGAAGACAAATCTAGAAATTCCAGATTTTGCTTCCTCGCTCGAGCGAGCATCGAGCGACCATCGCGCATAAAATTTCAACATCCAGTATTTTTACTGTTTCATCAGACCGCTCGAGCGAAGGAAGGCTCGCTCGAGCGAATCCTTTGATTTTAGGAGCTCGCTCAAGCGAAGGAAGTCTCGCTCGAGCGAGACCCCTGTTTTCAACAACTTTTGTAAAATGTTTTCTAAGGCATTTTTGCATCCACATTCCATCCTAGGCATTCATAGGCCATGATTAAGACTCCATACTAAGGGTAAGGGGTTAGATGTACACTTAGAATCATGGATGTGAGTTTTGTACAATTGAAGTGCATGTTTCAAAGTGTGTACCCGTAATGTGTTATGTAGGTCACGTGCCGCAATCTGTTGACCCTTTGACTTCGTTTACTTGTATCAACGCCCACTGTGAGTAATAACTTTGTAAAGTTATGTTCAATGTTATGTATTTTCAGTATGCTATGATACGAAATGACTGATTCTTGGAAAAGCTATGATATGTTGGAAATGAATGAATGAATGTTCCGTTTTTCTAAAAAGTATTTGTGGCACCCTTAGTCTAGATGACTCTCGCCCGGGGGTAACAATACCGTCGCCTATGGCCCTCGCCCGGGGGTAACAATATCGTGGTTGTTGGTACCAACTTTATTTGTGGTCTTCGGACCTACCTGTTGTGGTCTTCGGACCTACCTGCTATGGTCTTCGGACCTACCTGTTGTGGTCTTCGGACCTACCTATTATGGTCTTTGGACCTACCTGTTGTGGTCTTCGGACCTACCTGTTGTGGTCTTTAGACCTACCTGATCTGATAGCTAATGGGTGTGCCACATATGAGCTTATGCAAAATCTGTACACGAATGTGAAATCGAATATGAACATGTATCTGAATCTATTTCTGATTGGAAATCTGAATATGCATAAGACTCTATTTCTGATAAGACTGTGTTTTTGACATAAAATCTGATTTCTAACTCTGTGATGGACATCATTCATTAAACCCTTTACTCTGTTATTATTCACTGGGCTTTCGCTCACTATTTTATTATATATATGTAGGTAAGCCGGCACAAGACCCTGGCCAGAGTTGATGGCCCTCTGTTTTGTTTTTGGTCAGCCACCTGTAGCGCCTCCCGAGGAGGTTCCGCCTGAATCCTAACCCTGTGGCAGTTTTGTACCTCATGCTAGTCAGTGGTAGTGTTTTTGTAAAGTCGGACCTTGGGATGTACTTATGTAAATGTTTTGTACATATTGGTGTACTTCGACTAGCATGATCATGTATATAAATAAGTTTTGAATTTTCTGTCTCATGTATGTCATCACAGCTCATTGGACCTTATTTATTTTACTATATTGCTTCTGTAGCCCCTTAATATTTGTTATCTTATTTGGAGGCCATAGGTAATCCACGGATTACTGGCCGGTTACGTCGCCAAACCTATAGGGGCGGGTTTGGGTCGTGACAGAGTGATATCAGAGCACGAGTTATACCGCACACACAGGTCCTTATGAGCTTAGGATGTCCTAGTAAGAATTAGGGGCATTCCATTTGCATGTGTGAGTGTGTGGTAATACAACTGAACATTAAAACTGAATGTGCATCTGAATATACCTATGCTTAATATCTTTTAATGCCAGTATAGTAAAATGGAGAACCCAGGGGGAAGTGGTGGAAGTGAAACATCTGAGGCTCGTATGAGCCGAATGGAACAAATGCTAGCAACCTTGACTGAAGTGGTGATGCAACAGCAGAGACAACAACCCGTACCCCCTCCACCTCCGCCGGTACAGGCTGAAGCCGATAACAGTGAAATTATTAGTCTGACACAGAAATTCCTGAAAATGAAACCACCAATGTTCTATGGTGGGATTGAGCCTTTGAAAGCTGAAACATGGTTGCTTGAGATGGACAAGTTGTATGAGGTGTTTCCTTGTTCTGAAATTCAGAAAGTTTTGTTGGCTACCTACACACTGAAAGATGAGGCTCGTAGGTGGTGGTTACTGATTCGAAATGGTCACGAAAATATGACATGGACTCAGTTTAATGCAATCTTTTACGACAAGTATTTTCCTCAGTGCTTTCGCAACCGGAAAGTCTCAGAATTTTAGGAACTTAAACAGGGCAAGATATACGTCTCAGGCTCGAAGATGAGGCCAAGTTCACTGAGTTAGCCAGGTTTGCTCCCCATATGGTGGACACTGAAGACAAGAAGGCCCGCAAGTTTGAGGATGGATTGGATCTGGATATACTGGATAGGGTGGGCATTAATGGCAGAATCCATTCTAGCAGCAAAGAAACAAACCTCCGCCCCACGGACTGAGTGGACCGGGAAAAGATCCGGGAGTAACTTTAAAAAGGGCCGTTCATTTTCTGGGAATAAGAAGCATAACACAGGGTCTTACAGTAACTCAAGCCAAGGTAATGACTCTACGCCAAATTGCCCCAACTGTGGAAATAAACACAGAGGTACTTGTCACCGAATATCAGGTGCGTGTTTTAAATGTGGCAAGACAGGTCATATGATGCGAGACTGTCCGCTTAGATCCGAGATCACTAGCCATCCTGCAGCGAGTTCAATAGGGTCTGCTTCTGTGGCCAAAACCAACGTCAAAGCTAATACAGGAAAGGAAACGCTAAGACAGGGCCGAGTGTTTGCCTTAGTGCCTGGTGACGTACCGAACACCTATACCGTAGTGTCAGGTACAATTTCTGTATGTTCCCAATATGCATGTGTGTTGATAGATTCTGGCTCTACGCATTCCTTCGTGTCGCATGCCTTTTCTCAAAAATTGACTAGGCCATTAGAACATATGACATGTGTGTTATCTATATCTACACCTTCTGGGGATTCTATGATGTGTACTCATGTTTATCCAGCATGTGATGTTGTGGTGGGTGATATGACGTTGTATGTGGATTTATTGCCTTTGGACATTCATCATTTTGATTGTATTTTGGGGATGGATTGGTTGACTAAATACTGTGCTACTATTGATTGTGCAAACAAAACTGTGGTGTTTAGACCGCCGGGTATGCCTGAATTTACCTTTAAAGGGAATGGGGTAGTTCCTCCCCCATACTTAATTTCGGCTATGAAAGCTGTAAAACTACTTAGGAAGGGTTGTAGGGGTTATCTGTGTTGCATATTGACTACATCATCTGACAGTCCTACTGTAGAAACAATCCCTGTTGTTTGTGACTTCCCTGATGTATTTCCGACTGATTTACTGGGGGATTTAGTTGACAGAGAAATTGAATTTACTGTTGAGGTGTTTCTGGGGACACAACCTATTTCCAAGACTCCTTATAGAATGTCCATTTCTGAATTGAAAGAATTGAAAACCCAACTTCAGGAACTATTGGACAAGAACTTTATCCGTCCGAGTGCTTCACCTTGGGGTGCTCCAGTGTTATTTGTCAAAAAGAATGATGGGTCTTTGAGATTGTGCATAGATTATCGGGAATTGAACAAAGTGACTATCAAAAACAAATATCCCCTGCCCCGAATAGATAACTTATTTGACCAACTTCAAAGTGCCCAAGTGTTTTCTAAAATTGACCTCAGGTCTGGGTATCATCAGTTAAAAGTTAGAGCCGAAGACATTGAGAAAACTGCATTCCGAACTAGATATGGACATTATGAATTCTTGGTAATGCCGTTCGGGATGACAAATGCACCTGCTGCTTTCATGGATCTTATGAATAGGGTGTTTAAATCATATCTGGATGATTTTGTTGTTGTATTTATTGATGATATTCTGATATATTCCAAAGACAGGGAAGAACATGAGAATCATTTAAGAACCGCCTTGCAGATATTGAGAGAAAAGAAGTTGTATGCTAAATTGTCTAAGTGCGAGTTCTGGCTGGACAGTGTGGCATTTCTGGGCCATGTGATTGACAAAAATGGTGTTTCTATGGACCCTCAGAAAATCGAAGCTGTGGTGGATTGGCCGAGGCCTACAAATGTGACGGAAGTACGAAGTTTTCTAGGATTTGCAAGCTACTACAGGAGATTTGTTAAGGACTTCTCAAAGCTTGCCTTGCCATTGACTCTGCTAACTCAGAAAAACATGCCATTTGACTGGAATAATCAAAGAGAGGCAGCCTTCCAAGAGTTGAAAACCAGGTTAGTGACTGCACCAATCTTAACTTTGCCAAATGGTACTGATGGGTTTCAAGTGTACAGTGATGCTTCATATAAAGGCCTAGGGTGTGTACTAATGCAAAATGGAAAGGTGATTGCTTATGCTTCTAGACAACTCCGACCTCATGAAAAGAATTACCCAACACATGATCTTGAATTGGCAGCCGTAGTGTTTGCTTTGAAAATATGGCGTCATTACTTGTACGGGGTAGCTTGCGAGGTGTACACCGACCATAAAAGCTTGAAGTATTTCTTCACTTAAAAGGAATTGAATATGAGACAGAGGCGTTGGTTGGAACTAATCAAAGATTATGACCTGCAGATCTTGTATCACCCGGGGAAGGCTAATACTGTAACAGATGCCTTGAGCCGAAAATCCGGTGCAACTGTGTCATGTTTATTATCCAGCCGAAAAGACTTGTCAACTGACTTGGAACAAGGTGGACTGACATTTGCTATCTCTGCCCAACCTGCTATTCTTGATGAGATTAAACAGAAACAATGTGAAGATGAACACTTGAAAAAGATTATAGAGGAGTTTGATTCGAAACCGAGGCCCGAATTTGTGTTTGAAAATAGTGTGCTGAAATTTCAAAACCGTCTTTGTGTGCCTGATTGCTATGACTTGAGAAAACGTGTTATGACCGAAGCTCACAGTAATAAATTTGCTATGCATCCGAGGAACACGAAGATGTACCACAACTTGAAACAGAATTTTTGGTGGCCTGGAATGAAGAAGAGTATTGCAGACTTTGTGGCTAGATGTCTACACTGCCAACAGGTTAAAGCCGAACATTAACGACCTGCCGGTTTGCTACAACCACTCCTAATACCATAATGGAAATGGGAGCACATCACCATGGATTTCATTGTGGGATTGCCACGCTCTTCTCGAGGTATGGACTCTATTTGGGTTATAGTTGACCGTTTGACTAAGTCTGCACATTTCTTGCCTGTTAAAACTATTTATAACGCTGATAGATTGGCTAACATCTATATGACTGAAATTGTGAGACTGCATGGAGTGCCAGTGTCTATTGTGTCTGACAGGGACTCGAAGTTTGTGTCAAGATTTTGGCAAAGTTTGCAACAGGCTTTGGAAGAATTGAGATCGAAAGGCTTACCACCCACAGACCGATGGCCAAACTGAGCGAACTAACCAAACTCTGGAGGATATGCTCAGAATGTGTGTATTAGACTTCCAGGGAAATTGGGAAGCTTATTTGCCATTAGCTGAATTTGTATACAACAACAGCTATCACTCGAGCATTGGAATGGCTCCTTATGAAGCATTGTATGGAAGAAAGTGTCGATATGTTGAAAGAAGTAGGTGATGCACCCTTGTTGGGACCAGAACTTGTGCAAGAAACAACCGAGAAAGTGAAATTGATACTGGCGTTTGAAAAGCGCATGAGTAGGCAAAAGAGTTATGCTGATGTTCGAAGAAGAGAAAGGGAATATGAAGTGGGGGATCATGTGTTCATTAAAGTGACCCCGATGAAGGGTCAAACCCGATTTGGCGTTAAAGGAAAATTGGCTCCTAGGTATGTTGGACCTTATAAAGTTCTTGAAAAGATCAATCCGGTGTCCTACTGAATAGCCTTGCCTCCGGTGATGGAACATATGCACAATGTCTTTCACGTATCGATGCTTCGGGAATATTTGAGAGATCCACTCCATGTCATCGAACCGACGCATGTACTTTTGAAAGATGACTACACCTACGAAGAGAGGCCTATTCAAATTGTGAATCGAAGAATTAAAAGGCTGAGAAACAAAGAAATACCGTTAGTGAAGGTTGATTGGCAGAACCACGGGGGAACCTATGCAACTTGGGAAACCGAGGAAGACATGAAGAAGAGATATTCGGATTTGTTTCCTCTAGACCCGATATTGGCTTCGAATGAAGGTAACTTGAGTTTGAGGACCAAACTCTCTTAAGGGGGGAAGACTGTAATAACCCCAACCCTGATTAACGCTAATTGGAACTTAATTAAGCCTAATAATAATTAGGAGGAAATCTGGAATTAACCTTGCATGTACATTGCATGAATTATGTGTTTCTATCTGTTTGGTGTCAAAACATCTGTTTGTGTTTTAAACTTTAAATTGTAAATTGAAAGCCTTATCGGCACCCGATCCCGAAATTGACTAGTGTTTTGGACTAGTTAGATTTTATGTGATTTTATAGTAAGTTCAATTAAATTTCGATTTGGAATGTCTAACTCTGATTAAATAACATTTTAATATTGAATATAGTGTAATTACCATTATGCCATTGTTAGAGGGTCTTGTAGGCAACTTGTATTGAGTTTATTACACTTAAACAAAAACTTTCTCCCCAGCCATTCTTGACTCCAAAACCGACTAGAGGGAGAGGGAGAGTAGGAAATTTGAGTTCAACAAGTTCTAGCTTAGAATTGGAGGAAATTGTAGGCAACTTGAGAGAATTAAGCTTCTAAGCTTGACATTGAAGAGTTAAGGTAGGAATTCATCTTTTCATTCATGCAATTGAACAAGTTTCTACATATTTACTAACTCATTGAAGATTAGAGTTTAGATTTGGCTTGAATTGTTGGGTTGGGTAGTGTAATATACATGCATGTGCACATTCATGGAAATTGGAGTTGTTGGGTGTCAAATTTCTACATGCATGTGTATATTTTTGCTAAAGCCTATGAGTTCAACAAATTTCTAAGTTAAATGTTGCTTTGGATCATGATTTGAAGCCTTGAAATGGAATTGAGCTCATGCATGTGTATTTAAGCATTGTTCTTGAAGATTTATGGAAATGGTGCTCAAATGGACTCACTTTTGGGCAATGATTTTATAAATTGGTTTTTAAAACTTGTTGTACTATGAGTTTGAAATGTTTTCCCAGAATTTGGGCCCAAGAGGTTGAGTTTTTGGTTGAAGAATGCTTGGTTCGAACTTGGAAGACAAATCTGAAAATTCCAGATTTTGCTTCCTCGCTCGAGCGAGCACCTTTGTCCAGGGCTCCGCTCAAGCGAGCATCGAGCGACCATCGCGCGTAAAATTTCAACATCCAGTATTTTTACTGTTTCATCAAACCGCTCGAGCGAATCCTTTGATTTTAGGAGCTCGCTCGAGCGAAGGAAGTCTCGCTCGAGCGAGACCCCTGTTTTCAGCAACTTTTGTAAAATATTTTCTAAGGCATTTTTGCATCCACATTCCATCCTAGGCATTCCTAGGCCATGATTAAGACTCCATACTAAGGGTAAGGGGTTAGATGTACACTTAGAATCATGGATGTGAGTTTTGTACAATTGAAGTGCATGTTTCAAAGTGTGTACCCGTAATGTGTTATGTAGGTCACGTGCCGCAATCTGTTGACCCTTTGACTTCGTCTACTTGTATCAACGCCCACTGTGAGTAATAACTTTGTAAAGTTATGTTCAATGTTATGTATTTTCAGTATGCTATGATACGAAATGACTGATTCTTGGAAAAGCTATGATATGTTAGAAATGAATGAATGAATGTCCCGTTTTTCTAAAAAGTATTTGTGGTACCCTTAGTCCGGATGGCCCTCGCCCGGGGGTAACAATACCGTGGTTGTTGGTACCAACTTTATTTGTGGTCTTCGGACCTACCTGTTGTGGTCTTCGGACCTACCTGTAGTGGTCCTTGGACCTACCTGTAGTGGTCTTCGGACTTACCTGTTGTGGTCTTTGGACCTACCTGTTGTGGTCTTCGGACCTACCTGTTGTGGTCTTTAGACCTACCTGATCTGATAGCTAATGGGTGTACCACATATGATCTTATGCAAAATCTGTACACGAATGTGAAATCGAATATGAGCATGTATCTGAATCTATTTCTGATTGGAAATCTGAATATGCATAAGACTCTATTTCTGATAAGACTGTGTTTCTGACATAAAATCTGATTTCTAACTCTGTGATGGACATCATTCATTAAACCCTTTACTCTGTTATTATTCACTGGGCTTTCGCTCACTGTTTTATTATATATATGTAGGTGAGCCGGCACAAGACCCTGGCCAGAGTTGATGGCCCTCTGTTTGGTTTTTGGTCAGCCACCTGTAGCGCCTCCTGAGGAGGTTCCGCCTGAAGCCTAACCCTGTGGCAGTTTTGTACCTCATGCTAGTCAGTGGTAGTGTTTTTGTAAAGTCAGACCTTGGGATGTACTTATGTAAATATTTTGTACATATTGGTGTACTTCGACTAGCATGATCATGTATATAAATAAGTTTTGAATTTTCTGTCTCATGTATGTCATCACAGCTCATTGGACCTTATTTATTTTACTATATTGCTTCCGTAGCCCCTTAATATTTGTTATCCTATTTGGAGGCCGTAGGTAATCCACGTATTACTGGCCGGTTACGTCGCCAAACCTATAGGGGCGAATTTGGGTCGTGACACCTTCGCCGACCAAAAAATTGGTCGCTAAAAGCCCATTTTTAGTCCGCAATAGTTATCCACGACCAATTTTTTTGGCTGCTACTTTGGTCGCCAATTGAGGGTCGGCAAAAGTAATTCACAACCAAAATTTTGGTTGGTTAAGAAAAGTTGGATTTGCTGACTAAATTTTTAGTCGCTAAATATATCATTATTGCGACTAATCCATTTTGTCGCTGAAACACTTTGGTCGCGAAAAGTGATATTTTTCCGACCAAATATCTTAGTCATCAATTGTCACATTCTACAACCAAAAAGTTTGGTCGCCAATTATCACATTCAACGGCCAAAAAATTTAGTCGCTAATTGTGACATTCCACGACCAAAAAATTTTGGTCGCCAATTATGACATTCTACGACCTCTTAGTTTGGTCGCCAATTGTCACATTCCACGACCAAAATAATTAGTTGTCAATTGTCACATTCCACAACCAAATTGTTTGGTCGTCAATTGCTACATTCCACGACCAAACATGTTTGTCGCCAAAAGAAATGTTTGCGCAACTAAAATTTTAGTTGGCAATAGACCTATTCACGACCAAATCCTTTGGTTGCCAAAATTAATAATTTTAACAACTAATTATTTATTCGCCAAATGTGTTTGGTGATACGCCGCCTACTTTATTTAATCGGCAAAAGTATAACTTATCTTTTTCGACTAATCAATTGGTCGCCAAAACTAGAAAAACAAAACCAAAATTTGATCGCCAACATCCAACAAAATAAGCCTGTAATTTATAATAACCCATCCAATTTATTCAATATAATCTATAATTTGCAAAAATCATTCAAACCAACAAATAAATTGAATCATGAACATTCAACAAAATACATATATCATCCATTTTTGAACCTGTTTAATTAAAATCAGCAACTATTATAAGTTTTCATCCACAAGTAATTCCAAACTCCATATTTCATCTAGCATAAAAATTTAAAACATAACAAGTACTTATTATTATGTTTTAAATTTTTATCCATGTGTATCAACCCAAAAATATAACTATAATCTACCAAATATTTTCCATACACACCCAACCAAAAATATAACTACTAGTGTATCCAAAAATATAACTACTAGCCTACCCTAATATTTTCCATATACATCTATACAAAAATATATAATCCTTCCAAAAATGCAAAAAATGCCAATTTGTCCTGTACAATTTAGCTTTGTGCACGAGTTCATCCATCTGTACCAAAGAAAAAGAGAAATAATGTCAAGTAAAATTGGACAAATAATGAAAAATGTCCATGAAAAGTTAAGGTCACATTAGCAAATTAAATAACTATCATTATCAAATTGTAAATAAAACAATAGCATTCTTATGTCTATAGCATTACCACTTTGGTATTTCATTGTTTAGTTTTTTGAACGGACTTAAATGTAATTCAAAGAAGAACAAGTCAAAAATAATTAAATAAAACAACAGTTCACAATAATATGCAATAGACTTCTCAACTAGCAAATATAAACTATACATATTGGCATACGAGTGTCTAACCATACTGAAGGGGAAAATTGAAGCAAAATTCAAACCGCTGGTGTTTGCATTTTTTATCACATTGTTCAGAGGCAGTTACATCTAACTAATTAATACTTAATAGAAACCAGAGATCAGGTTCCCCTCCTAATTCTGAAAACTTGGGACCAACACTAAACAGTGTCTTTTCATTAATAATGCAAATAATTTTGTTTGGGTAAGTAATTCATTTTCGTTAACTTAAACAATATGATAAAATGTTTGTTGTGAATCACCGAGTGGAACCTCAATTAAAAAGTCATTGCATCAGTTTATGTTCTTTTGGAATTTAGTCTTACAAAGTATTGCAGAATTTGATAGCCCACTGTTTGGGTATGTTCGTGCACCTGCCTAAGCTACCACATTGTCCTTATTCATTTACTGGGTTACCTAAAAGCATATTGTATTTGAGATTTATGCATCTCCTTTAACTAGCCCACTAAAATTGTACAAAGATCATTGTAAGCCCTATACTACCCCACGTGTTATATTTTAGTTTTGTAATGGTATGGAACAAAGACTGAAAATTATTCCAACGAGTGCAAAAAATATCAGCTTGCTTGCTAGCTGATCCAAACTAACATATCAGCTGAAAGAACATGTGCAAAAAAATTAGCCCATATGTTCAAGGTAGACATAATAATAACGGCAACAATCAAAAAACAGGATACTGAAAATCAAACCTTTTTCTTTTTATTAGAGACACCTTTCTCTTTTTGATGGGTATCCTACTCTTCCTCCTCAGAATCTGAGTCAACCTTCTTTGAGGTAGAATTTGCGGTAGTCTTATCCTTTTTATCGTTTTCCTGAATGAATACAATGGAAGCAATGAGAAAAACTTATAGGAAAAAATATATAGCAAACAAAAGATACTTAATATTTGGGCAAAATTCCAATTACCTTAGACCCCACAATTTCCTTAAAATTGAATTTCTCAAAGACCTTCCTAAACTCCTCATTCAAATGACCATCAAATTCAGCCTTTTCTGGTACATACTCAACTTCAACTTGCTCGATAACCTATTAGTACCAAAACAAACAAAAACACAAGTTAAGATCAATGAATCAAAATGATCATTTAAAATAAAATAAAAAAGCACCCATGTTACAAGAATTTGGCATTCCTCCATGTTCTTATCCCTACTAGCTGAGGCTAAAATCAAATTCTATACAATCAAAAGAATGGAATAAACTATAAGTGAAATACAATAGATGTTGTTTAAAAGTTACTCATGTTACAGAATCCATGTTCTCAAAAAGCAGAGAAAACAAAATGCATTGTTTCGTATGGTTAAGCTCATTCCTTCGCTCTCTAAAAAAGACATAACAACCAGTTTCAAGGAATATCAGAAGCAGGAGGATCAAGCCCAATATTACAATCTTTAAATTTGAATATTACAAGCAGGAGGATCAGGCCCAATATTACATAAACATTTGAATATATTTTGCAAAGGTTATGCTAACCAAGTTTTGTGCGGATATGTTGGACAATTAAAACAACAAAGAAAGCAAAAAGAAGAGACCAAGAACCAACAAAACCATAAACCGGCTGTAAACAGAAGCTACCAACATGGCAAAATAAAAAAGAAGAAAAAATAGTACAACAGGCCAGGAGAAATAGCAGGCCGGCAGCACACAGCAAAATACAGCAGGCCAGCAGAACAAACAGCACAGCAAAATTGCATCAGTAAGGCAGCACAACATGAAGCTATGTTTATATGCATGATCATATAGAAATGCTAGAACTACAGTTTGCAAGGAGGCAGGGTGTCTATGGCCATCAAAAGGAAACTATCTACAATGAACATGCGCAGAGCTAATACACAAAAATAAAAGCAGGGCAATTGGTCATCCTAAAAGAGTGAAGCTGATCTAATCCTCGGTTGGAGAAGATAACAAGGCAAAGGCATAACTGAGCCAATTAACTTTCTTCTTTTAACTCATAATAACATTGTCTATGTGATTCAGTGACAACGGCTGCTTAGGTTAGACACTGGATAAGAGCATTACTATCTGACACATTGACTTGATCTCTGTTTGTTCCAGCTCACTTTCATATGAGTTTCCTTTGTCAGACATGTCATATGTATGCCAACAATGACACATCTGACACATCTGCTATTATCTGTGGTAGATATGATTTGGACATTAATTTGGATAAGCTTTCTTTGTTTTGTTTTTTATGTTTGTTTGTTTTTTTTAATTCAAAATCTTGGATAAGTGAATGATATAATTACAGGTCTGAAGGGAGCACAAACCATGTGTACAGAATTCGTACAATAGAAAGCCTGTATGAGTCATATGACCTATATACATCAACTAGAGAATCCAAACTCTCTAAAAAAATACATTAAATTGTCTAGTGAAGGATTTACTGTTCTTGTTGTCACCCAACTACACAGAAAACTTAAAAAGTGGCCTTTCAATTGATGAATAGACTCCTCAATGTTATCACAAGAAGGTCAATTCATCTCCTGTGTACATTACATTAAGAAAAATACATGTCTTATGATAAATCTCTCGTTTTTTGAAGGCTGCCTCTTGAGCAAGCATAACTATCTTGGGCTCTAGTAAGGAAGTCTAGTACACAATTAGAAAAATTGAATAGTACCTTCAAAACTGCACCTATAGCTACATAAGTTTATGAGCCTTTTCCATAGGAAAGTGGGTCAAAATGAAGATGCCTCTTGGGCCTTCCAGAAGTGTTCCTTACATACGTTGAGTATTTTATTTGTTCCTACTATATATTGTGAATTATCTTAAAGTTACACATCCTCATGGCTGAGGACACATAGCATGTCAAGTGGCTGTTGAATCAAGCTCAATGTTACCTTGACTCCACAAATTTTGGATTTAACGTATGTCTTTTTGAAATTTTGTGCAAATTTTGGTCAATATGAATTTCTCTTAGAGGAGTTCTAGAGACATTTTCATGGATTATATTATAGGCCTTCAAGCACTAGCTCTAAACTATCATTATATCTGCCACATCAACAGGTGTTTAGCAAAACTTAGGGCTGGGAAAATTAAGGTTATAAGAGTAGAAATGGCAAAACATTATGTATCGAAACTAAAATCCAGAAAGATTTTCAAAACTGTGATGATCTAGATAAAAGTCCATTTATCTTGTTTGTTTCTATGTGATAATTATGTTATATCATGTGATTGACTACAGATGTGTAGCGGCATATACTTCAGATCTAATATTTCTTTCTGTGAGTTTGAATCCTTACCGGAAGAATAATTTAAAAACTTCTATCAGTCTAGATCATGAATAAGTATACATGTCCTTTTTCTCTGTATTCTACTATTACAATTTTACACACATATTTACTTCCTGTGAAAATCAATTTAGCTAGTAGGAAAAATATCTTACGACTACCCACTTGGTTGCATTACTACAAACATTCCAGATTTGTAACGGACTAAAAGAGCAGAATCGAGATTGTAGCTTTGGCTATATATGTCTATTATTATTTAGTTATTTAGTCAAATATCATTGTAAAAAAACAAAAAACCACCTTTATTAACTGCCGAGTGTTTTAATGGTTATGGAAATTGTGATGTCAAATACACATAAAACTCTATGGTGGAACTCATAAACTAATAATGGGGCTTTTAGTTATTATTTAACTCAATAGTCTATGGTTTCTATCCTGACTTGTAGAAACACTAACTTAAAAAATTTGAAGTCTCCAATGTATTTTTTGCCACCATGAGATCTATATATAGCTAAAACTTGAAATATGTTTCATATCAACCACTATAATATATTGTCTAGAAAAAGAGATCGGCTAGAGAGAGAGAATGAAGACCTTAAAATTAGGAGCATTTCTTCTTATATTGATCACACTTCTTGTGACATATTTTTTCTTCAACTCTTTGATTTTGCTTCCATGTTCTCAACTCAAAGTTCTGTGGCTGCTATCAAAAGGTTGGCTGAAGACCAACATGGATCCAATTTGCTTGTGCCTAAGTTATTATGGTTTAATGTTGCCCCACCCAAAACCCAGTTTTTTGGCTGGTTCGCTTGGTAATGGAGGGTGAAAATAGTTGACTATTTGCACACAAAAAAATGGTGCTCTAGTAATGTCTGCCCCTTTTGTAAAAGTGAAGCTGAATCTTGCAACCATGTTCTGTTACAGTGCTCTAAAGTGTGGAAGATATGGTCTGAGCTACTAAATTGGTGGGGTTTTCAGTGGGCAACTTGCAGCAGCTGCAAAAACAGCTCTGCAGCAGCAGCAGCAAAAGCACTAAATTGGTGGGGTTTCTGGTGCCTATGTTATGTGTAAAGATACATAAAATATCAATGTACAATTGAATGCTCAACTACTTTAAAACATTGAACTGGGAAGGGGGAGGGGGGGGAAGGACCTATTTGGTCCATGCCTTGGTTACTTAGGCTCCATATATTAAGAAAAGGAAATCACCTGCTAAATAGAATTTATCTAAATTATGGTAATGTTTGTCTCCCTCTCAATATATAAAGTATATTTTAAGGTCTTTGGGTGAAAGATCTAATTCCGTTTTCAGTCAAGTACATCCAGTAGCTAAGATAATTTTCTCCAACTCTCTGTTTTTAAAAAAGAAGATTAGAATCCATCTTCAACAGCCACAAAACACAGTATTATTTTAATTAACACAACCAAAATAGAAAAATACCTCCATATACCAGCTCGTCATTCCTCCTTTGGAAAGAGCACACCGGATATAGATGTCACTTTATCAAAGAAATCAAATTCTCTTCGAAACACATCAGTAGCCTTGGGAGTGAATCCATCAATTATTTGTTGCCTAACAACAGGCAATAGCTCTAGAAATGAACTATTCTGAAAATAACAAGGATACATCCAAGTGATTAAGCAAAGAGTCAGAAAAACTCAGGCAGTGAAAATGTTTCCAATGATTAAAGAAAATCACAATTTACTGTCATAAGATCATGCAAGTTATGCACACCAGTAGAACAAAACTCCAACAATAGATATATATAGCCAAGATCCATCCCCTAAAACATGCAGGTATATTGGTACACGAGTTGCATTATACTATGTTTTCAAGAAAGAAATGTCATGACCGTATTATTGCTGATGATATCTATGGTGGAGTTTTGAAAGACTTGAGAGCAAGGCTAAAAGCAAAAATGATGTTGCATTTTGAGGCAATAACTCTCTGCTTCCACTAGAAGCATTCTTTTTGGCTTTCTTTTGTTGTCTTTTCTGCTACAAAACAACAAAGTGCATCTATTGTGTTATCCAAAATGACACATACCACACAAATATCATTCAGGGGTTAAAATCGATGGACTATAGAAGCAGAAAAACAAGTCTTTACCAATCAGCCCAAACAATCAGCTTCATACGACTAGGTAAAGAACGAAAGTGAATAATTTGACAGTACTAGTAGCTTCAAAATTTACACTAATTGAATTCACATTAGAACATCTCCAATCCTTCATCAAGTTTAAATTTGATGAAAATTTTGGTGAAAATGAGATCCAATCCAATCATCAAGGTCATGAAAGCTACAAATAATTTCTCCAAACAATTAATGTTCAATTTGTTAAGGCTCACAAAGAACCACCACAACTCCAATTACTTATTTATGTTTATTCAAAAAATTATACAGATTGGAAAATTTAACATACAAAAGGCCTCATATTTGTTTGGAATCATCTGGTTTCAAAAGCCTCAGCCATCTTGAAGCATGTGACACATGCAATACATCTACCACGGTGCCTAAGTTACAATTCAAATAAAACATAGATTATGTTGGCACTAGTGAAGGATTAATTTTACAGAATAACACCTCTATTTACATCTTCAAGTACACCCATTCATAAGTCCATGGTAAGTTATGCCCAAAATAAACAAAAAATGTGGGCCAATACCCAAAATTGAATCTAAAAATAAATTAATCTACTAACTACAACTTGCCCAGTTGGCCAAAACACCAGCACCAAAGTAGGAGGTCAAGGGTTTAATTCTAGGCAAGATTTCCTCTTCCCCCATGCTATAGCCTCCGATGTACCCAAAAGAAAAGAAGAAAAAAAGAATAATGAATAAATATTTTTTGGATAGGCACACCTTCGCAGATTCTTCATCTTTCCCTGATTCCGGTACTGTCTCACCCTGTTTATGGCAGACAGATAGTCACTATTAAGCTAAAACATGTTTGACATTAGAAGCACATTATCTTAAAAATGCATTTGCTTTCATCAATATAATAAAAAAGAGCAGCCATTTATTCAATTACATGACTAAAGCAAAAATTTCCAAACCTGTAAATGCCATATCAGAATATGAGCAAATATATCACAAAAGGGGCATAAAAAAACAGAGAACTCACCAGAAATTTCATAAGGCTTTTGATTTCAAAAGACAAATTTGAGTGAGTAACTTCAATGGTGGTTCGGAGCTGTGATGAAGAAAACAAATGAGGGCTTTGTTTCAGAAACTGAAGGCAAGGAGAAGAGACCTACGCTGTTTGTGAAAATCAATTGTTGGGAATGGAAAGAGTCGTGCTCTCTCATCAATCGTGGGTAGAATAGGCGCGATTTTTTTTTTTTTTTTTTTTTTGAACGGTATAGGCGCGAATTTGGGAATAGTATTTTATATGAAAATCAAATTAAAATATTAAAATATTTTATACAATCACACTTATTTACTTATTTATGAGCGTGATTAAAAAATATATATATATAACCACACTTATTTAAAAAGTGTGATTAAAAATAAATATTATCCTTCGACATGTTTGATTGGGTGGATTAGAGCATGGGATTGAGATTATTAATTCGTGGGCCCAATTATCCTATGTTTATTTTAACATTTTGGTTTAGGATTATTAATCCCATAGATAATTAATCCAACAAATTTGTAGGATTATTAGTAATGGAGTAGGGGTGGAATTATTAATCCAATGGATATTAATCCAATTGGATAGTGAATACCACATTAATTTAATAGGATTATTAATACTTCACTATCAATCTTGTGAATCAAACATGACCCTTAAGTATTATTAATAGTGTATATATGATCACATTTTAACTAGAAGGTATGATTAAAAATATATATAATCACACTTAATTGAAAAGTGACATAAAAAATACATATTATCACACTCAATCAAATGAAGTATGATTAAAATATCAATCTAATTTTTTTTTTATCACACTTTCAATAAAAATGAGATATTTTTATTTGTCAAAGTGTGATCTTTAACTATTTTTGTAGTAGTGTATGTTGATAGTCTCTTGTTCATCGAAAAGAATAATGGAGAGACAGAGAGAGAGACTCTCATAGTCGTTGATGAGAGAGAGTGAGGGTGTCGGTGATGAGAAGTTTCTAGATCGAGAGAGCACAAATGAAGGAGAGATAAGAGAATGAAAAGGATTAGAGAGAGAGAGAGAGAGAGAGAGAGAGAGAGAGACCAAGTGGTCTAATGATCCCCAAAAAAAAAAAAAATTAAGTAATTATTTTTTGCAAACAATAATCTCAAGTGATTTTTATTTTTTTAATGGTAGAGTGAATTATATATATATTTTTAAATTTTAAATTTTTGTTTAGTTAGGTATAATATAAATATTTAATTCTTTTTATAAAAATTTTTAACTCATAAAAGACAAAAAAAAAAAAAAAAAACAAGCGGGAACAATTGGTTTCCCTCTAAAATTTTTACATCTTTGGTGACAAAAGTAGTTTTTAGTCGGCAAATGTTAATAATTGGTGACTAAAATTTTGTTGTAGCCAAATCTTAATTAACGGCGACTAAAATATTGGTCACCAAAAGTATTAATTTGGCTACTAACCTTTTTTTGGTCAGAAAAAATAAATATACGACGACTAATTTTTTTTCGGTCGTTGAAAATAAGTTTTTGGCGACCAAAATTTTGGTCGCCAAAGATAAAAAATAATTTATTTTTCATTCGGCGACTAAATAGTTTTAGTAGCCAAAACTCAATATACGGTGACTAAAATATTTTTAGTTGCTGAAAATAAGTTTTTGGCGACCAAAATATTGGTCGCCAAAAGAGAAAAAATAATATTTTATTTTCCATTCGGCGACTACATTGTTTTAGTAGCCAAAACTCAATATACGGCGACTAAAATATTTTTAGTCGCTAAAAATAAGTTTGTTGGAGACCAAAATTTTGGTTGCCAAAAGATAAAAAACAATTTTTTTATTTTCCATTCGGCAACTACATTGTTTTAGTAACCAAAACTCAATATACGGCGACTCAAATATTTTGTCGCTAAAAATAAGTTTTTTGGCGACCAAAATTTTGGTCGCCAATTCCACAACTAACTTATTTTTTATCTTCCGAGACCAATTTAATTTTTGGTCGCCAAAATGTGACCTTCCGCCACCAAATTTGTAGTTGGTCGCCAAAATCATACCACTTTTTGATGACCTTCTGCGACCAACTCATATTTGGTCGCCAAAAATAATCGCGACTAATTAATATTTGGTCGTCAAAAGGTAATTTTTAGCTACTAACTTTTATATTGTTCGCGGAAAGTGGTCGCTAAAAGTGTAAATTCTTATAGTGTATGTTGGCACCGAAATACAAATCTATTCATATGCTAACACTATACCAAGTTGGTGAGTAACTAATAAAAATATACAAATTCATAAATGAAAGTGATAAGTTAATATTAGTTAATAGTTAAAAGAGTCTTCGATCACCTAGTCAACTTTAAATAAAAAGATAAAAGTAAACGGTACAATAATATTTGAGTAGAAAAAGTGTATGCACCTAAAAAAAATTATCAAAAAATTATTGAGAAGTTTGAATTTAAGGTGTACCTTTGAACATCTTGTTGTGCTGCTACAGTTTGAATCTACAACTTCAAAGAATCTTATGTTTAGATTGTTAATTTTTTTAATGATTTTCTACCTATTTTTGTTGAGTTTTGGTGGCTTTAAGTTTATTTTTTGGTGTTGTTTTGGTTGTTGACACCTTGCTAACTATTGGTTTATCACTTTGGTTTTGGTAGGGATTGAGATTTGCTTTTGGTGTATTCCAATCTAGTTGGGATGTGCCTATAAGCGTTCTGTTTCTTTTTCTTCCTTTCTTTATATTGGTGTATTTTTATATTCTGGGTTAATAAAGGTTATTTTTTTGTCAATAAAAAAAAGAAAAAAATTATGTAGTATGGTTGTTTTGAACATTAAATAATACGATAAAGTAAAAGAATTACATTAATTCCATCACTATATATAAAGAGAAAGTCTGTAGGCTTTCATCCATGTACAGATAAAACCAATAAAAATCCCATCATCTTTCGTTGTGTCAACTTATTTTAAGTCAATGTTATCAAATGATAAATCCAGAACATCTGACCTTAAACTACAAAAGCATGCAGTTGAGGCATTAGTCAATAACAGGACCACCAATGGATGGAACCTATAGCTGCTGCACTATTTTTTACAAGACTCCATGACCAGTATTGATGCCATAAAATTTATTCTGGTATTTGAAAAAGAATAATGAATTCAAAAGTATATGTAATACCTAATAATCAAGAAATTCCATCAGCAACATTATAAATTCAGAGCTAAGGGCATGGACCATAACTACAGGATTGAATTTGTTCTTTCTAACTACAGGACAATTGCCAGTTCAAAACCTTAGTTCTGACTATTTACATGAATCCTCTTCCTTTCTCCATATTCTCAATTGCACCAATATTGCCGAAGATATATCTCGTATCACTTGTAAAAGGTAGTAACAATTTCATTTCTAAGAACACAGTTACACACAAATAATGACATAAATATTAAAGAAAAAATCTGTACACTAAAAAAAAATGGACTTTAATAACACATTAATGCTGAAAACAAAATATAAATAACTTGAAAATTATCTATTCTTCCTACATATTAACAAGTGATTCTTTCTATATAATAGATTGATTCATATTTGCCCAGCAAATAGAGGATGGCTTTGTTAGCATCAGCTTTGCTCTCCATAACATTTAGAGCCCTCATGGCAGCTGACCTAACCTCACGTAGCTGTGAAGATTGTATTGTCAAATACTATAACTTCCATAATTGCTCTCATCAACAAGTAGTTCTTCATAAGATAGCAATGAACCCAAATCCCCAAGTGCAAATTCAAACCCAGAAACATCCCCTGAGTGGTTCGGCGGTTGTCCAATTTACATACCATCTGTTCCCACAACTTCTTCATACAGTTTAAAATCCAAGTTTCATTTCAAGATAAAAGTAACAATGTCAACAGTTAATAGATGCTAGCATACAGTCAACTTCCAAATTATTTAGACTCATATTGTCAAAATCTAGATTATTGAACTCTATAGTGGTTGAATGTTACACAGTTACAATAAGCAAAACTGAGGGCTCTAAATATTTGCATCAGCTTTAATGTTTAATCTCGGATCATGCTTTTTATACCACATTTAAAATAAATACTTGGTGTTTTCGATTGTCTAGAAAAAGAAGGTTTGAGAAAGGGTTTCAAACATAGATTTCGCAATATGGAGGTGAAGATGAGACGAGTGGAGGAAACCATTTGGCCACTATATGAATAGGGGTGGGTGGGTTGATTTGGGGGTAGGTTTGTGTGAAGAAGGTATGCGGATGAAAGAAGAAAAAAAATCCTAGAGGCCAAAATTAGGGGAACTAAACGCATGTGACTTATCAAATTACGGACTTTCATAAAATTTACAACTAAACAAGTTCCTAAAGAAAAATTTGCACTGATTTTCCCTTCACTTTTTTTTGTACCACTAATTAATGACCGATGTTATGCTGTCATCTGCTTTGACCATTAAAAATGAGTATTTGATTTGTTGTGAGATACTACATTCTCATCTAATGTCTAAGTTATGGTACGCAACATCAAATAGTAAAACATAAATGATAAAGTAAATGGTAAACTTAGATATGAGTGTACCATATAATATAACAAATAAATGAGTTAATTATGCTAAAACTAACTAACTATGAACTAGTGTTAATTTATCCTCTCATTTATGAAATTAATACATACTGATTTTATTTTAACTATAAAAAAATAGGATAAATTACAAATACACCCCCTTAAGTTTGCTTAAAATACAAATTACCCCTTATGGTTTGGAAAATTACAAATACCTTCTTGTCAAAAATTTTTATTTAACAGAATTAATTGAAAGAGTGAAATTTCTAACTGTTCAACTATACAACAATTAAATTATCTGAATTATTAATTGAAATAAAATTTTAATATTATTAAAAATTGTTAATTAACTTGATGATTTATTAATAAAACGACCTATTTGTTATGAAGTTAGAAACCTTAGGGGGCATAATGTAAATTTTAGAATCACAGGGGTAATTTGTAATTTAAGTAAACCTCAGGGGTGTGTTTGTAATTTATCCAAAAAAATAATATCTTATTTTAAAGTTTAATTGGTATTGTCCATAGTAAATTTACATTAGAATATAATAGGAACTAAAATTTTAAAATTTTTATTGGACATACTAAATTATTATTTGGGTGCAAATAGAATCATCCAATGAAAATGTTATGATTATCGGATCAAATAAATTTTTTTATGGATAATATATATTGAGAATTTTATAAAATGAATGATTCAAATTATCAAAATAGGACTCGTAGTGGGCCTCACGGATCTCTCTAATTCTCTCTAAGTTTAAATTTGAATTTGAGATCCACTACAACAAATTAAGGTTTTAGAAACAAAAATATTTAGGGACCAAAAATTTTTGTCTCAAAAAATAATTTTTTTATACTAAATTATTGTCTCTAAATATGTATTTATTAGCAATATTGTAAAAATTTATCGCTGAATTTTATTTTTTTTGATTTTTCGAGACAATATTTTAGTGACTGTCTTCATAATAATAAAAATTAGTCTCCAAATATTTTTTGTAAATTTTTTCACTTGTAAGGACTAAAAAAATTAATTCATAATTTTTTTATATGGTATAGTGAGACAAGGTCGACTCCAAGGGATTAGTCCACTGATAATAAAGAGTTAATGATGAGATTTAAATGTTCTACTTTGAATCACTCAATGGATCATTGAAATTAATTGAGATATGCGCAAAGTGATCCAAAAAAAAGTAGTGAAATAAGATCAATTATTAAAGTGCATGCTAGATGATCTGAACACCCAACTATCAGGGAAAAAATATATATATATGTTAAGATATACGGTTAACTGATAAAAAAATATACAATGATATGGGCTTCCGCTAATATGACCTTTTTTTTTATTTTTTGTCAAAGCACTTTTCTCAATCACGGGGTAGGGGTCTCCTTACTAATGTGTGTGTGTATTTTTTTTTTTAAATAAAAAAAAACTTGCATAGAAAAGTACAAAAGAGAAGACTACAAAGAAAAACTTGCTGTTTGTTAAAATAAAATAAAAAATAAAAATTGATGATAGAGAAATCTCAAAGTCGTCCATAAATATATAAAAACAGAATGGCCTACCAATTGATGATAAGCGGACCTTTTTTTGGTTGGAAAAGAGGAAAATACTTTCGTGATGAAATACAAAAAAATGTTAGTTTGTAAAATTTATCATTAATTTGATTTCCCCCGCAAATATACACTCCGTTGTTATTCCCCCAACCTGTATCATGAATTGGAGAGTATTGTTTGAACACGTGGGATTCACCATATGTTTCATTTTGATAATTCGAATTATTTATTTTGTCGGACCTTTCTTGTATATTATTCACACAATAAATTATGTTGATTCAATAATCGTAACTTATTCAATTTTGTCACATTTGTCTATAAAAATATGGATGATGGATGTGTTTTTAAAAATATACCATTTGTTTTTTCTAACATGCTTGATAAATTGAACAAGCTATCAATATTGGATCAGATCTATTTTTTTTTTTTTTAATGAATGATATACATAAAAAGTCTGATAAAATAAACAGTTTAAATCATTAAAATAAAACTTATGATGAATTTCACAGACTAGAATAGCGCCCTCTAATCTAAATTATAAACCATAGGGGATCCAGATTCTATAAATAAAATGGAAAGAAAAATGCACACTGTATCACAGTAAACCCTTTTCATTCCAACTATGTTCACACAAGAAGTTATGTCTAACCATATAAGACTGAAAATGAAAAAAAAAATTTGGTGAAATGTCACATTATTGTCTTCATAATGAATTGTCATGCAACTGTTGACAAGTGATTTTGTTTTTAAACATAATTAAATTTATTTTAATTGTAATTTTTTCACATTAAATCTTGTTTGTGGACTTTGCTTAAACCTTAGGGCTCGTTTGAATGTGGGCAAGCCTGACCTTGAGATTTTCGTGACCCAAAATCCATTATCAACTAATAAATATCACTAGATTATTTGAGAGCCTTCATATATTTTTTTTTCATTCAACAAAAAATTTATAATTGGTTTATTGACTTCTTTTGACAATCTCTCTTTCAAGACTTTTAGTTCTATCAATATCGAAAATCTCACCATGTTTTAAAAAAAATTCAAGGTTCACACACCCCACGCCTTCAACGATTCATCGCTGCACTTTTTCAAGTCAAACAAAAAGCCAAAATTTGCCTCATATACTTTGAATTGCTCAAACCTATTTTTGAGTAAACAAAGGGCTTGATCAACAAAATAGAAGTAACCAACTCTAAGTTAGTTTGGGCATTTTAATTTTGAATGGGTCTTTTAATTTTTTAATATATCAATTTATTTTTAATTAGCTTGGGTATTTTTTAATTTTTTTTTTTGACTTAAAATATACCTAATATATTACACTAAACTATAATAGGAGGGGATCTTCTTTTGGGTCTAGTTTGAGAAGCCTAAGCCATGGTTTGGCGGGCCTATGCCCAGGGTTGGCCCTGGATGTGGGTTGGTTTTTTAGATTTTTGGCATCTTGATTATTTTAGTTTGGTGCTAAAAAATTTCATTTTGGATGGATATTTGGCGTTTTTAATTTTTGTAAGAGAAAAAAAATAAAATAATTATAATTTAAATGTAATATTTTATAATTTTAATTTATTTTATCTTTTTGTAACTATTTTAATCCCAAACTATTATGCCAAACGAGTGGTTAGATTGTATGGGATTGAAATAATATAGATGTGATTGACTAATTGCTTGACTGATAGCAGAGCTTGCTAAAATAAAATTCTAAATATAAATGAACGAACGGTTGAGGTAAATTTTAAAGCAAAAATTTCATGTGAGTGTAAAATTTTAAAAATAATTATAAATAAGTGATACAATTTATAAATATTAATAATTTAATTTATAATTTTTTTTACAAATATGTAATAATTTATTTAAACTATTACTAATTTATAAGTTTTCCTTTTATTAGCAGAGATCTTTTATTACATTATTTAATGATTATAATTATCCATTCATGGAAACTGAGTGCCGGTTCCACTCCCATTCAGCAAATGAATTATCAAATATTTTATTAAATATTTATAAAATATTTTATTCAATACTCACGTAATAATTTGATAATTTATTTAACATCTCTAACATTGCTCTTTGACACCACTAATATATTACCCTCATAAAAACTAACATATAGTGTTTCAAATTTTACTCCAAAATAGGATGTATGGTAGAGATTTAAAGTCACTAGAATATAAACTCTACTGTCCAGTGGTTCTTAAGTGTATTTTGGCAACTAGGTTAAATTTCAGTTTATTGATTTTTTTGTCCTTTTTAAATCATATCACATCTCTATTTTTTTGTACGTTTATAAAAAAATAACATTTAATAAAATTAATAAAAAAAAATTAACTTTTTACCTACTTTTCAAAATAGATTTTAGTAGCACTTTGGGAACTTTAGTGCAAATTATTATCTCTATTTTTTTTTAATATATATACATCTTTTTATAAAAAATTAAAAAAAAACTTCTAGATGAGTTCTCTGGTTTATAGGAGGAAGACGGGTTGTCTGAATTTTCTTTTTTCTTTTCTTATACCTTTTTTTTTTTTTTATTTTTATAAAGTGTTTTATTAACATGTGCTAGGACACATGATAAGGAAGTTTAAAAATATTGTACATTATTTATTACACTTACTTTTATTTGTAATGTACAAGCAGACAAAACATTTAACATATGCCCTAAAGGTACACGTTAACAAATCTTTCTATAAAATTACAAAAAAACAAAAAAGAATTTGAAATTTATAACAATATAAACACTAACTTTTTAATTTTGTCAATTTAAATATAAAATTTTTTATTTGTTTTTAATTTAAATCATTTATATATTTCTATTAAGTAAAATCAATGAAAAAATATATATTTTAGTCATTAAACTCTATAAAAAAGTGTATTTTAAATATTTTATATACTTTTTGTCAATTTAAATCTATTTTTTTATTATTTATTTTCAATTTGAACCATTTGCCTATTTCTATAAGTAAAATTGATTAAAAAATAAACATTTTAGTCATTAAACTCTAAAAAAAAAAAAAGGAGTTTATTTTAAATATTTTACGTATTCCTATATTGAATTTAAGAATTAAAAAATATTTTTTTGTCAATTTTACTTAATAAAAATAGATGAATAATTTTAATTTAAACTATATTAAAATATAAATTTACAAAATTAAATTAAAAATTTATTTTATTGTAAGTCTCAAATTTTTCTTTTATTTAGATAAAAGTTTTTTTTTTTTTTTTAATTGTCTGTTATATTTTATTTTGAATAATGTTTGAGAGCTCGAATTTGACTCCCCCTAATCCCCCTAATCCCCAAAACGATGTCGTTTCGGGGATTTGGGGATTTTTTTTTTTCTTTTCTTTTTTCTTCCATTTTCGGCTCAAATGCAGAGGGGAAGAGAGAAGAGAGAGAGAGAGAGAGAGAGAGAGAGAGAGAGAAGTAGAGGGAGGGAAGGAGAGAGAGCCGATCGCCTCCAGCTCTTGATGGCCCTCGATCCCTCCTCCTCCTTCCTCCTCCTCTTCTCCTCCCTCCTTCCTTCCTCCTTCTCAGTTTCTGGAAAAAAAAAAAAAAAAAAATTTAGGGGGATTCAAGGGGTAGCTCTTTCAAGCTACCTAGCATGACCGTTTTACTTTTCAATTGTTGAATGAAAGTGGGTCCCGCACTTGTACAACTTGGCCAACCAGACGAGCGTGTGTGGACGAATCGGTGATTTTGGCGTGGGTAAGAGTATTTCTAATGGTTTATGAGATTTTTTTTATCAAATTTGAGTTTAAAAAAAATGATTTTTTTTATTTGATATCGCTTGTTTTAATGGAGTAATTTGACTTTTATCAAACTACTGGTTAATCGGGCAGACGACCGGCCGGACAATCAGCTAATGCAAAAAATAAAAATTTGGTTCTGATCTTTCCCCTTTTTTTTTTTAACTGAGAAAATAAGGAAGTAGTCGACCGGGGGGTCGACCTTCTAGTGCAAATTTTTTACAAAATTTTGCTTTAGGTGGTCATCCGGGAAGACGTCCAACCAGTCGTTCGGTGGGTCCACACTCAATGGCTACTTACAATAATTTGGTGAAAAGTGCAACCCATCTTTAATTTAGTGAAAATCTAGGACTGTTCTCATTTTGATATCAGTTTGATGAAACTATTAGAGCCAAAAAAGTTACTTTTTTTTTCACCAAATTCAAATTTGGTGATGGTTTTGCTTAACCGTTAGAGATGGTCTAATGTTAGAAATACAAAATTTTTTACTAAATAAATGACTAAATATTTCACATGGGTGTCAAGTGTGCAATTTTGTAGACCCCACACCTATGTGAAATATTTAGTTAGTTATTTAGTAGAAAATTTAAGACTTATAACATTTTCTTTCAGTGTGCGTTAGTAGAATTGGAAAGTATGTTGATTTTTTGAATAATTTTAGTTTTAAGTTAAAAATTTCGTTTAAGTTGAATTTTTAAATTTTTTTTCATTTTCGTAAAAGAAAAATTAAAATAATTATAATTTAAATGTAATATTTTATATTATTAATTTTTTAATCTATTTTATCTTTTTATGATTATTTTAGTCAAAAAATCTAGGGGTGGTGTAACAGCGCCCGTAGGCCTCTATGCTACAGCTCGGACTCTCCTTTTTTGTGTTGCGGTTCTAAATCTTGAACCAAAGAGTCCAACTCTGGCAAATCGTTTTGAAGAAAAACAGATTTTGAAAAAGTAGTGCCAAACATGGACTGCTTTGCCAGATTACAGAGTCGCCACCTAAATATTTTAAAATGGGAAATTTAGGAAACTCGACTCGGTCAAGGCCACGCGGTCCGCATCACCAAAGTGGTCTTGGCTCGGGAGCTCGGGTACGATCGGGGAAGGTCAGCTATGAGCACCCCCTTTCGCCTGATCCGAAGACCGGCCTCTACTAACCGTGATATCCGTTTTTGAAAACATTATGTGTTCTTATCCCAATTATTAACCTAGAATTACTATGTTATGCGCACAGTAAACAAGTATAGACTAGATTGCCTAATTTGGAAATAAACATTGCATATCTGTTTGTTTTGAAAATGATTTGGAATTTGCTACTCGCAAGTAGGCTAAAATACGGATTTCAATGAGTTTTCCAACTCAAGCAACCCAACCTCCACCCACAGGCATTCAAACAGTTTATCTCATATAAGCACTTAGCCGCATGGTAAGCATACTGTTATGGCAACATTCACACGCATGTGGTATGCTAAAGCGTAAATACTTACATCGTACTCCGTGCTAAAACAAGAAACTAGTTAGTAGACATGTATGTCCCTAGATCATGTTAAATGGCTAATGCAACACATACAGAGTGCAATTTAGACAGGCTCGGCTATCCTAAACATGGCATGTGAAATGCACTTTATTCGATGCACGTATCCAATTTGGAATTGAAAATACAATGCAATTTGTATGATGTACCGAGCCCGATGCATGTCAACAAATGCATGGATGCACGCATGCATAGCATAAGGTATGCTAAAATAAACGTGTCCTAATACTAACCATTAAAAGCAGGTAAGTAAAAAGGGAAGAAAGAAGTGGGGGTTGGAAGACCTGCACACACCCACGCATTAATTTATTATTTGCCCTCGCTCGGAGGGACCAAAAGAATAATACAAATTAATTAACTATGCAAGCTAATTAAATATTACAAACCCATTATATTAACAAATGAATTAACTAATTCGATCAAAACAATAAATCGCCTCGGGAAGAGGGCCAGACGCATCGCACGCTCGGGACTTGCTCGGAATCGCATTGCCATGCTTAGATTGCCTCTGTTTTCCCTGCTTTGCATCTCAGAAGACTGCCACAGTCTTAGGAATACTTCCTTAGGTACTGAAGATCACTACCGGCTGCTCAAAACTTCCACCGGCAATGAATTGAGCTCATCGGCACTGAATTGATCCATCGGCTGCAAATTGACTGCCGGCCGGCACTGAATGCCTGCAGAACCTGCAACTCACAGCAGCAGAGGGCAAAGACTGGCATGGCAATGCAATTCAAAGCATATATGCACTAAACACACTCCTTATCGTACTAACGACTCAAAGGAGGGTGTGCCTCGATTCTCGAGCCACCAATCACGCATTTCCATGCATGATGGCCCAAAGAACCAAGTATGCAACTTTAATTTCAAATGTATGCAAACCAAGCAAACAAAATGAGGCCCAATTCCTATCACAAGGTCAAGGAACAAGACGTGCATGTTGATGCCATGCAACCTAAGCATGTCAACTAGGAATGCAATATGAACATATGGACAAACAATGCAAGCATACAAGCGAACATGAGTTAGCATGCAAGCATGTAAATGATGGTCTTAAACATGACCTAGGCAGCTCAAACTAGGCCTAAAATCAATAGCCAAAATGCTGAGACATGAGGGCCAAACACATACATGTTAAAGCACCAACACTCAGGCATAATAAAGCAACTCTTAAACACATTTAAAAGGGACAAATATGGACCATTAGCATGCGGTTTAGGCTCTGAAATCACGCTATAAAATGATGCCAAATCATGTTTAAACAAGACAAGCAAAACATGCGCACATAGGTTCAACACTTCAAAGCAAGCCAATGAGGCATTGAACTACACTTATGCAAAACAAATATGGCATGCGTTGAACAACCCAAAACAGATTTTTAGCATGTAAAACTAAGCCCAAAGGACCACTTAGATGGCATCTAAATGGTTCAACTAGGAAGGCATGCACAAATGCTAAGATGTGAGGCATAAGGCATAAGCTTCCAAAGCATCAAAGAGGCATGCAAGGCAATCAAACAAGCATGCTAAATGGATTGAAATGACATGCCAAATGGTTCCAAACCATTGAAAATAAAGCAAGCAAGGCATGCTACACACTTGTACCCTTAAGGCCAACAAGCCAAACATAAAGAGGACCCAAGATACAAGCCACGGTTGACCAAAATAGGCATAGACAGACCTAAAGCATGGCAAAATAAGCATACACGCTTCATGGATCTAAGCCTAAAGCATGCTCAAACTAGGGCTAACAACCTAGAGCAAGTTAAGGCAATACAAGGCATTACAAAGCATCTATGCAAAACATGCAAGGAGTACTAAAACCAACACATGTCAATGTCATATTAGGGTATAATAAACATAAAATGCAGCCAAGACATGCTCTTCAAACATTCAAAACTATGCTCCCTTAAGAGACCAAAACTTGCCCTTTTCAAGGACATCAAGGAGAGGGGGTAATCTACATGAATCCAATTTTCATTTCATCCGGGAAAAGCCATCTTTTTCTCAACAATGTCTTTGTCATTTGATCCAATAGCCTTCCGTTAGATAGGAAGAGATTTGATAAATACTGATAACTCTCGGATAGAGTATTAGAACGGAAAGATCTATTAGATAATGAACTATTGGTTCTAAGCCATCTCTGGCGATTAATCAACAATTCGAAGTGCTTTTCTTGCGTATTCTTGATAAACCAGCCTTTATATATAGATGTAGGAGGATCTGTTTGGGAAGTAAGAAGCCCCTTTGACATCTCTTCATCTGCAAATAATTCTCGATGTGAAAACACAGAGACAAAGGGCTGACCCTCTCCTTCTTAGGACTTTAAGGCATCATCTACACCACTGAAATCCCTCAAGATTTCAGTGGTGAAGAGACCCAAACACCAAAATCCCGGAGCTCAACAAAATAGCACAAAAATGAGGCCTTTCAAGGCCAAAGAGGGGCCAAACTTCCCCAAAGCACAAAGTACCCTTAATAAACTATCAAGAGGACTAAAAAACAAAACTTTTATGTGTTGATCACCAAGCACAAAAACAGTCCTAAACTAGGTAAAAACAAGGTGCAAGAAAGGGGTAAAAATGACTAGTTTCTTACCCTTGGAGCTTTTCTTCAACAATGGTGACCTTGATGTCTCCTTAAGCCTCAAACCAGTCAAGAACACCAAGAATAGGCTCTTAGAACCTCAACTCCAAGGGGAAGGTGAAACACTAGGTGCTTGTGTGCAATAGTATGAACTAAAGCACCTAGTGTACAAAATGAGCAAGGAAAAGAGAGATAGGATAGATATAGGATTTCTAACCTAAAACCAGAGCTTCTTCTCTGTATTTTTTCTCTAAAATGTCTAACCCTTTCAACCCTTGAGCCAAGAGAAGAGAGTCTTCTCTTATAAGAATCAAAGCTTACAAGCTAAGTAAACCAAAGGCTCATCCCTTCATACACGTGTATGGAGGGGAAACAAGTGCTACAAAGCTGTCTGAAAATATCTCCAAAAACAGCTGTAAAGTGATCGGCAGGGCAAAATGGTCATTTTGCCAAAAATAGTGCCGACCGGCACAATATGGTGCCGATGGCAACACTATCCAGTCGGTGGCCTCTAGCCACTGCCGGTGGAGTGTGGGGATGCCTTAGAAGGCATTCCCTGCCCCTCCAAGGCAAAGAACAAGTGTTTGGTGCAAAACCAGACACAAAACGGTCAAGTTCGGAGGTCTTGAGGCAAGGCACGTAGCCGAGGACTCCGGGAACTCCAAACGAACACGAATCATGGATTATCACCGAGTGTTCAAGCGGTGACGTCCAGGTCTTGAGGACAGTCAAAAATGGGGTGTCTATAGGTGGGCGCAGGTCGGTTACGGCCACGGAACCTCCAATCCGCCATCCGTCTGCCAGATTGGCGGATTGGAGAAAATCAATCCGCATCCGTCCACCAATCCGGCGGATGTGGATTGAGCGGATTGGTGGTTTGGCGGATGAATACGAATCGGTTTGGCGGTTTAAAATTTTATAAATTTTCAACATAATTCAACTTGTGCACTTCCTCAAAAAAAAAAAAAAAAAAAAAAAAAGTATTATAGTCAATGACTTAAAAAAGTATTACAATCACTGTATGCCTTATCTAAAGAAAGAAAGTTTAAAACTTTAGAATATCACGATCATTACATGCATCATCCATATATTTCAAACACAGCATGATTCATCCACATAAAATATTACAATCTGTGGTTCTTAAAATATAATAACAATTCAAACCACCAAAACCATGAACAGAGCAGTAGTAGAGATTGTATGTCTGTATATTGTTACATCTATATATATTTTTGAAAATAAAAACCAACCAGCATATATCATATTTTCTATTTATTATTTTTAGAGTTAGATTTAAAAATCAAAAAATATAGATAAATAATATGTTTATTTTTTTCAATTCAAAAAATATATTCAAGTTGAAAATTTTTTTCAACAGAATATTTAAACTCTTTTTCAATTGAAAACACAAACATAATATTTAAACAAATTGAAAACACAAAGTCTTATAAATTACAAGAGGTGCTCGCGGTTTGGCGGTTTGGCGATTCGGTTGCGGCCAAAGAAATCTCAAATCCGCTATCCGTCCGTCAAATTGGCGGATTGAAGAAAATCAATCCGCAACCGTCTGCTCGTCATCACGCATCCGTCCAAAATGCGGCAGATCGGTTCAGTTCAGTCGATTTTAGCGGATCGGTATATCCGCTGCACACCCCTAAAAAAAGCCCAACCCAACATGCCAACGAGGGCTATTATAGCAGACATAATCAAATTATATCCAAATATAATCAACAAATTAGTTAAAAGTTAACCTTTTAATTTATTTTAACTTTTTTAAAAAAATATATAAAAATAATGTGACTCAAAATAAGTTAAAAATTAAAAATTGACTTAACCAAATTTTCAAGTTAAGCCAAAGAAAGCTCACCAACTAAAAAAATCATAACCCCGTTAACATCAAGAGTAATTATATAATTATAAATTTTATATAGAATTGATAAAGTTGACAATTGATAACGTCTTTTATGGTAAAATTTTTAAATTGTCATTAAAAAATTAATAATTTGTGACACATTTTACAAATACGATGCTAAAATATAAAAAAAATTCTAGTAACAATTGAAAATGAATAAGACTTTTTAGTGCACTAGTTAAGAGAAGTTATTAGTATACCCATCTTCTTAATAAGATTTGTTAAAATAAATTTTCACATAATCTACTACAATATAAATTAGGGCTGGGTATAGGATTACGTGAACTGCTCAACCCGCCTAACTCGAACCGAACTGCATACAAATGGACGGTTTCACAGACACAATGCGGGCAGACACAGTTTAGCATTTGGCATAATTGCAGGTTGCGAGCAGATTGCGGGTTTAATTTACACCCGCAAGAACCCACCCGCACTTAGAATTTTTTTTTTTATTTTATAAAAAAAGCTGGACCGTTGATTTCATTTATCCTATCCTAGATATTTTTGGCCAACACACCAAACCCTAATTTCATGATATAAAAAGAAATGTTATAGAGAATATTATTTGAGAAATTTTTTTTTGAATGTTTTTGTTTGCTCTGTAAACATTGTAAGAAATTGAATCTACTTCTTTGTGTAGAGGAAATTGAATCTGTTAATTACTTTTAAAATTGAAATTAATCTTATATTATATTGAATCTAGAAATTGAAGAAAATCCAATCCGCAAACCGCCTGTACATCCGCGAATTCTATCTGCACAAACCGCAACCCGCAGTGTGGCGACTGCAGGTTGAATTTTCTCCAAACTGCATACATAAAGGTGGGTCCAAACTGATCCATAAACCGTCCAAAACCGAACCGCGAACACCCCTAATATAAATGTAATATCTTATATTTGTAGCAATAACATTGTATATATAATCCACACTTATTAAATTACATTGATTGGATAGAAAGAGTGAAAAAAAAAAAAAAAAAAAAGACAAAATAAACCTTCAGGTGAGGAAATAAGTTGGGGCACTTACCAATAAGTCCCATACACAAAATTTAAAATCCATTTAATCCCAAAACAGAATACCTGCACCAATTAGTCCTACATATTTTTAATTGTTACCAAATTTTTTTTTTTATAACTTTAAAAATGCTGTTACATCCAACGACTTCCGTCAGACTCACCGAAGACTTGCCGAAATATTCAACATCACCGGGAAGTCGCCGGAGCATCACCGAAAGTGTGTTTTGAGCATTGTCAGAAGTTCGCCAGACTATTCTAAACGTCACTGAAAAATGTCAAGAACATCATTGGAGACTTACCAGAATATTCAGAATATTGTTGAAAAAACAAAGAATAAATTGAGAAATTATAGTTAAACAACATAACAACAACAAACAGCAATGGGAAAAAGTATATATTATTTTTTAATTTTTGTAGGGTTTAAGCAAATAATCTGTAATATTGATCAAACTGCAAAGTATATTTTGAAACTGTTGTAACTAAAATTTAAAAACAACTTATCCAGAACTTGAAATTTTTCTCCATTAAAATAGAAAAATAGACGTGTATCACAAAGAAAAGGTAGAAAAATTGAAAAATCGAAGGAAAGAATAGATATATAAAGAATATTGTACTCCGACAACTATTTTTGGTTTAGATTTAGTCAGATCTCATGTAAATCTACTTAGTTCTGATGTAGATCTGAGTAGATCTACATTAGATTTGAGTATATCTACCCATCTTCTTCTCCATCGGCAAGGATGAAGTAACGAGTTGATATCGATGGTTGGTGATTTCTAGTGAACCCAATGGTGGTCGCCGGTCATCGATGACTATATATTAGAAAGAGAAGGAGAATAAGGAAGGTGTGATCATCGATCATCAGACATGAAAAAGAGAATGAGAGGAAAACACAAAAAGAGAGAGAGAGAGAGAGAGGAAAACATGTAGAACTTTGGGTAAACTACCAATATGTCATACTTTTGAGACTTATTACACATTAAGTCCTATTGATAAATTTATTAAGTGATAAAGATAAATTTATCAGTATTTTATTTTTATGAATAAATTTATAGTGATAAATTTATCAATCTCTTATTTTTATAGTATTAAATTTATTAGTTAGGACCTGTAGGTAAATAAGTCTAGTTAATAGGACTGATTGGTAAGTACCCCTAGAACTTTTGGGTCTACTTAAAAATTTGTTGGATTAAATAGTATACGCATATTTGAAACAGGACCTACAGGTAAATTTCCCAAAAATTAAACAATTACGCCTTCGTTTGGAAAGTTGTAACCCGGGGCTTTTTGGCTATTTTAGCCACACAAAAAAAACAAAATAGACTTTTTAGTCTAATAAGACAAAACATAATATCCAACCCGTAATCATTTCATTTTTTCTCTCACAAAAGTCAAAAAAGCCAAAAAATCTATCCCAAATGAGACTTTTTAGCCCCAGGCTAAAAAAGTCAAAAAGCCAACCCACTTCCCAAACGAATCCTAATGCTTCGTTTGGCTAAATATGTTAGGACTAAATTACTCACTAATAAACAAAATAGACTAAAAAATTAATAAGACAAAATATTATATCTAAATCATAATTATTTCATTTTTTCTTTTGCAAAAGTCAAAAAAAAAAACAACAACAACAACAACAACAACTCATACAAAATTTTTAGTCCCAAATTAAAAAAGTCTCAGCTCCAAAAAGCTAATTAAAATTTTTTTGCCAAACGACAGTTAAGAATCACATGCTTAAAAAGAAGGTTAACTCTAGATTAAATTATACTTTAAAAAAATAAAATAAAAATACATAAATGATATATAAACAAAAATTTTATACAAATTGATGTGACTTCTTATTGATTTTTATTTTTTTATTTTTTTAATCAAACATTCACCATTGTTTTCGTAATTTCAAAAATATCATTAATACGTCAATTTTTTTACTTTTCTGTGTAAATTTTATATTTACAAATCATTTTTGACGACATGTTATTTATTTTTTTAACAATTTTAATAATGTCAATTTATAAAAACCTTTTAAAAATTTACATAATCCTAAAAAAGATTGAATGTTCAATGGGTTCAATTAAACCCACTAGACTACACATAGCTGCGCCTCTGTATGGGAGTATAAATCGTGAGGTGTGTATTAAGATTTTCCAATTGATGGAAGTTTAAGCAAGGTGTAGAAGAGGGGACTGAACTCGATGATGAGCCACTTCATCATTGTTGATATGTCATTTTTCAATGAGAAATTAGTTTGAGGGGTTTTTCAGTAATTGTTTTTTTTATTTAAAAAATCTAACTAAGAATTTATTTTGGATGTGGGTTAGCTTTTTGACTTTTTAATTATTTTAACTTGAGGCTAAAAAGTTTCGTTTGTGATAGATTTTTGACTTTTTATGAGAGAAAAAATGTAATAAGTATGGGTTGAATATGACATTTTGTTTTATTAGACTGAAAAATTTATTTTATCTTTTTATGACTAAAATAACCTAAAATCCAACCCCACCCCACCCCACCCCACCCCACCCCAGTTGCCAAATGAAGGCTAACAATCTCATATCGATGATATGGTTCTGTCAAATTGTTTTAAACTTTTTTTTCTAGTCTGTTCAGTTATATATATTTTTTATTTGATTTGATTTTATCTTTTGCTTTCATGCTTTTATGGAAAAACAAATATAATACCAATTTCAAAAATATCTTCTAATTTTAGGTCGTTTTAATTTCTACAAAACAGTTTTCCAAATAATTAAAACAATATTTATTTCTTAAGACACAAATTGTTTCCATAACAATTTCTCAAAATTAATCTAAAAAATGCTAAATATTTATTTTATTTTTTTGAAAAATAAAATAAAACAAAACACAAAATAGTCACAAAATATTTGCACGGAAAACATACAAGAAGAGAAAGACAAACAAAGACGACTTGCGGATAAAGAAATTTCAAAATCGCCCAACAATAAATATATATAAACAGAATAGCATACTAAGAGCATCTTTAATGGTTGTTGCTATAATATTATTATTATTATAATTTGATAATGAATAGTTTTATTTTTTCAAATTATAGCTGAGAGGGCAATTTATATAAATTATTGGGCCGTGCTGAATAAAGGGCCATTTTGGGCCGCAGTGCGAAGGGCCAAGTAAAATGGCCATAAAGTTACTCCGGTCCGAAGAAGAAGCCTTTGAGTTAGACTAGTCGCACAGCCGTGGTGATTAGTCCGGTCCCAGAAGGCCTTATTTCTAGTCCGGTCAGAAGGAGAACTATGGATGATTCGGTGCTCTAAATTAGTTCGGTCAAGGCATGGTGCAGCCAGCTCGACCTCGGCATGCGAAGCCGAGGTAGGAACATGGGAAGGCGAATCCGAGCTATAGGTTAGCTCGGTCATACAGCCTATCTGGCGGGGTAATGTTACTTCGGTTGTGTGACATCTTGCCGAAGTAAAACCATCTCACTTGGTTTAAGCAGTGAGGGGGGTGTTGAAGGATAAGCATGATCTTTCAGGAATATGAATCCTAAGAGGACTCTACATGGAGGAGTGAGAGTCCTACTAGGATTGTGCCACACTAAACCTATAAAAGCTCACAAATATCACCTATGGAGAGGTAGCGTAACTTTGATTCCTGAATATACAGAACTTTTGTCTGTTTGTCTAGCTTGCTGACTTAGACATCGGAGAGGTTTCCGGCACGCACCCGCCGGCTAGCTCACGTTTGTGTTTTCAGGTAGTAGAACAACGTCGTACGGAGGAGCACAGACTTGATCAACAGGATTATACGAGAAGGTTTATTTCTTTCCCGTACAATAGCAATAGTGCTACAATAATCATTTGCTATTTTGGTAAATCTCAACCAACTTTCTCTTTAAGTTTGTAGGTGTTGTTTGAATATAGGTTTTTTATGATTTTATTTTTGTTTATTTTTTTATCTTTTGTGACATTTTTTCAACTGTTTGTAAAAAAACATTACATATTTATATTATTCCTAACTAGACAAATATAAAAAATATAAAAAATTGAAAAATTAGAAGAAAAAAAAATTAAACATAATTCAACCCACCAAAAAATATATCACTATACTTATTCCGTAATTATTTATTTTAAAAAATATATTTATTTTTTCATTATACTTTATTGAAAAATTTAAATTATACTAAAAAGTAGTCAACATTATACATTACGAAAATAATATTACATTCTTTTATAGAAAATACTCAAAAATAATATTAAAAAAATGAAATTTCATTACAAAATAAAAAAATGACACTGCAAATAAAGACTAACAAATACATTAAAAAACAAATAACATTGCAAAACAAGATGTGTGTATTTATACTACTATATTACTATTTTTTTTAGCCGTTTAATTAATAGTCGTTGGTGTGCTGTCTGTTTGGAAAAATATTCGTTTTTTTACTTTCAAATTGAAATAGAGTCCTTGGCTCATGTTACACATTCCAAGGCACTACCCTCACCATTGGATTATATAGATCCAATGGCTGAGATCAAACATTATCTCTCTATCTCTCATTCCAAGACCCTCTCATTTCCTTTTCCTCGTTCAAATTACACCCCATCACTCTATCTCTCTTCTCTCTCTATATCTCTTCTTTTACAAACCCTATCTCTCTTCTCTCTATCTTCGAATTGGAGAGCTAATTGGGGTTGAGGTTGGGGGTTTTAGAGAGGCATTTGGGGATGAGACAGAGGGAGCGATTAAGGAAGGAGATGAACTTCTTGGCGACAGGTCGAAGGGAGGATTGGTGGTCTTTGGTGGCGGCGTTTGAGGAGACAGACAATCACCAATTCAAGTACCTTTTCTGTAACACCCTCAAAATAATTCCACAAATCTATCTCATTAGAGGAGTAATAACAGAACGATATGATTTCATTCATCAGAGTTTGTGGTACAAAAAATAATACATGCAATATACATTCATAAATGTACATCCTGAATCTATAGTATGTAATACCAATGAATGAACAACAAAATAAATGCCCTACGGGCTTTACATCTTTCTAAGTTATTTCTTGGTTACAGCAAAAGAGAGTCATAAGCTCTATACATATAAGCTCTCGACTAGAATAAACATTTAAATACAAAACAACAAAATAGAGCAGTTAGCTCCTAGGTCCTCCCAAGTTACGTCCTTGGAGGAAACATGTCACCGGTACCTGAAAATAATTTCTCAAGTAAGGTGAGCCAAAACCCAGTAGAAACAATCTAACACAGTATATGAGGATCAACAAAATATAAGTATAAAGCATAGTTGCATTGTTCTACAACATAGTCTTTATAACTTTCTCTAAACCATGGTATGCCAAACTTACATTCCATTCCATTCATTTTTAGTTCAATAAATACATCCACTGCATTTAATCCACCCAACAGAGGATACACCTCACTGGTTTCCAACAAATTAAAAATCATCACACAATACATTCACTTCTATTTGCCATTTTACGAAAATTTCGTTTGCGGGAATCAGCACCCATGTACACAAATGATTTTTGGGAGTTTCACCTTAGACACACAAGCCAACTTAGTTCAATAGAGTCCATCCCCTTTCTTCTCCCCAAAACATGGAGTACATCTTCTTTCTCCTCCCAAATATCATTCATATACAATGTATATCATTCATAATTATATTCAATGATAATGGTTAAAGGATTAGTTTCAATTTGTCTAATTTACATAAAATGTCTACGACAATTGTGGCTATCCTCCACCGATAACCCAAAATAGTTATCTCTAAACAGATATACAATCTGTATAATAGACAATTCATCAAATTTTCATAGGTGAGTGATTAAACAAACCCAACAACACCATTCATGTATACATCCCCTCAATTTCACATTCCCCATACCAATTTCATTATTTGTAAAAATAATTATCCAAGACATTTTAAGGCAACACCCCTCATTTTCCAAATATCAATTCAAAGGCCACAATCAACCATTTTGACACATGATAACCTCATATCCAAACCCCATAACCATTTATACAACACTCACATAGAAACCTCTCTTTTCAAAATTTGACCCAAACCTTAGGTTTGCTCAAAACATCCCCAAAATCTCCCAATTTTCATATAACAACCTATAAACAAGTTAAAATCCATATTAAGGTGTAGAGAGTCCCTATCTCAAGTTTAGAAGACCAATGGAGCAAGTACGAAACACCAACGACGCCAAAACCAAATTTCAATCGGTTCAAAGTGAAGCTCCCAAGATGCTCTACCCTTTTTCCAAAGACACTAGGGCAGAGAGATCAACGGATCGAGGGGAAAAAGTAGAGAGAGTATTTTAGAGAGAGAAGGTCTCACTTTAAGGTTTTTAGAAGAAAAGATTTGAAAAAGTGATGTAAAAAGTCATTTTCGCAATCTGATATACACACAGTCCGCATGAGCAAAAGAGTTTATGCTCGAGCGTTAGACATAATAAGTTGTTCCGCTCGAGCGCAGAATACACACATTCAGTACTTTTGCAGATAATAGACAAACTGCTCAAGCGTAAGAAAGACCGCTGGAGCGCCCACCTGCTCGGGCGTAGGAAACACCGCTCCAGCAAGAAAAACACCCCTCCAGTACTGAGAGTTTGCAAACCCTACTCAAGCACAGAAAGGGCCGCTCGAGCGGAGAACCAAAAATCTGGGCAACACAAAGTTTGAAAACTAACCAACCAACCTGTTCCAAACACACTCAAAATGCCCAACTGACCAAATTTAAGGAGAAATAAAGAGCAAAGACAATGAACGACACACAGAAACCATAAAACCCGAGTCCTGGTTACCACAAGTGTCGGGTCAAAACTGGGATCACTATAACTTTTTCCCCTTAAAGAATTTCGTTCCCGAAATTTCAAATTAGGTTTTAAAACACAATTAAAACTAATTGCGACAACGATAATCATTCAATTCCATCATCATGACCTATTCACCGGTCATCGATTCCCAGCAACAGGTTAAACTATGTCTCAATACTGAATATACAATTCATACTTTCTCAAATCATGTGCAATGTTTAATCAAAATCCAAGTTCCTTTTTTGAAATTTATACGGCATATACAATGCTCCCAAAAGTGATACCACATCCACAATATTTCATATTCTTAAAACATATACAATGCTTATATTGAACTCATGATTTCAAACTCCCATAACATATACAATGTTATCACATTCCATTAACGTAGTCAAAATCTCAATACATGCTCAGGCATCCACAAACAAGTCTGGATATTTCTCTTGGATTTCCAATTTATGCTCTCAAGTCGCTTCCTCGACCTTGTGATGTTTCCATAATACTTTTACTAAAAGAATTGTCTTGCCTCGCAACACTTGATCTCGAGTATCCAATACTCTGACCGGTCTCTCTTCATACGAGACATCCTCGTCTATCTCTAAGTCAGTCTAATCCAATACATGCGATGGATCTGGCTCATATTTCCGAAGCATGCTAATATGAAATACATCATGGACTCCGGAAAGTTGTGGCGGCAATGCCAAACGATAAGCAACCTCTCTGCCCTACTCAAGGATCTCAAAAGACCTAATGAATCAAGGGGACAATTTCTCACTCTTTCCAAACCTCATCAAACCCCTTCTAGGTGATATTTTCAAGAATACATGATCTCCCACCTTAAAAGACAAGGATCTCCTCCTACGGTCAACGTAACTTTTCGGACAACTTTGGGCCGTAATCAACCTCTTACGGATAAGCGCAACCTTTTATGTCATTTCCTGGACCAACTCTAGGCCCAACATAGGTGCATCACCTACCTTGGCCCAATACATAGGGGACCTACAAGGTTGGCTATACAAGGACTCAAATGGTGCCATGCCAATGCTCGACTAGAAACTATTGTTATAGGCAAACTCTACCAAGGGCTAGTGCCTATCCCACAAACCCTTAAAATCGAAGACACAACCTCGAAGTATAACCTCCAAAATCTGAATGGTACGCTCTGACTGCCCTGTCAATCTGAGGATGATATGCTGTGCTAAAAGTCAGTCTAGTACCCAAGGCACTCTACAAGCTCTACCATAACTAAGCCGTAAAACGTGGATCTATATCCGATACGATCGTTACTTGCAACTTCACTACGTCCCGAATATACAAGTCTGCAAGGAAATCTACTGAATCACTCATACGTATAGGTATAAAGTGCGCTGATTTGGTCAATCGGTCAACTACCACCCAAGTGGCGTCATTGCCCCATTGAGTTCTAGGAAGACCCACAACGAAATCCATTGTGATATGCTCCCACTTCCACTCGGCTATAGGCAAGGGTCTCAACAAACCTGTTGGCCTCTGATGTTTGGCCTTCACTTGTTGACAAGTAAGGCACTTCGATACAAACACCGCCACATCCCTCTTCAAATCCCTCTACCAAAACTAGCGACTAAGGTTGTGATACATCTTTGTGTCTCCTAGATGCACCGCAAGATGCGAATGGTGAAACTCTTGGAGTACTTCCTCTTGGCAAGACTCCGGAACAAATAAACGGTCACGGTATCTCACACTCGGGTTGGGATACATATTCAAGCCCTTCTCTACCTTCCCATTAGAGATCTTCTCCCATAGGGATTTCATCTCAAGGTCACCCTTCTGTGCTTCTAACACTCAATTCGCAAGTGTAGGTTATGCAACCACTCTCAATAGACTAGCCCAGATGCAAGTCAAACTCACCAAGAGTACCCAACATCTCCTGTACCTGACTACGACACAAGCCACACTGCTAATTGACTTCTTACTCAAGGCGTTGGCCACAACATTGGCCTTTCCCGGATGATAATGCAACTCAAAATCATAGTCCTCTGTAAACTCCATCTACCTCCTTTGTCTCAAATTCAAACCTTTATGTATAAACAGATACTTTAGACTCTTGTGGTCAGAAAACACCTCAAATCTCTCACCATACAGATAGTGCCTCCAAATCTTTAAGGCAAAGATCACTGCCGCTAACTCAAAATCGTGAATAGGGTAATTCCTCTCATGTGTTTTCAATTGCCGCGAGCCATAGGCCACTACATTTCCTTCTTGCATCAAAACATAACCCAAACCTTCCTGTGAGGCATCACAATGTACCGAATAGCCCAAACCCCTCTCCAGAATAATCAAGACTGGAGCAGTGGTAAGCCTAACCTTAAGCTCTTGAAATGATTTCTCACAAATCTCACTCCACACAAACTTAACTCATTTCCTCGTTAACCTAGTCAAAGGTGAGGCTAGTCTAGAAAAATCCTTCACAGATCAGCGGTAATAACCAACTAACCCCAAGAAACTACGAATCTCGAAAGCATTTTTAGGTTGTCCTCAATCTTAAACTATTTTTATCTTGGATGAGTCTACAGTCACTCCTTCCCCAGATATCACATGGCTTAAGAACTTAACATCTTTTAACCAGAACTCACATTTCCCAAGCTTAGCATACAACTTGTGGGTTCTAAGTAACTCAATCACTACTCGCAAGTGTTCCTCGTGTTCCTCCTTAGAAAGTGAATAAATCAGAATGTCATCCACAAAAACGACTACAAAATGGTCTAAAAACTCACGGAAAATCCGATTCATCAAATCCATTAACACGGCCGGTGCATTAGTCAACCCAAAAGGCATCACTATGAACTCGTAATGGCCATACCGCGTACGGAATGCAGTCTTTAGGATGTCCTCCTCCCTCACTCTCAACTGGTGATAACCCGATCTCAAGTCTATCTTCAAGAAGCAACAAGACTCCTTAAATTGATCAAACAGATCATCTATACGAGACATTGGGTACTTCTTCTTGACAGTTACCCGGTTCAACTTTCGGTAATCTATACAAAGCAGCAACGCACCATCTTTTTTTTTGGCAACCAAGGTCGGTGCTCCCTAAGGCGAAGTACTAGGGCGGATGAAACCCTTATCTAACAATTCCTGGAGTTGAATCTTTAACTCACTCAATTCAACAGGTGCAAACCTATATGGTGCCATAGAAATCGGTATCGTGCCAAGCACTAAATCAATAGAGAATTCGATCTCTCGGTGAGGTGGTAAACTAGTAAGGTCCTCAGGAAAGACATCGGAGTATTCACAAACCACCATTGGCAACTCAACCCGGACTTCATCACATTCACTATTTAAGAAGCTAGCAAGGAGGCAACTAAGCTCACTCTACCACGTGGATCATATACTGGTGATAAAACTCTATCCACCTGGTTCCTCAAGAAATAAAAACAATCACCGCTTAGGGTACATATAGTAACCCTTTAACGGTAGCAATCTATAAAAGCCCGGTATGATGATAACCAGTCCATATCCAAAATAACATCAAAACTAGACATGTCAATCAATACAAATGCAAATGGAAGTCGACGACCGGCTACCTCTACGTCATAACTCTGACATCCTTGTTTGAAAATAACCTCACCACCAATAGGTGACTCTACACAGATAGGAAATGCTAACTGAGCCAACTCTAACCCCAAAATCGATGCAAATGTAGACGAGATAAATGAATGGGATGCACCTATATTAATCAACACATTAGCAACCGAATTACAAAATAAGAAAGTACCTCTCACAACAGAAGGCGCAGGTACTAAATGTGGCGTGGTAACAGCATACGCACGCCTTGTAGGCCTCTGATCTACCTGTTCACCCCTTAGAGCATAGGACTGACGCACTAACTAAGCTGAAAAGGCTCCTTGATTGGACCTTGAGGCCTATGCTGACTGTACTAGCTGGTGGCTCTGTGTCTGTCTCGAACCAGACGCACCAAGTGTGCCACCCAACTGTGGGCAGAATCTCTTCAGGTGACCCGCCTGCCTACACTGATAACATTTGAGCAGCTACCCTCTCTCTTGACTCTGACTTTGAGAACGAGCCAAAGACGAAGCTGCTCGCTGTTCTGCTCCTCTCTGCGGGCTAGCCGAAGACTTATGGCCCAACTGGCCACACTTGAAACAAGTGAAATCCCCCTGACCACCTCTCATAGAGCCCGAACTCGATACTAGAAAGGTAGACCTTGACTGTGCTCCTTGGGACTACTGAGGATTACAACCTCTCTGCCTCTTACTATCCCATTGGGTATCTTAACTCTTTTTGGAGCCCCTCATCGTCTCCTCCTTCATTTGTATCACGGTCTCAAGATGAGCTACCGCCTCCACAAGGCGTCCGTAATCTCTAATCATCGAACTAGCCACTTTAAACATCAGCTCGGTCCTCAATCTCTTCTCAAACTTCAAGCAACGGTGTTCCTCAATCGCCATTAACTCGGGCGGAAACCTAGATAGGCTAGTAAAGGTGGCTTCGAACTCTGCCACAAGTGTGTTCAACTGCACTAGCTTATAAAACTGGTCTCTTTACTTCTCCCTAACTATGAGAGGTAGAAATTTCTCCTAGAAGGCACTGACAAAAGCCTCCCATGTCACCCCAATGTGCCCACGCGCATACTTCCACCACTGACCCGCACCTCCCTTCAACTGGAAAGATGCCAAGGTCACCTTTAACTGGTCGTCCTCGATGCCTAGCATCTCGAACGTCTTCACTATCTGTTCTAGCTACTCATCTGCCTTTTGTGACTCCTTGGAATTGCCCAAAAACTCGTCCGGATTCGACCGAAAGAACTCCCTCTTCAAGAAAGATGGCCCTGCCTCAGCTACTTGGGCTTGGACTTAATTCTCAGCCCTAAAAATGTCCATGGACTCCCGTAATATTTCAGTCATTTTGCGGACTAAGGCGCCCATGACCTGCTGACTAACTAGTTCGGCTACATTGGCCTGACCAACACCTTCCTCCTATGTCGGAATATTATTCGATATTGGCATCTCCTGCTGTCTAGGCCTACCACGCCTACCACCACCATGTCCACGTCCTAACATTCTAATAAAGGTAACAAAAGAGATTAGCACATTTACAAATGTACCGAAGCTAACTCACTTGCGTCCTGATACGATGGACAACAGTAATTCACTCCACGTAAGCACGTATTCACATAAACACATATGAATTTCATTTCCAGATAATGACCGTCCCGCGGCATTGCAAGAGTTCCAATTAGAAACAGCAGTGATCAAGTGTTCTTCTAACATGACTTCTAGGAACCTGTGGACTCAATGAACATCCTAGAAATTTAATCCCATACCCATATATTCACATAAGCATGCTATCATATAAGCACATATCGTTTATACATACTAACGTCTCAACCAAGCGAGACAAACCCATTGTGATACTAACCACTTCCTACGTACCCAAAGTATTCAAACCCAGTACGCTCTGATACCAAGTTGTAACGTCCTCAAAATAATACCACAAATCCAACTCATAAGAGGAGTAATAACAGAATGATATGCATTCATGCATCAGAGTTCGTAGTACAAAAGATAATACATGTAATATACATTCATATATGTACATCTTGAATCTATAGTATGTAATACCAATAAATGAACAACAAAATAAATGCCCTACAGGCTTTACATATTTCCAAGTCATTTCTTGGTTACAGCAAAAGAGAGTCATAAGCTCTATACATATAAAGCTCTCGGCTAGAATAAACATTTAAGTACAAAATAACAAAATAAAGCATTCAGCTCCTAGGTCCTCCCAAGTTACGTCCTTGGAGGAATCATGTCACCAATACCTGAAAATAATTTCCCAAGTAAGGTGAGCCAAAGCCTAGTAGAAACAATCTAACACAGTATATGAGGATCAACAAGATATAAGTATGAAGCACAGTTGCATTGTCCTGCAACATAATCTTTATAACTTTCTCTAAACCATGGTATGCCAAACTTGCATTCTATTCCATTCATTTTTGGTTCAATAAATACATCCACTGCATTTAATCCACCTGACAGAGGATACACCTCACAGGTTTCCAACAAATTAAAAGTCATCACACAATACATTCACTTCTATTTGCCATTTTACGAAAATTTCGTTTGCGGGAATCGGCATCCATGTACACAAATGGTTTTTGGGAGTTTCACCCTAGACACACAGGCCAACTTCGTTCAATAGAGTCCATCTCCTTTCTTCTCCTCAAAACATGGTGTACATCTTCTTTCTTCTCCCAAATATCATACATATACAATGTATATCATTCATAATTATATTCAATGATAATGGTTAAAGGATTAGTTTCAATTTGCCTAATCTACATAAAATATCTACGACAATCATGACTATCCTCCACCGATAACCCAAAACAGTTATCTCTAAACAGATATACAATCTTTATAACAAACAATTCATTAAATTTCCATAGGTGGGTAATTAAACAAACCTAACAACACCATTCATGTATGCATCCCCTCAATTTCACATTCCCCATACCAATTTCATTATTTGTACAAAATAATTATCCAAGACATTTTAAGGCAACACCCCTCATTTTCCAAAATATCAATTCAAAGGCCACAATCAACCATTTTGACACATGATAACCTCGTATCCAAACCCCATAACCATTTCACATAGAAACTTCTCTTTTCAAAATTTGACCCAAACCCTAAGTTTGCTCAAAATATCCCCAAAATCTCACTATTTTCATACAACAACCTATAAACAAGTTAAAATCCATATTAAGGTGCAGAGAGTTCCTACCTCAAGTTTAGAAGACCAATGGGGCAAGCACAAAACTCTAACGACGCCGAAATCAAATTTCAATTTGTTCAAAATGATGCTCCCAAGATGCTCTACCCTTTTTCCAAAGAAACTAGGGCAGAAAGATCAACGGATCAAAGGGAAAAAGTAGAGAGCAAGAGAGAGAGAGAAAGAAAGAAAGAGAGAGTATTTTAGAGAGAGAATGTCTCACTTTAGGGTTTTTAGAAGAAAATATCTAAAAAAGTGATGCAAAAAGTCATTTTCGTAATCTGATATATGCACAGTCTGCTCGAGTGGAAGAGTTGACGCTCGAGTATCAGACACAATAAGTTATTTTGCTCGAGCGCAAGAAGAGGCCCGCTCGAGCGTAGAATACACACATCCAGTACTTTTGCAAACAACAGACAAACCGCTCGAGCGTAGAAAACGCAGCTTGAGCGTGAAAAACACCCCTCCAGTACTTTTGCGGACGAGCAAAGTACTGAGAGTTTACAAACCTTGCTCGAGCGCAGAAAGGGCCGCTCGAGCGGTGGACCAAAAATCTAGGCAATACATGGTTTGAAAACTAAGCAACCAACATATTCCAAACACACTCAAAATGCCCAAATGACCAAATTTAAGGAGAAATAAAGAGAAAAAACAATGAACGACACACAGAAACCATACACCCGAGTCTAGGTTACCACAAGTGTCGGGTCAAAACCAGGATCGCTATATTTTCTTCACTTTTCTTGTTCGACAATAATGAAGTCCATGGATTCAGGTACCTTTTCTATGGATTCAAGGATTCAGATACCTTTTCTATAAATCACTTTTCTTGTTCATGGATTCAGGATTCATGGATCACCTTTTCTATAAATCACCTTTTCTATGGATTCGTGGATTCAGATTCTTGGATGGGATGAAGTCCATGGATTTAGGTACCTTTTCTATAAATCACTTTTCTTGTTCGTAGGTGTTGTTGATTTTGTAAAAATAAATGGTGAAACAGTTGCTGGGAGGGGGGGAGAGAGGGAGGAAAACAGTTAGTTTTGGCTGAGTTGGCACAAATGGCAACTGCTATATTCAACCATTGGAGCATCATTTTTCAACACAGCTGCTATATTATAGCAATGACAGCTCCAATAACAAACCATTGAAGATGCTCTAATTGATTAGCTATCATCTAATGTTGGATGGGTCTCCTATTAAATCCAAAAAAACTGACAAGTTATTCATTATCAAAATGATCCACACCATTCATTAGACTGGGTCCACATCCACATCCACACTAATATATTATAGTGATCAATTTTGTCTCCCACCTGATAAAAAATAGAAGTGCTACAGATCCCCATGACCTTTACAATCTCCACGCACTTGTGAGAGAGATGAAATAAAATAATTTTTTTTTTAAAAAAGAAAAAGATACAAAAAAATATATAATGAGTGGTCACCAATCAATTAGGGGTAATGGGAATCACCTATTTTGAGAGTCTCAAGCATTTTTGGATTAAAAAAAAAAAAAAAAATCATACTTAGTAGAATCTGGATTCGGATGGTAAGATTTTAGAATTCTAATTAGGAGGCAAATGATTCCTATTGTATTAAGATTTTAGAATGGTAAGATTTTAAAATTCTAATTGGAGGAAAAATGATTCCTATTATATTAAGATTTTAGATTTGGTAGGATTAAAAATAGGGTATTTTTAGTTTATAAAGGTCCTATTTGTTTTCAGAGGTAGAATGGAAGGGATTGATAGTTAAAAGATTAATAGCGAGGGGATTATTAGTGAGGGAATTGATAGTAAGGAGATTAAGTAAAATTGTATTTGTTTTCATAATAGTTATTAGTGTGGGGATTGTTAAATTATTTTTATATAAAAGAAATATAAAATAATAAAACAAATAAAACTATGATTTTTACTTAACAAGAAATACAAAAAATATTAAACATTCAAAAAAAAAAAAAAATGCCCACATGTTATATATATATATATAAACCAACAACAACAACAACAACAACTAAGGCGGAGGACTAATTTTCTAATACCAAGTCTTTGGCCTCCATCTTAATCCAAAGCTAAGGTTTATAAACCCAAACAATACCTCAAGTCTTTTCAATGTGGGACAAGCACATTTCACAACTGTGTAGAAAACCTACCTAAATCTAATTCCACGAACTCGAAAATGCGCATTGAATTCTCATTCATCCAAAATGGTTTTGAGCAACCAAATACACGGTTTTATTCACTATGCGACATTAAACATGAACCCAATAAAAAAAACGTTAAAAATAACGCTTGGATCCCACCTTAATTAATGCTCAAAGTTAGCAAAAAATAAGGATTTCCAAAGCCATTTTTCCAACAATCCCTCACATAAATGAAATCCACGATAACGGACATGCAACAAAATGCAGACAAAAAAAGAGTACATTAAGAAGATACACCACATCGAGATAGGTAGCTTTTGGCTTTGAACCTCCTCTAGTGAAAGCCTATCAGACTTACTGGCTAACTAGTGGACGCGATGCCTTGAACCGTTCAGCTATTTGTGTAAGCTAAGACAATAGACTACATATAGTGTACCCGCAGACATAGTTTAGTTCTAACGGTTGTATTCATTTTGGCCCTGAACAACGCCTGGTAATTCATAAGTGCTCTAGAGTATTTAGCCTTCTCAATTCTCACAGAACCGCCTCAGTTCACACTCATATAGATGACTTCCTATTAAGAGTATCCTGCTATACCCCACTAGGATGTCCAAGCTATAAGAATCATTAAAAGAAAAACTTATCCTACTAATGCTGTAGGTATCACTCTTTTTATTATAGAAATAGGTAGGAGTAAACCTCCTTAGTGATACATGAAGCCATCCATAATTCGGTTGTCCCTTTGAACCTAGATCTTGGGATCTCCAGTCAACAAGGTTAGGTTGTTATTATGGCGACTTTTAAGTAATAGGCTTTAATCTCATTCCCCTCGATAAATGGTACACTTGCTGTCTGGCTAGCCCTTTAGTCAATGGATCCGCAATATTCTCCTTTGACTTTACATATTCTATGGAAATTATTCCATATGAGAGCAAATGCCTAACGGTATTATGTCTTCGACGAATATGTCGAGACTTACCGTTATACATATGATTATGTGCCCGTCCTATTACTGTTTCACTATCACTGTAAATGCATATAGATGGCACAAGTTTAGACCACATTTGAATGTCTTCTAAAAAATTACGAAGCCATTCTGCTTCTTCTCCTGTTTTATCTAATGCGATAAACTCATATTCCATTGTCGACCTAGCTATGCATGTCTACTTAGAAGATTTCCAAGAGACTGTAGCACCTCCTAGGATAAAGATGTATCCACTAGTGGATTTTGAATCTTTAGTATCCGATATCCAATTTACATCACTGTACTCCTCGAGTACTGCTGGATATTTGGTATAATGTAAGCCATAATTCCGGGTATATCTTAGATACCTAAGTACCCTAATTACCGCTTTCCAATGATCGAACCTTGGATTACTTGTGTACCTACTCAATTTGCTTACAACATAGGCTAAATTTGGCCTAGTGCAATTCATTAAGTACATCAAGCTTCCGATTATTTGAGAGTACTCTAATTGTGATATGCCTGTACTTATATTTTTTTGACAAATGAAGACTAATGTCAACAGGTGTTTTAGTAGGACGGTCGTCATGCTTTCCAAATTTCTCTAGAATCTTCTCAACATAGTGACACTTAGATAAAGCATATCCTTTTAGATGTCCTAGTAATTTTTATTCCTAGAATTACATCTGCTACTCCCAGATCTTTCATGTCAAACTTTTTGTTCAACATTTTTTTTTTGTGGATTTAATCATGTCATTATTGCTTCCAATAATGAGCATGTCATCCACATAAAGACAAACTATGACATAGCCTTTGTCTGTGTTTTTAACATAGACGCATTTGTTACATTCGTTTATCTTAAAACCATCCGAAAGCATAGCGTGATCAAATTTTTCATGCCATTGTTTCGAAACTTGTTTTAATCCATAAAGGGATTTAATAAGTTTACAAACCTTTTTCTCTTGGCCGGAAACTTGAAACCCTTCTGGTTATTCCATATAGATTTCTTCATCTAACTCACTATTCAAAAAAGCTGTTTTAACATCCATTTGATGTATTTCTATATTATACAAAGCTGCAATCGCAATCAACATGAGAATAGATGTTATTCTTGTCACTGGTAAATAGGTGTCAAAATAATCAAAGCCTTCATTCTGCCTGTATCCCTTAACAACAAGCCTAGCCTTGTATTTATCTATTGAACCATCTGCTTTCATTTTTCTCTTAAATATCCACTTATATCTAAGAGGTTTACATTCTAGTGGAAGATCCACCAGTTCCCAAATATGATTTTGCAGTATTGATTCAATTTCACTATTCACAGCCTCTCTCCACAATGGAGCTTCAGGACTTGACATTGCTTCCTTGAAGTTTTGAGGCTCATTTTCTAACAGGTTTGTCGGAAAATTTGGACCAAATGATTTAGAGATCCTAGCCCTCTTGCTACGTCTAGGTTCATCGGATTCATTATCTTTTTGGTCTTCACTGCTACCAATAGCAATATCAAAAGTTCTTTCATTTGAACTTTTCTCTTCACTTTTCTTACTAGGAAAAATATGTTAAAAAAATGACGCATTTCTTGACTCAATAATAGTGTTTACATGCATATCCGGATTTTCAGATCTATGAACTAAAAATCTATATGCACTACTATTATTGGCATAACCAATGAACACACAAACAACGATCTTTGGTCCTATCTTAGTCGTTTTTGGGGTTAGGAACTGCCACCTTGGCCAAACACCCCCACACTTTGAGGTAATTGTAGGTAGGTCGTCGACCTTTCGATAATTCGTAAGGTGTTTGATTGAATTTCTTGTGAGGTACCCTGTTCAGGATAGAGTTAGCAGACAAAATCGCTTCCCCCCACAAGTTCTGAGGTAACCCTAAACTAATCAACATGGCATTCATCATCTCTTTAAGAGTTCGATTCTTTGTCTCAGCAACTCCATTTGACTGAGGAGAATAGCATGCAGTGGTTTGGTGAATGATACCATGTTCAGAACAAAATTTTTCAAATGTTGCATCATACTCAACACCTCTGTCACTCCTTACTATCTTAATAGTTTTGCTAAATTGATTTTCAAACTCAAGTTTATATTGCCTAAAAGTTTCTACGACTTCATCTTTACTTCTTAATAAGTAAGTATAGCAACATCGAGTGCAATCATCAATAAAAGTAATAAAGTACTTCTTACCTCCTCTAGTTTGAACAAACTTTAAATCACAGATATCTGTGTGAAATAAATTTAGAGGTTCAGTACTTTTTTCAACTTTATTAAATGATGCCTTAGTGAGTTTTGCTTCAACACAAATCTCACGTTTATGATTAGGATCAAATTTTAAGTTAGATAAACATTCTAAAGCAGCAAGTCTATGCAAAGAATTAAAATTAACATGTCCTAATCTACCATGCCATAAAAAAGAAGACTCAGCAATATAAACAGAAGATGCGTTCTTATTATTTAAAGCCAAATTAGGTACAACAGTTATTACATTGAGCTTAAAAAGCCCATTACTTATGTAACCTCGCCCCACATACATTCCACTCTTGGAGAATACAACTTTATCAAATTCAAAGACTAATTTAAATCCATTCTTGATCAACAATGATCCAGAAATCAAATTCTTGCGAATCTCTGGCACATGGAGTACATTGTTAAGAGTGAGTTCTTTTCCTGAGGTCATTTTCAGCACGATCTTTCCTTGTCCTTCGACAGTTGATGTAGAGGAGTTTCCCATAAAAAGTTGTTCCCCACTTTCTACCACTTTGTAGGTTGTGAACATCTTCTTATCTGCACAGATATGGCGGGTTGCTCCAGTATCCACCCACCACTCCTTGGGATTGCCCACCAAATTTTGTTCAGAGACTACTACAGCAAGATTGATGTCTGCCACTCCATCGGAAAGATAAAAATCATCGGCTATATTGGCTTGTGCTGGCTTTTTGCTCGAACCTCCTCCGTCCTTGCGAACATGACAATCCTTAGCATGATATCCATCTTTGCCACACACAAAGCACTTGCCTTTGAACCTCTTGTTGAACCCGTTGTTGATCCCTTTAATCTTACTAGTGGATCCTTGTTTGGGACCATTGCCATCATGCTTCCGCTTTTTGTTATTTTTTATTTTTTATTTTTAGATAGGATAAGCAATTACACAGAAGAAGACGCCTCAGACATCACCAACGCCATTAAAGAGGAAGGAACCTCCTCCATCCAAACACGTGGCGAATCAAAATCAAAGGCTAGCCTACTTAAACAATGAGCACCGAATTGCCATCTCGACAAACATACGAAACCAATGAAGAAAGAAACCGCAAGAGAAGCGCTTGAGCCACACCCACTAAATGACCATAGCAAGATAAATTATTCGCCTTACCTTGAATTGCAGCCACCACATTTTGAGAATCACCTTCAAGATGAATATGCCCCAACCCCAAATCACATCCCAATTGAAGAGCTTTTATCGCACCCATAGCTTCCACACAATCAACATCCTCCATATACGGGATCCGCTCAACCATAGACGCAATGACTTCCTCATGACAGTCTTGAATAATAATGCCAACACCAGCACTGGCTTGGGCCTTCCTAACAGAGCCATCAAAATTCAGTTTGAAGACACCCTCACGTGGCACAACCCACCTTCGCATCCGCACCTGGGCCGCAGGAAGATAGCCGCGCTCTTGTGCTTGATCATATTCGGATACATAATTCACCGCGAAATAAACAACTTCCTCCACAGTCCATGATTTATTGTCAAACAGAATGGAGTTTCTATTATTCCAAAGGCACCAACAAATAGCAATAAATAATTGCATGGGTTCTGGACCAATTGTGGCCATGAGTTGATAGACCCACTCAAAACAATTGTTAACAGGAGTAGATTTGATAACCAAATTAAGTGAGCTCGACATCCACACTTTCATGGCAAAACTGCAGTGGTGAAAACAATGGCCTACCGTTTCAGCCTCCACTCCACACCTAGGGCATAAATCCATATTGACGATATGACGTTGTCACAAATTGGCCCTTACAGCTAACAACCCAAGACACATTTTCCAGCCAAAAATCTTGAGTTTGGTCGGTAAATGAAGCTGCCAGAAACCTCGCCAGAACTGCCTATACGACTGCCCATTAGTGGACTTTGACCCATGTTCATATTCCACAAATTTGCTTTAGCCTGCATGACATGGTTTCTTGACTTCTCGTCGAAACCTCGGTTGTCCTCCTCAATTTGGAGCCGCACTATCAGTTCCTCCAATTTCATCTCTTTGCGCTTATGCTTTAGATAATTCTTGAATTTTTTCCAAGATGGTGGCAGTTTTTCAATGATTGCTGCTACTTGGAAAGATTCATTGAGAACCATCCCTTCCGCATGTATGTCATGGAGAATTAATTGGAGATCTTGAACTTGGCTAATAACTGTTTTGGAATCCATCATTTTAAAATCCAGAAAACGGCCGACAACAAATTTCTTTGTACCGGCGTCCTCTGTCTTATATTTACGATCCAGAGATTGCCACAGTTCTTTAGCTGTGCTTTTCACACTATACACATTGTACAGTGTATTGTCTAACCCATTAAGAATATAGTTCTGACACAGAAAAACACCATGTTTCCATGCATCGATTACGACAACCAGTTGCTGGTCAGTTTCTCCCTCGTTCAGTGCCGGTGCCTTTTCATGAGTGAAGCGAGCCAAATTCAATGTGGTAAGATAAAATATCATCTTTTGTTGCCATCTTTTAAAATCATTGCCATTGAATTTTTCTGACTTCTCCTCATGATTTACCAGTACTACCGGAGTCATCACTAGCATAATAGGTATGGGGGTTTGAGTAGTAACAGTCTTAGTACTGTTAATTTCAGTTGTCATAATTCTGACAAAATAAAAATAATACACCAATCACAAATTTATACAAAAAAGAATTTACACACAAAATAAACAGAATAATATTTTGTGACAAAATTCCAATGATAAACAGTATATTACTACTCTGTTATCAAAGAAATCATTAAACAGTATATTACTACTATTTAAGAAATTAAACTGTATATTACTACTATTTAATTTCCCGAAACAAAATATTTGTCTATCTACCGCAGAAATAAATAAAAATAAAAAATCTACTTTAAGATTGTTATACCCATAGAGGTGTGTGTGTGTGTGTAAATTAAATGTATAAATTAAATAAAAAATAAAATAAATAATTCAGAAAATAATTATGTAAATTATTTCTGAATTAAACTCTTACAGAAATTAACGTCGAGGCTTGTGTTGAACACAATTTCTTTAAAGTATATTTCACCTTCGCTCTGGCGCTTCGAGTTTTAACCCGCGTCTACTTCTTAGGATGCAACGACTAATACTTAAATTTGTAGCACTACAAATTCAAGTTTGGCGAACCAAAACTCTGTTGTAACTCTCTCTTTTTTCTTCCTAAAATATAAATGCAAAAGCAGATGCAAGAGTACAGGAAGAACAGAAGAAGAATGACGAAATTCTAAGAGAAAAATTGAATGACAAGAATTGCTAGAAGCATGGTTTTATATAGGCAGAAAGGTGGCTGTTCCGAACAGGTAGAAACCTGTTTGGACAGATTGAACAGGTGCCGGACAGATTTGAATATGTTTGAACAGATTCAGTTCGAGTTGAACCTTCTGAACCCGTTAGGGATCTGTTTGAGTGAAAGAAAAATTCTTGGACCAATTTATTTTGACTTTTGAAACCAAAATAAAAAATAAAAAAAATAAATTACAAATATTTTTGGCCCAAAAAGATAAGTATTGGGTTGAACAAACCTAACCCAACCTCACACCCGTGCCTAAGCTCGACCGGCCGAAGGCGGCCATGTGCATGGTTTTAGTTTTAGGTCCAATGGGTCTAGCCCACTACACCCACAACCTTACCCTTTCACAAACTTGGGTACCCCTTAGGGCCGATCCCAAGTATCCAAAGCTAAGGTTTATAAACCCAAACAATTCCTCGAGCCTTTCCAAAGTGGGACAAGAACATTTCACAAATGTGTAGGAAATCCACTTAAATCCAATTCCACGAACCTGAAAATGCGCATTAAATTCTCATTCATTCAAAAATGGTTTTGAGCAACCAAATACACAGTTTTATTCACTACGCGGCATTAAACATGAACCCAATAAAAAATGTTAAAAATAATGCTTGAGTCCCACCTTAATTAATGCTCAAAATTAACAAAAAAATAAGGATTTCCAAAGCCATTTTTCCAACAAGATCAACTATTAAAGTGCATGCTAGATGATCTGAACACCCAACTATCTGGAAAAAAAAAAAAAAGAAAAAAGAAAAAGACATAAGGTTAACTAATAAAAAAATATACAATGATATGAGCATTCGCTAATATGACATTTTTTTTCAAAGCACTTGTCTCAATCACAGAGAAAGGGTCTCCTTACTAATGTGTGTGTGCATGTTTTTTTAATATATACTAGTTGGACCCCCACGCACTCCGCGCGTGGGGGTCGCGACATAGTGTATCAAGATTAAATTAGTAATTGTTACTCTATTTTTTTTTTTATTTTCCAAATAAATGAAACCCATCCATATCAAGAAGAGCTATACTCACAAGCTATATATAGACAAAGATACAAATATGATTAATTGTTGATAAAATATAAGAACAATATATTAGTGTAGTGGGGTCAAGGATTTGCTTGCTAAACTATACATTCACATATTGCATTAATGTGTATGTGGATATTGGAGGAGCAAAATTGTCATCAAAAAGTCTAAATTGTCACCAATTCAAATCTATCAACAAAAAAAAAAAAAAAGACAAAACATAAATCCTGTTATGTATTTGTTATATTTTAGTTAATGGTATTACTTGAATGATTGCCTTCTCGATTTTTGATTATTTAATAAATCGAATACAATATACAATCAGACAATATGATACGAGCAAGATTGTCTTGTTTCAACATGATAAAAATTAATTAGCAATAGATTAAGCTAGAAGCATTTCTATTTATGTACATACTCCATATTATGTGTCTATTCCCTATTTCTGTTTTTCTTTACAAATATTTATCTAAATTTATGATCCAAACACAATATGTAAAGAAATTCTGAAAAATGTATTACAAATCATTCTCTAGACGGACTAAAAAATAATTGTTCCATTACATTTCATTTCAACCGAATGAACCAAATACTACACAAGTGATTATCACACAAATCTACCTAAGAGCAAGATATACTTTCAAATCATTATACAAAATAAACAGAAAATACATAAATCTTACATTAGATTGTTCTTTGAATCCAATCCATTAATGGTATTCTTTTTTTCTTTGTTGATCAAATAAGAAAAATCAAATCAAACTTACCTTGGAATGCATTCATACGTGGGTCCAATTCCATGGTTTTCTTTTTCAAAGAATTCTACAAGCCTCACAGCATCCTTCAAGCCTGATTGGTCACCAGCAAACTTAACCAGAGTAATGCCGAGATGACCATCTCTTCCATAGAAGGACTTCGTCTTGCCACCCCCGAATCCAAGATCTGAAAAAACATTTATAAAAAAGATACAAAATGTTGTGTAAGAACTTGATTTCATGTATTGAGGGCACAATAAGCCCATTAGGCATATCATGATCAGGGGCAAAATTATATTAGCTCATCATGCTTGCTTTTCTAATAAAGGTTACCCAATGGTCAAGGTAACTCCGAAAATCACCAATCCACAACTTTGGATCCTGTCAAGAAGAAATCTCAGGCTAGTCCAACACATTATACAACCAAGAGATGGTCGAAAACAATATTCTAGCAGGTCTACACACTCTAATGGGCAATTGGAAAACGTACGAACTGTTTCTACCATATAAAATCCATCAAACAAGCAGAGAGAACATCTAGCTATTTTTAGAATTGGTAAGAACATAAATTCCACTAATAATAAAGGCAGAAAAAAATATGTTAATAGAAGATGAGAATGCGAATAGCAAATCCGCATGCCTCAAACAGGCTGCTTTGTTTCCAAGCACTGAATACTCGAACATTTTTGGACTCTACACAAGCACACACAATCAAAAGACACCAATCACTTAATTATAAGTGTTCTCAAAACTCAATTTGCACAGAAACCTACACTATTGAGTTTGAAACCAAATAAATTTATCTACCACCTCATTAGCCATCAACCAGTATGCTATGGTTTCCTTTAATAGAACCTATCGTAAGTGATATTATTATTTCAAACATTACGCAGCCTCTTAGATACAAGTGATAATGCTGCCATGGTTCTACATCACTACAATAATCAGGATTGTTGCTCAAACATATACATTACAGTGATTCAAAGCATCACAACAAGAACTCCATTGAGGGAAACAAATAAATAACTGAAAATACACAAAATAGCCAAAGAAAATGATGAAATAATCATTTAACAAATAAACATGCAAAGTTTCCTCATTTGGAGCAGTAAGCAATCCATGACATATCCGGCGATTACAACAATATAAACGCATACGTTACACATATAAATAACTTTATATACAAATTTTTTGGTAAGAGTGTAGAGGCACACATATAAATCAATATTTTCTAAACCTATTTTAATGATTCAATTCAACAAAAACAGTTTACACACTACAAGTCTACCAGTTTGGACAAACGTTCTGAACTAACATATAGTAAGGCAAAGTTTCCTACTTTGGAGAAAAATTGTTTCAATCTCATATATATAAAGAAATATACATACAAATTGCTTTGGTAAAAACATATAGGGACGCGTTAGATTTTTAAATTGAGGATAACCAGAACTTTTTTTGGCCTTAAGGAAACAAACAAATTAACAAAGAAATGCAGAAAATGATCATCAAGAAACAAATGCATAATTGAGAATGATAAACTAAACAAGTATAACCATCAATATACAATAAAATTTTACATTTCCTGAGAAACATCACTAAAAGAAAATAAGAATATATTCAATCTTGTTTAATTCAAGTTCTATGTAATGAAAAATGAAGAGCGTGTTTGGTTGTCTGAAAATGAGAATCAAATAATTTTAGCATTGAATATTTTATACATAGCTAGTTAGATATATTTAACTGTCAAAATTGAAACAACAAAAAAATTGCATTGACGGGTTTCTTGGTTCTATTGAGAAAGATGGTTCTAATGTGTTTGTAGATTGGGTGAAAACCAACCAGATCAAAGTTGTAAGTATTTCTATTTCCTACAAAGTGACCATTCATTTATAATGTTTCATTGTTAAATTGACATCTCCGTGGGAATTAATTTGAGTTCTGTTGCTTTACATGATGGTGAGAATGCTAGTGTAATTTGAACCATATTTTCTTTCTGAAGATATTTGTTGTAGGGATATTTCGAAACGGCCACCACTTTGCAAAGTAGATACCGATCTTGATGAAAAAGAAGAAGAAGAAGAAGAAGAAGAAGAAGAATAGGCCAGTTAATAGGAGGAAAAAAATGAAGCATGATATTCAGCTTAGAAGCTGTGGATAAATGAACAATATAGATGTGGCAATCATATAAGCCTAATCAGATAAAGCACTCCAACATTACCAATTTAACACCATTACATCCCACTCCACCCAAAAAAAATGGATACAATTTTTTTTTCTTTTATATAAAAAAAGGCCCTTTGAAAAAGAAACAAAAAGAGGAATCCCACAAGGAGAGAAGTAACAAGGGCTCCTAAAGATTAATTTCCTAGATGATTCCAAAACAAAGTAGAAAATGACAGTTAAAGTGATAGCTGCTAATGCTTAACCATATGGAGAACAAGACGATCATGTGTTAAGGCTACCATAATTCAAAATCAACAATACCCTACAAAATAAATACTAAGCCAAAGGGAAGTGATTCAATTTTATTCTCTTTTGAATTTGTGGTTCAGACATATTGCCTAACATATGGTGAACAATTTGTGAAGGCTAAGACATCTAAGTCTCTTATTCAAACATATTTGCAAACACATGGTGGATAAATCATAAAGACAACAAAACATGAATAAAACAATGCCATGAATGTATAACATTAAATCGAAACAGACATACAATTGAAAATAGAAGTAGACAGAATAATAAACAGAGAGAACATACCAGCTATTCTGATGCAAACCACATTGAAGCACCGCTTTGCCAATATGAAGGTCCAAATAGTTCGCAACACTTGGAATCTCTGTTGAAACAAGACAATCAGGCCATGTTTGTGAATCAAACATATAAATCCTTGGACAACATATAAATCTTTGCTTAACAGGCAGCGTTGTTGGCCGGATAATTTATTTTGTGCTTGGGTTCATTGGGAGCACAGCGAGAGAGAGAATCGTTTGATTGCAAATTTGATCCACCGAAACACAATAAAATTCTAGGAGGGAGAGATGGCGGGCTTTGGTTGGCTGGGCAATCGGTTGAGATTGCACGTGGTTCTGTTGCATGCAGCTTCACCTAAACAGTGCAAGGCCAAGAAGACACGTACACCAAAAAATTGGAAAGAACAGAAGAGATGCAAAAGGCACGTAAGTCAATTCTTTGGGCAGAATGTTATATTGTAAACACTCAGTGGGCATTTCTGGTAAATTGCTGCGTTAGATTGGCAGCACTTGTATGGGAGGAGCTATTTGCACACACAACAAACTCTCTCCACACACACTTAATGAAGAGTGTGTTGGAGAGAGATGTGTGTGGAGGATGTGTAGAGAGAGGGAAGAGTGTGTGTAAATAGATTTTCCCCACTTGTATGCTTTCATTCTTTTATAGAATGTTATAGATGTTAAGTGACACCATGTGTGTCACCATGTTACACCACTCTTACCTACTTTTAATATATGTTATATATATATATATATATATGTAAATGCCATGACAATTCAAAATATCCATTAAAAACAACTTGACGATGATAGAGAAATCTCAAAGTCGTCCATAAATATATAAAAACAGAATGGCCTACCAGTAGATGATAAGCGGACCTTTTTTTTGGTTGGAAAAGAGGAAAAGACTTTCGTGATGAAATACAAAAAAATGTTACAGCATGATGTGTATGGGAAAATTACAAATTAATTGTATTTTAAAAAAATAATTATACATATGGAAAAATTTATATCTTTAATAAATAAAGTTTGTAAAATTTATCATTAATTTGATTCCCCCCCCCCCCCCCTCTCAAACATACACTCCTTTGTTCTTTTTGATAATTCAAATTGTTCATTTTGTCAAACTTTTCATGTATATTATCCACACTATAAATTAGGTTGTTCCAATAATTATAACTTATTCAATTAATATTTATCAAATTTGTCTATAAAAATATAGATGAGAGATGTGTTTTTAAAAATATACCATTTGTTTCTTCAAACATGCTTGATAAATTGAATAGATTATCAATATTGAATTGATCTTTTTTTTTTTTTTTTTTTAATGAATGATATACATGAAAGGTTTGATAAAATAAATGGTTTGAATCATTAAAATGGAACTTGTGATGAATTTCACAAACCTAAATAGTACCCTCAATTCTAGATTATAAACCAAAGGGGATCCAGGTTCTATAAATAAAAATGAAAGAAAAATGCAAACTGTATCACGGTAAATTGTCACATTATTGTCTGAAAATGAAAAAATAAAAATAAAAATTGGTGAAATATCACATTATTGTCTTCATAGTGAATTGTCTTGCAACTGTTGACACGTGATTTTATTTTTAGACATAATTAAAATTTATTTTAATTGTAATTTTTTCACATTAAAGCTTGCTTGTGAAATTTGCTTAAACCTTAGGGTTTATTTGGGATGTGGGCTGGTGTTTTGATTTTTTGGCTTATTGATTATTTTAGCATGGGACTAAAAAATCTCTTTTGGATAGATTTTTAGTTTTTTTGACTTTTGTAATAAAAAAAAATAAAATAATTATGATTTGAATATGATATTTTGTGATTCTTTAATTTATTTTATCTTATTAATCCGAAACTATTATGCCAAATGAGTGCTTAGTTTGTGTGGAATTGAAATAATATAGTTGTGATTGACTATTGTTTGACTGATAGCAGAGCTTGCTAAAATTAAATTCCAAATATAAACCAACGGTTGAGGTAAATTTTCAAGCAAAAATTTCATGTGAGTGTAAAATTTTAAAAATAATTATAAATAATTGATACAATTTATAAATATTAATAATTAAATTTATAATTTTTTTTACACGTATGTAATAATTTATTTAAACTATTACTAATTTATAATTTTTCCTTTTATTAGTAGAGATCTTTTATTACATCTATCTATACTATATATTAAGTAAAAATGGGTTTTTAACCTCAAGTTTTGTGGGAGCTCTAATCTCTCAATCTAAATTTCTTAATTTTTTTATTTTAAAAAAAAAAACCTTAGCATTTATTAACTTCTCCCAACCTCCAAGTCTTACCTTCATAATAATACTTTAATGCATTAAGAACACGCATAAAAAAAATTCTTTGAAATCCAACACATATGAATTCCTTAAAAAGTCTCAACACATATGATTATTATCCATCATAATAATACTTTAATGCATTAAGAACAAACATAAAAAAAAATTCTTGAAAAGTTCAACACATATGATTATTATCAAAATATTAAACTTTAATATAATATAATAATAAAAAGAAGACATTTAATTCCTTGAAAAGTCCAACACATATGATTATTATCAAAATATTAAACTTTAATATAATATAAAAAAGGAAAAAAAGAAGACATTTTAAATAAATAAATAAAAACATTTAAAAATCGCAATTCACATATATAGATAACTAGCCTATCAACCGTGCTATGCACGGGATAATTATAGATATTTATATTTATTTTAGATTTTTTTTAATATATAAATTATGTTTTTTTAAGATTTTTTATAAAAATAATTTAACAATCTTATCACTAACATAGTGTATGGGAGAAATTGAAAAGGGCACTGTAGTAACTATACACGGATTGTATCTATAATTATTTGTATGAGGGGATTTTAAATGCTGATTAGTGGATTTTGACCAAATTAATAAATGCAGGTATGTAGAAAGATATGTGGATTGAAAAAATTTAATAAATACTGATAAGAGATTTTGACTAAATCAATAAATGGTGAGTTTTTTTTTAAATAAAAAATAAAAAATTTAGAAAACTCAGATTGGGATATTGAAGCTTACACAGGCCTTGGGGGTTAAAAACTCCTTTTTGCTTAATATATAACTAGCCTATCACCCGTGCTATGCACGGGATAATTATAGATATTTATATTTGTTTTCATTTTTTTTAATATATAAATTAAATACATGGGGTTTGACCGAAGAGTTTGAAAGAATTTAATAAGTGTTTATTTATTTATTTAAGAGACATTTACACAATAATTACATGGGTCTCTTGGGGATGCAAAAATAAGGAAATTAGGATTTCATTTATTGCGTTATTCATTTAATAAGTGTAATTATTATAAATTAAGTGCTTATTGTAATCAATAATGTAATTATTACAATCTTTGAACCAATCACCAAGTCAATTTTTTTTTAAAAAAAATATTAAAAAATCAGGAAATTAAGATTTTTTAATATATAAATTAAATACATGGGGTTTGACCGAGGAGTTTGAAAGAATTTAATAAGTGTTTATTTATTTATTTAAGAGGCATTTACACAATAATTACCTAATATATAAATTAAATACATGTGGTTTGACCGAGGAGTTTGAAAGAATTTAATAAGTGTTTATTTATTTATTTAAGAGGCATTTACACAATAATTACATGGGTCTCTTGGGATGCAAAAAGTAAGGAAATTAGGATTTCATTTATTGCGTTATTCATTTAATAAGTGTAATTATTATAAATTAAGTGTTTATTGTAATCAATAGTGTAATTATTACAATCTTTGAACCAATCACCAATCACCAAGTCAATTTTTTTTTAAAAAAAATATTAAAAAATCAGAAAATTAGGATTGACATGTTGGAGCTTCTACAAGCCTTGGGTTTTAAAAGACCCTTTTCCTTAATATATAGATATAGAAGTATAGATATAGATATAGATAGATAGATAGATTGTAAAGAAAACCATTAAAATAGTAAACAAAAGATTAAATCATATTAAAAAAAAGAACCATTGAACAAAGTACAATCATCACATTTTTTCCATAATAAAAAAAATAAATAAATGAAAAAAAGAACCATTGACTAACTACAATCACATTAAAAAAAAAAAAGAACTATTAAACTAACTACAATCACATTTTTTTTTTTTGTGAGTGTTTATATTTATCTAACTTCAATCATATTAAAAATAAAATTAAAATAGTAAATAAAAATATGAAATAACATTAAAAAAAAATTTTATTGAACTAACTACAACAATCATATTAAAAAAAAGAGCCATTGAACAAACTACAATCACATCACATTTTTCGCATAATAAAATAAATAAATGAAAAAAAAAAACTATTAAACTAACTACAATCACATTAAAAAAAAAAAAAAATCATTCAACTAATTATAATCACATTTTTCTCTTTGTGAGGGTTTATATTTATCTAACTTCAATCATATTAAAAAATCAAAAATAAAATTAAAATAGTAAATAAAAAGATTAAATAACATTAAAAAAAAACTATTGAACTAACTACAACAATTATATTAAAAAAAAAGAGCCATTGAACAAATTACAACCACATCACATTTTTCACATAATAAAATAAATAAATGAAAAAAAAGAACTATTAAACTAACTACAATCACATTAAAAAAAAAAAAAAAAAAGAATCATTCAACTAATTATAATCACATTTTTCTCTTTGTGAGGATTTATACTTATTTAACTTCAATCATATTAAAAAATCAAATTATAATTTTTTATTCACTAGACAAATCACAAATATTTTTATGCGCTATCTAATTACAATATTAAAACAGTAAACAAAAGGAAAAGTTAAGAAGGAGAAAACAAAAAGAAGACTTACTGTTTGCATAGGTAGTCACTGAAGTTGAAAGTGTAGAAATGAGAAGTCAAGAAGGAAAAAACAAAAAGGAGATTCACTGTTTGCCATAGGTATGTGAAAAGTTAAAAAGAGTGTGTGTATTGGAGAAGTTAAAAAAATTTGGAAGAATTTAATAAGTGCTAAGTTTTTTTTTTTTTTTTTAAAATCAAAAAAATTAAGAAATTAAGGTTCAGATATTGGAATTCGCACAAAACTTGTGGGTTAGAGATAGATATAAATATATGTATTTATATTTGTTTTAATTTTTTTTTAATATACAAATGATTTGTTTTAGAAAAGGTACTGCAGTAATTATGAGAGAAATCAAAAAGTCTTGTAGATTGAGAGAAGTTAATAAATGCTGAGGTTAATTTTTTTTTTTTTTAAAAAAAACAAAAAATTAAAAAATTAGGATTGATGTATTGAAGCTCTCATAGGCCTTGGAGTTAAAAACTCCCCTTTACTTAATATATAGTATAGATTGTAAATATATTAAGAAAAATGGGGTTTCTAAACCCCAAGCCTTGTGGGAGCTCCAATCTCTCAATCTTAATTTTCTAAATTTTTTATTTAAAAAAAAAATTCAGCATTTATTGATTTGGTCAAAATTTCCTAATCAATATTTATTAACTTTTTTCAATCCACATGCCTGCATTTATTGATTTGGTCAAAATCTCTGATTAGCATTTAAAATCTCCTCATACAAATAATTATAGATACAGCCTGTGTGTAGTTACTGCAGTAGCTTTTTAATTTCTCCTGTACACTATGATTAGTGATAAAATTGTTAAAAAAAATCTTAAAAAACATAATTTATATATTAAAAAAAATTAAAATAAATATAAATATTTATAATTATCACGTGCATAACACAGGTGATATTTGAAAAGTATGTATCTATCTATACTATATATTAAGTAAAAGAGGATTTTTAACTCCCAAGGTCTGTGGAAGCTTCAATATGTCAATCTTAATTTCCTAATTTTTTGTTTTTTTTAAAAAAAAATTAATCTCAACATTTACTAATTTCTCTCAACCCACAAGACTTTTTGACTTCTTTCATAATTACTGCAGTACTTATTTCAAAATAAATAATTTGTATATTAAAAAAAATTTAAAACAAATATAAATATCTATATCTATATCTATCTATTTATTTATATTTATTTTTAACCCACAAGTTTTGTGGGAATTCCAATATCTGAAGCTTAATTTCTTAATTTTTTTGATTTAAAAAAAAAAAAAAAAACTTCGCTCTTATAAAATTCTTCCAAATCTTTTTAATTTCTCCAATACACACACTTAATTTAACTTTTCACATACCTATTGCAAGTAGTGAGTCTCATTTTTGTTTTCTCCTTCTTGACTTCTTACTTCTACACTTTTAACTTCAGTGACCACGTATGCAAACAAAAGTCTTCTTTTTGTTTTATCTTTCTTGACTTTTCCTTTTGTTTACTGTTTTAATATTGTAGTTAGATAGTGCATAAAAATATTTGTGATTTGTCTAGCGAATAAAAAATTATGATTTGATTTTTTAACATGATTGAAGTTAGATAAATATAAACTCTCATAAAGAGAAAAATGTGATTATAATTAGTTGAATGATTCTTTTTTTTTTTTAATGTAATTGTATTTAGTTTAATAAAAAAAAATTCATTTATTTATTTTATTATGGGAAAAATGTGATGTGATTGTAGTTTGTTCAATGACTCTATTTTTTAATATGATTGTTGTAGTTAATTCAATGGTTTTTTTGTTTTAATGTTATTTAATCTTTTTATTTACTATTTTATTTTTATTTTTAATATGATTGAAATTAGATAAACATAAACACTCACAAATAAAAAAATGTGATTATAGTTAATCAATGGTTCTTTTTTTCATGTATTTATTTTTTTTATTATGGAAAAAATGTGATATGATTGTAGTTTGTTCAATGGTTCTTTTTTTCAATGTGATTTAATCTTTTATTTACTGTTTTAATAGTTTTTCTTTACAATTATTTATGAAAAAAATATGATTGCAGTTAGATAGTATAAAAATATTTGTGATTTGATTTGATTTGATTTGATTTTTAAAGTACCAATTAAAGATAATGATTAGATTGTATTTTGAAAAAAAAATTCTAATTGATTTTTTTAACTCATTGTGTTTTTTTAAAAAAATTATTGTGTTTTTTTAACTATCAATTCACTTAATTTGTGATTTGATTTTTAACTCACTGTGTTTTTTGAAAAACAAAATGGATTGTACTCATTAGGGTCACATAATGTACCAATTATTGATGATGATTAGATTGTATTTTGACCAAAAAAAAATTGTAATTAATCTTTTTAACTTACTATGTTTTTTGAAAAATAAATTATTGTGTTTTTTAATTATCAATTGACTTAATTTGTGATTGATTTTTTTAATTATTGATGATGATTAGATAGCATTAAAAAAATTGTGATTTGTATGATTGAAATTATCTCCTTTTGTTTATAATTTATTTTTTAATATGATTGAAGTTAATTCAAAAAAAAAAAAAAATTATGGTTGTAGTTTGCTCAATGGCTCTAAATAATCCCAATCTGAATTTTTTAAATTTTTTATTAAAAAAAAAAAAAACTCAGCATTTATTGATTTGGTCAAAATCCGCTGATCAGCATTTAAAATCCCTTCATACAGATACAATCTGTGTATAGTTACTGCAGTACCATTTTCAACTTCTCTCATACACTATGATTAGTGATAAGATTGTTAAATTATTTTTATAAAAAATCTTAAAAAAACATAACTTATATATTAAAAAAAATCTAAAACAAATATAAATATCTATAATTATCCCGTGCATAGGACGGGTGATAGGCTAGTTATCTATATATGTGAATTGTGATTTAAATTTTTTTTTTTATTCTTTAAATGTCTTCTTTTTTTTTCTTTTTTATATTATATTAAAGTTTAATATTTTGATAATAATCATATGTATTGAACTTTTCAAAGAATTAAATGTCTTTTTTATTATTATTATATTATATTAAAGTTTAATATTTTGATAATAATCATATGTGTTGAACTTTTCAAGAAATTTTTTTTATGCTTGTTTTTAATGCATTAATGCGTTATTATGAGGGATAATAATCATATGTGTTAAGACTTTTCAAGGAATTCATATGTGTTGGATTTCAAAGAATTTTTTTTATGCTTGTTCTTAATGCATTAAAGTGTTATTATAATGGTAAGACTTGAGAATTGGGAGAAGTTAATAAATGTTAAGATTTTTTTTATAAAAAAAAAATCAAAATATCAAGAAATTTAGATTGAGAGATTTGAGCTCTCACATGACTTGGGGTTAAAAACCCCATTTTACTTAATATATAGTATAGATGTGTTGGGTTTCAAAGAATTTTTTTATATTTGTTTTTAATGCATTAAAGTGTTATTATGAGGGTAAGACTTGGGGGTTGGGAGAAGTTAATAAATGCTAAGGATTTTTTTTTTTAAATCAAAAAATCAAGAAATTTAGATTGGGAGATTGGAGCTCCCACAAGGCTTGTGAATTGTGATTTTTAAATTTTTTTTAATTCTTTAAATGTCTTCTTTTTTTCCTTTTTTATATTATATTAAAGTTTAATATTTTTATAATAATCATATGTATTGAACTTTTCAAAGAATTAAATGTCTTTTTTATTATTATTATATTATATTAAAGTTTAATATTTTGATAATAATTAAATGTGTTGAACTTTTCAAAAAAAAAATTTTATGCTTGTTTTTAATGCATTAATGCGTTATTATAAGGGATAATAATCATATGTGTTAAGACTTTTCAAGGAATTCATATGTGTTGAATTTCAAAGAATTTTTTTTATACTTGTTCTTAATGCATTAAAGTGTTATTATGATGGTAAGACTTGGGAGTTGGGAGAAGTTAATAAATGCTAAGATTTTTTTTAGAAAAAAAAATCAAAATATCAAGAAATTTAGATTGAGAGATTGGAGCTCCCACAAGACTTGGGGTTAAAAACCCCCTTTTACTTAATATATAGTATAGATACAATTCGTGTATAGTTATTGCAATACCCTTTTCAACTTCCCCCATACACTATGGTTAGTGATAAGAAAAAAATCTTAAAAAACATAATTTATATATTAAAAAAATTCTAAAACAAATATAAATATTTATAATTATCCCGTACATAACACGGGTGATAGGCTAGTTATTTAATGATTGTAAAGTGAGCGCTGGTTCCACTTCCATTCAACAATGAATTATTAAATATTAATAAAATATTTCTTTCAATACTCGCGTAATATTTGATAATTTATTTGACATTTCTGATGTACTCTTTGACATCACTAACATTACTCTCATATAAATTAGGAAAAAGTTAAGGATCATGAAAATTTTTTCATCAAAATGATCATGAAAAATTTATGATCTTTAAATTACCTTGATTAGTGTGTGGTACTTTATCTATACTATATATTAAGCAAAAGGGAATTTTTAACCCCAAGGCCTGTGGAAGCTCCAATCTCCTAATCCTAATTTTCTAATTTTTTGATTTAAAAAAAAAATCTCAGCATTTATTGACTTTTCCCAACCCACAATCCCTTTTGACTTCTCTCATAATTATTGCAACATCATTTTCAATTTCTCCCATAAACTATGATTACACACAAAAATAAAAAATAGAAAAGATAAAAGATAAAAATTTAGCTATAAATCTCAAAAAGATATAACATTTAAATTTGAATTATGATTTAATAATATAATTATGTATTTTTTTTATGTATATCTATCAAAATTTTAAATCACTTAATGGGACAAATTAATCAATTTTTCAAAATTATTGATTTTTAATTTACAAAATAGATTAAAAAAAACTATTGACTGATTTATTTATTTAATAACAAAAATATTTCATAATCTCTCTCTCCTAATCTCTCACAAATTTTCAAAAAAAAAATATTAAAACTTGCATTCATTTTCTCTTCCCCAAAAAATCAGATAGGAGCTCCAATCTCCTAATCCTAATTTTCTAATTTTTTGATTTTTAAAAAAAAAACATCAACATTTATTGACTTCTCCCAACCCAACCTCAGCATTTATTGACTTTTCTCAACCCACAATCCCTTTTGACTTCTCTCATAATTATTGCAACACCTTTTTCAATTTCTCCCATACACTATGGTTACACACAAAAATTAAAAAAAAAAAAAGAAGATAAGAATTTAGCTATAGATCTCAAAAAGATGTAACATCTAAATTTGAATTGTAATTTAATAATATAATTATGCATTTTTTTCATGCATATCTATCAAAATTTTAAATTACTTAGTGGGACAAATTAATTAATTTTCCAAAATTATTGATTTTCAATTTACAAAATAGATTAAAAAAAACTGTTGACTGATTGATTTATTTAATAACAAAAATATTTCATAATTTCTCCCTCCTAATCTCTCTCACAAATTTTCAAAAAAATTATATTAAAACTTGCATTCATTTTCTCTTCCCCAAAAAATCAGATAATATTTTCTATTAAAGTTATAGATATCTACCTATATTTTATATATTATATTATAACATAACAAAAAAAACTAAAAAACTAAAAAAAAATCTTTAAAATAAAACTCACATGTCTATTACATATCTAACTCACATCACAACTTACTTAAATAACAATAATTAAAAATAAATAGAAACCACAGATAAATTAAATTTTTAAAAAAAAGATATCCACAACTCTATCTTAAATAAATTGAAAAAAAAAATACCCAAATAGAAACCACACAAAAATAAAAATAAAAAGATATATCTATCTATTTATCTATATCTATATCTATACTATATATTAAGCAAAAGAGGGTCTTTAACCCCCAAGGCCTATGGAAGCTTCAATATCCTAATATGAATTTTTAAAATTTTTTATTTAAAAAAAAAAAAAACTCAGCATTTATTGATTTGGTCAAAATCCCCTGATTAACATTTATTAACTTTTTTCAATCCACATATCTTTTCACATGCCGGTAATTATTGATTTGGTCAAAATTCCCTGATCGGCATTTAAAATTCCCTTATACAAATAATTATAGATACAATTCGTGTATAGTTACTGCAGTACCTTTTTCAACTTCTCCCATACACTATGGTTAGTGATAAGAAAAAAAATCTTAAAAACCATAATTTATATATTAAAAAAAATCTAAAACAAATATAAATATCTATAATTATCCCGTGCATAGCACGGGTGATAGGCTAGTTCTAAGTATAATCCAAAGGTCACAAATCTTTTATAATTATTTTTATGAAAGATTTTTATGATACCTATCATTATTGTAAAGGCCACAGCTTCTCTCCAGTCCAAATCTGGACTGGATGGTGCTGTCTGGCCCTTTGGGGCTCACTACGGGTCGTGTTTCAATAATCTAAACCGTTCAATGTGTAGAACTCGTCGAGTACTATATGTCTGTAAAAAATCACGTTGATCGGATATCGATACCTATATGATCAAATCATTTTTTTATGAAAAAAAATGGACGGTGAAAAATAAACGGCTTACAAAAAACTGATTTGATCATATAGCTATTGATATCCGATCAACGTGATTTTTTACAAGCACATAGTACTCGACGAGTTCTACACATTGAACGGTTTAGATTATCGAAATACGACCCGTAGTGGCCCCCAAAGAGCCGGACAGTACCGTCCAATCCAGATTTGGACTGGAAAGAAGCTGGGCCCTATTGTAAAAACCAAAATGGTAGAGATTTAAGTTAGTAGAATGTGAACTCTACTGTCCAGTGGTTCTTAAGTGTATTTTGGCAATTAGGTTAAATTTCAGTTTATTGTTTTTTTTTTGTTTTTTTTTTTTGTTTTGAATTACATTACATTTCTACTATTTTGCACATTTTTTTATATTAAAAAAAAAATCAAAAAAACTAACTTTTTACCTACTTTTCAATAGGGGTGCAAGTTGGATAGGCTCAACCCGAGTAACTCGAATGTAGCCCGAATTTTTTTAGGGCTTGGATAAGATATTTTCAAATTCAGTACGGGCTTGGGCAAAAATTCAGAAACCCGAATTAAATTTGGACGGACTTGGGCAAAGATATCAAACAATCCGAGCAACCCGAAATCCGAATTATACATATATATATATATATATTAAATATATATAAATATTATATATATATATATATAAATTAAATAATCCAAATAAATATTAAATATATATATATAAATTATTAGTCATTACATGATATTAAAGTAATTTAGATTATTAAATCATACTGAATATATATTATATATACAAATAATATAAAATCTTACTTTTTTTTTTTTTTTTTTCACTCATAAATTGTAAAAACTACTATAGCAACATCTCTCTTACATTATATAAATTATTTGTTTTGATGATATTAATGATTTTTTATATAAAAAAATTGTAAATAAAGTCAAATTTTAATAATTTAATAATGTAGTTGCAAAAAAAAATAAAATAAAAAATAAAACTCGGGCAATTCAGGTTTAACTCGGGTCCGGCTTGGGCAGGTAACCTCAGGTTACAATTTGGGCTTGGGCGGGCCTGGACAGATCTCAGTACAACTTGGGTTAGACTTGGACAACCTTCCAACCTGATCGAATCCGTTCGAGTTACACCCTTACTTTCCAAAATAGATCTTAGCAGCACTTTTTTGGGAACTTTAGTGTAAATTATTATCTCTATTTTTTTTTTTTACATCTTTTTTTATAAAATTTTTAAAAACTCCTAAATGATTTCTCTCGTTTATAGGAGGAAGACGGGTTCTCTGCGTTTGCATTTTCTTTTCTTATACTTTTTTTTTAAATAAAAGGCCTTATTAACATGTTCGCTTAGGGTACATGATAATAAAGCTTAAAAGTATTAAAACTTTATAGTATTAAGACTTTAGGGTCCCTGGTATTAAGACTTTATACTATAAAGGACATCTAATATTTTCATAATGTCTAAGATCCCTCAATTTGATCCAGAAAAATTTCAACCCAGAAAAATTTCCATCTAGAGAAATTTCAAACCAGAGAAATTTGAAATTTATCTGGTTTGTTCAATTTTTTTGATTTTTTATGTTTTGATATTTTTCTAGGATTGAATTTTCTCTAATTTTCTCACAAATAACTCTGTGATTTGCTGCTTTACTTGCCTTCACTCTTGGTGTCAAGCAAATTATGAAAATTTCTCTAGTCTTTTCCAGAGAAATTCTCTCCAGAGAAATTCTTGAATTTCTCTAGATGAGAATTTCTCTGGAGAGAATGAGAGATGAAATCGAATAACATCAATATTACTCTCCTTCTCAACAAGAGGGTTTCAAAATTTGATTTCACAAACATTGGGTTTTATACAAATTAAGCATTCCAGGTTCCAGCTCGAAACCAAAGAATTTCTCTGGATCGAAAAATCAGAGAATTTCTCTGGTTTCAACCCAGAGAAAATTCAGTTAAAAAATCAGAGAATTTCTCTGGTTTCAATCCAGAGAAAATTCAGTTCAAGTGATCGTGATTTACCATTTCTTTCTAATAATGGATCATCTGAATCAGCTTTGCGGTAGGAAATTATAAGATCTTGATCACTTGTGATATATATGTTGTTTGTGTTGCAATCAGGATGCCACAAGAGGTGATCCTTAAATGAAGTTACGAGCTCCTCACGGAAGTTCCAAACAGCCACCATCCTGTTTCTGAATGTCAGGAACAACTGGTTCTCATATAGAAATATAAATGCAGATGGAGTCATAAATTTAGTTCTGCTAACTTTTGTTAGTTCAGAATTGCGAACCTGTAAATAACAAATATCAGATATTAAATGTAGATTAAAACAAATTATTTCAAAACCACAAGAAAGATCCTTACATCAAGAATCCACCTTCTTATTATGATGAAAGAGATGTTTGAAAGTTTTGAGAACTGTACCATCCTCTATTGAAAGAATCTTCAGAGAAACATGGCCACTAGCTTTGGTAAAAGCCAACAACATGATACCTGGACTGTTTTTCAGAAACCAAAGAAAAAATAGGTAAGCTACATATGCATGATACAATACCACAAACACTTGTCGTCTACACTGTTCAGGTGTTTGACAAAGAAAGTTGAGGTTTGTGCCATACATAAACCGAATGTCAGCGAAGTTAGCCATATGGGAATGATGTTTATGTGCTGACATTGTATATATATATATATATATATGTATGTATCATATATATATATATATATACATTTATCAACAATGAAGAGATAGAACAAACTATAGAACCAGAGGACGTTGCTTCCGCATAGTCAGCGAAGATCAACCTCGAATCGGTGATCGCGAACGTTCAATCGACTCCTCTGCTTTCATTCACGAGGATGAAGGAAGAAGCTAGGGTTTGGGGTTGATGTAGGAGAGAGAGAGAGAGAGAGAGAGAGAGAGAGAGAGAGAGAGGGAGAATAGAGAGACCAAACTTAGTTTTTGAAGCCCTTTCGTTTCTTCTTAAATTTCTCTATGATATATGAGTTTGGGGTTGAAGAACTTTAGACATCATAAAATAATATTGTGGATCTCTTCCATTATTAAAAGTAGAAGAGGGACCTTAGACTAATTGTCTCCACTTTTTTGGGAACTTTAGTGTAAATTATTATCTCTATTTTTTTTTTACAACTTTTTTTAAAAATTAAAAAAAAAACTCCTAGATGAGTTCCCTCGTTTATAGGAGGGAGACAGGTTCTTTGCGTTTGCATTTTTCTTTTCTAATACATTTTTTTTTTAATAATAAAAGGCCTTATTAACATGTTCTCTTAGGGTACATGATAATAAAGCTTAAAAGTATTGTACATCACTTATTACGCTTGCTTTTATATATAACATACAAATAGACAAAACATCTTAACATGTGTCTAAGGGTAAATATTAACAAAATCTTTTTATAAAATTAAAAAAAAAAATTGAAATTTATAACAATATAAACACTAAATTTTTAATTTTGTAGATTTAAATATAAATTTTTTGATTTGTTTTCAATTTAAATCATTTGTCTATTTCTATTAAGTAAAATCAATGAAAAAATAGATATTTTAGTCATTATACTCTATAAAAAGTGTATTTTAGATATTTGATGTATTTTTTTGTCAATTTAAATCAATTTTATTTATTTATTTTCAATTTAAACCATATAAGTAAAATTGATTAAATAAATATTTTAGTCATTAAACTCTATAAAAAGTGTATTTTAAATATTTTACGTATTCCTATATTGAATTTGAGAATTATAATATATATTTTTAGTCGATTTTACTTAACAAAAATACATGAATAATTTAAATTTAAAATGGAAAAATTACTCATAAATCTCATTTTGATAAATGTTGCTCTAGCTAGTCCATTTAGTCCTTTTTATTTTTGGTATAATATATGTTTTTAATGTATTGTGTATAGAGTTTAAATTTTTGCCTATATTGTGATTTCATTTTGATTTTGTCATGGTGTGTGTGTTTAAGGGATGTTATAACATTATTATTTTGTAGGAGGAAATTTCGTGGACTCTTTTGGAAGTTGTTTCACCATTCCCAATTTGGTGTTTGGTTTATAATGTTATATTTTGGGATATCAAAAAACAACATGGCTACAGTACTAAAATATCACAAAACAACATCATTAACACCAGCAACATCAGCAACATCAGCGACATCATCATCAGCAACATCAGCCACATTAGCAACGAACACAATACTGGAACATCACAAAAGAACATGACCACAGATGATGTTAGCTTGCCGATGTTATGGGATTGATGACAATCACAGGTCAGGAACCCTCATTTCTCACGGCGAATCGCGATTTTGTGGTGTTTGTTGGATCAATGGGTGTATGATGTTGTGTTTGAAACGTATTTACGATTGTCCGACAAATAGGGGTTCGTAACATCGTCTTTTCATGATGTTCATGTCTTGGGTGATTCGTTTATTATAGTCGATTTTGAAACAAAATAACATCTTTAAAAATTAGAACAATTCGACCCTCCAACCCACAATACGACTTCGAAACCCAAAATATCATTGGTGTCGAACATCAACCCCGTGATGTTCTAACCTACAAACATTCAAATCAACATCAAAGTAATTCACATACCTATTGTCATCGCACAACGTAACCCACGCCAATGCCGACTTATTGATGATGTTAGCTCGCCGATGTTATGTGATTGATGACAATCATAGGTCAAGAAAGGCGAATCGCCTCTGCAAGTGTTAACGCTGAACGAGGTTTTTTTTATTTATTATTTTCTAGGGTTTTTGTGGGTTGGGTTACGACATTGGGTTTGTATATTGAATGATCAACGTTGTCAAATGTGAATATTCAATCACACAGGATGAGGATCCCAATCACTAACATTGGGATTGGAACCCAAAAGTTTCCATTACATCTCGGCCGTTTTGTTCGGGATGAAAGGAAAACATAAAAATGCTATAGTATACTTTTGGGCATTTTAGTAACTACAACATTAGCAAAAACTCACATTTATCCGCTACTAAAGACAAGTCATGTGTTACTTACATGAGTTTCTGTGTAATAAACATTTAACTGGGACTTATCAGTCTACACAATAAAAGATAAAATTAAATGGTTCAACAAATTGAATTTTGGGATTTGTTGGTGTTTTTCCCATTTAAAATCAATTAAAATATTAAACTATAAATTTATAACATTAAATTAAAAATTTATTTTATTGTAAGTCTCAAAAAAAAAAAAAAAGGATAAATTTTTTTTTAAAAAAAATTTCTGCTATATTTTACTTTTCAATTGTTGAATGAAAGTGGGTCCCTCACTTATACAACTATGCCAGCTAGATGGGCGTGTGTGGATCGGTGACTTCAGGGTGCTTTAGTAGAATCGGAAAGTGGGTTGATTTTTTTTGTTTGTTTAGTTTGAAGTAAAAAATTTGGTTTAAGTTGAGTTTTTTGATTTTTGTAAAAGAAAAATTAAAATAATTATGGTTTAAATATAATATTTTATATTATTATTTTTTAATTTATTTTATTTTTTTTATGATTATTTTAGTTAAAAAACCCGAATCCAACATGCCAACGAGGGCTATTATGGCAGACATAGGATTTATACCTAGAAAACATCAAATTATATCCAAATATAATTGACAAATTAGTTAAAAGTTTTTTTTTTTTTTCAAACTTTTTTTTTTAAAAAAAATATGTAAAAAAAAGAAAAATAATGTGATCTAAAATAGGTTAAAGTCAAAACTTAACCACGTTCCTAAATTAAGCCAAAGAAAGCTGACCAACTAAAAGATCATAAACCCCGTTAAATCAAGTTGACAAACAAGGTCTAATAATATAATAATAAAAGTTAACAATTAGTAACGTCTTTTGTGGTAAATTTTTTAAATTATTATTAAAAATTAATAATTTGTGACACATTTTATAAAAACAATGATAAAAAATAAAAATAAAAATAAAAATAAAAATTTTGTGATAACAATTGAAAATGAATAAGACTGTTTAGTGCACCAAAGGTTAAGAGAAGTTATTAGTGTACCCATCTTCTTAATAAGATTTGTTAAAATAAATTTTCACATAATCTACTAAGATATAAATGTAATATCTTATATTTGTAGCAATAACATTGTATATATAATCCACATTTATTAAATTACATTGATTGGATAGAAAGAGAGAAGAAAGGAGAGAAAAAGACAAAATAAACCTTCAGGTGAGGAAAAAAAAATTAAACAATTAAGGCTTCGTTTGGCTAAATAGGTTAGGGTTAAATTGGTTATTAAAAAATAAAATAGGCTAAAAAATTAATAAGACAAAATATTATATTCAAGTCATAATTATTTCATTTTTTTTCTCCGAAAAGTCAAAAAAACCAACTCATACGAACTCTTTAGTCCCAAGTTAAAAAAATCTTAACTCTAAAAAGCTAATTAAAAAAGTTTTTGCCAATAGCTAAGAATCACATGCTTAAAAAGAAGGTTAACTCTTGATTGAGTTCTACTTTAAAAAAAATAAAATAAAAATACATAAATGATATAAAAGCAAAAATTTTATATGGAATGATATGACTTCTTATTTTATTTTTATTTTTAATCAAACATTCGCCATTGTTCTTGTAATTTCAAAAATATCATTAACAAGTCATTTTTTTTTAAAACTTTTCTGTATAAATTTTATATTTTCAAATCATTCTTGACAACATGTTATTTATTTTTTTAACAATTTTAATAATGTCAATTTATAAAAACCTTTTAAAAATTTACATAATCCTAACAAAATTTGAATGTTCAATGGGTACAATTAAACCCACTAAACTACACAAAGTTGCGCCTCTCTATCAGAGTATAAATCGTGAGAACAATGCTACAGGCTTTCAAAAAATACAATCTTTACAACTCTCACTCACTTGTGATTGGTCTAGGAAAAGAAAAATAAAAAACAAAAATACAAAATTAATCCACATCATTTTGAGGGTCACGGAGTTCTCAACTTTGGGGCCCAAGCATTTTTGAATTTTCAATTGATGAAAGTTTAAGCGAGGTGTAGAAGAGGGGACTGAACTACTTCATCATTGTTAATATGTCATTTTTCAATGAGAAAATTAGTTTGAGGGTTTTTTCACTAATTAGGCTTTTTTTTTTTTAAAAAAAAAAAAAAATCTAGCACAACTTAATCACATATTGATGATATGGTTTGGTGAAATTGTTTTAAACTTTTTTTCTAGTCTGTTCAGTTATATATATATATATATATTTATTTGATTTGAATTTATCTTTTGCTTTCATGCTTTTAGGGGGAAACAAATATAATACCAATTTCAAAAATATCTTCTAATTTTAGGTCGTTTTAATTTCTACAAAACAGTTTTCAAAACAATTAAAAAAAAATTATTTCTTAAGACACGAATTGTTTCCATAACAATTTCTCCAAATTGTTATGGAAACAATTTGTGCACAGAGTTAAGACTACTGTGTTCCTACAAAGAATTGGTGCCCTTAGCAACTCTGTGTCAACTCTGTGTGTTTTTTGTACTGGTGCGCCAGAAACTGTGAATCATGTCTTGATTTGCTGCCCTTTTGCTTGGAGGGTGTGGACTGCCATGTTGCTGTGGTGGGATGTTGAGGGGGCCCTTCCTGAATCGGTTAATGGAGTCCTATTATGGTGGGAAGGCCAATGTATTAACAGTAAAGAGAGGATGATCTGGAGAGGTGTGCCTCTGGTTGTGCTTTGGTCCATATGGCAGCACAGGAATGCTATAGTGTTTAAGGAATTTGGCCCAAATTTGGGGGAGTTGTGTGAAGTGATCAAGGTGCGAATAGCCTTATGGCTGAAACCGAGGCTCGCTAAGCACCATTTCTCTGTGCAGGATTTTCTTCTCAATCTTAAGCAAGTTAGAAGTCAGACATCGAAGGTGTGTATAATGGCCCTTGGTTGTCTGTTGTTTCCCCTGCTTGTCCTGGGCCGTCTCGTCCGGGTTTGGTCCGTGGGTGGATTGGTTTATCCTTAGTGTCTGCTTTGGTTATAAGATGGGGGTTGCATCTGAGTGTATTCTGCAGATGGGTTTTCTGATCATCTCCAGATTGCCCCTTGTCTGTTGTGAGCTGCTGTGTTGTTGATGTGCTTCTCAGCAGGGCTGTGTTGTTGGTGCTGCTGGTTTGAGTTGGTTTGAGTTGCAGGGCTGGTCTGCTGGTTTGTTCTGCTTTCTGCTCTTGCCTATAAGTTGGGGGTATGCATCTGAGTCTGTTTTGGGTTGGTGTTTAGGTCAGGTCGCTTGTTTCTCGCTTCTTGGTTATATTGTCGTCACGCGTGGGTCATTGCTATGGGATGGAGTTCGGGCTGCTGGTTTGATCATCTGCAATCTTGGGATGGAGTTCGGAATCTGGTTTGAGCTTCAGTATCTTTATCTGCAAACTTGTTTTCTGCTCTTTGTTTTTCTTTTGCTACTTTTCGGTTTGGTTCCTCTCCAAACCTCTTTCTCTCCTTCTTGATGTATTCTCTTCTTGTTCGGTTTGATCATCTATAAAGGTTTCTTTTGGCTGTTTCAAAAAAAAAAAAAAAACAAATCTCCAAATTAATCTAAAAAAAAAAATTTATTTTATTTTTCTCAAAATAAAATAAAATGAAACACAAAATAGTCACAAAATATTTGCACGGAAAACATACAAGAACAGAAAAAGGACAAAGAAAGACTTACAGATAAAGAAATTTCAAAGTCGCTCAATCTATCTATATATTTTATAAAGAAAATAGAATTTTTAATGAAAATGTTTGTGAGAGTTTCAAAGTCTAATTCTATAATTACCAATTTTTATGATTTTAAAAAATTTAAAAATAATTTTATTGGCTGACAAAGTAATTATAGATTTAAAAAAAAAAACCACATAAAATTTTGAATTACAAGTTCTTAAAATCTCTCTCTCCAATATTTTTTTCTTTCTTAAATCTCATCTCATAACAAAGAAATTATACATTAAAAAATATTATACATTAAAAAAAAGAAACACACAAATCTCATCTCATAACAAAGTAATTATAGATATTTTTAAAAATAAAATAAAATTATACATTATAAAGAACATAAAACAACAATTGCTTATTTTTGTAATTTAAAAAATATTTAAGAATAGTACTATTGGCTAACAAAATAACTATAGATTAATAAATAAATAAAAACTAAAATTCCTAATTTTTGTAATTTTAAAAATATTTACAAATGATACTATTGGCAAACAAAGTAACTATAGATTTAAAAAATAATAATTGAATTACAAGTTCCTAAAATCTCTTCCTAATATTTATCTCTTTCCTAAATCTCATAATCTATCTATCTATGCTATATATACCAAAGTGACTTTTCATCTTAGAGGCCTTAAGCGTTTCAAAACCTTAAATCTAATTTTTTGAATTTTTGATTTTTATAAAAAAAAAAAATTAAAACATCTATTGGCTATTCCAATTACATAAATATTAATCTTCAAAATTATTTAATGCAAATATATTGCCGTTAAAAAAAAAAAAGAAAGAAAAAAACACACAATTCTCAACCTCCTCTCCCTCTCAAAATAAATTAAGCATTTATTTTAAAAGAAAATATAAATCTCATACAATCTTCTCTTCTAAAATAATCTAATGAAAAGGAAATTCTCTCACCTCTCATAAAATATATACTATTAATTAATATCTTTCACAACTGGTCTGATCTATAAAACCTAAAATTAAGCCTAAAATAAAATAAAAATTAGACCTTATATATAAATTTTCTCTCTATTCCATAATTAAACACAATTTTATTCTCAAATAAATTTAAACTTATCTATACTATATATAATTTTTTTCTTAAAAATCTCATAATTTATTATTTTTTTATAATGATTGCATGATTTATAATTTAGAAAAGGAAAGATGAAAAAAATTATTATTGTGTACTATTTCTCTAATGAATTCTTTCTTCTATCCAAAAATCCTAACCATCATATATTATATTTTTTTCAAGCCATTCATGCCTTCCTCGCCCTATAAATATTACATTTATGGAACAATAAAACTCATTGTTTTTTAACTTTCTTTTTATGAGACAATTTGGAGGTTAGTTTATATTGAATCTATTGTATTCTTTAAACAATTCTTTTATCTTTTAGGTGCACCATTTCTTCTTCTTCTTCTTCTTCTTCTTCTTACTTCTTATCTTTTATTTTTTTATTTTTTTTATCTATAACCATTTTTTTTTATTTTTTTTATTTCATATTTTGTGTCATTTCTCCGTCATTTCTACCAACCATTATCGATTTTTTGTTTATAATTATTTTTTGTTGGTTAATATTGGTTTACTATAATTTTTATACTAAAATAGCACGATAGGGTCATTTGTATAATAAAAAACATGTCACCCGTTATAAAGTGATAGATCAAAATTCAAACAAAATCATTATTAATAAGTTTTTTGTAATGATTTTATGTTGGTATATGATTACTTTTTAAAAAAAAAAATTTACTTTTAATATTTTTTTGATATCATGATATAAGTTAATTGGCAGTTGGTGCAGAGTATTACTTCAAAAGCCTATAATAGTTTTTCAAATAAAAAGAAAATATTAATTTTAATCAATTTTTTCAAAACTATTAAAGGTGTTAGTCAATTATTTAATTTTTTATCTTAAATATGTGTAGCTCCTCTCTTCCTTTATGGAACTTCTTTCTCTATTCTACTGTGAGTTTATATATATTTTTAAAAAAATCATACGTAATTTAAAATTATGAATCTTTTTATATAGGAAGTTAAAAAATAAATTTTGGAATTTAAAATATAGCTATACAAAACCATATCCTTTTAAATATAGCTACATTTATAATTAATTTTAATTTATCTATTACCTATCCTTATTTATATTATTATATAAATAAAAATGTTATACAGTAATTGAAGTTCAAAGTCCTAATCTTTTTTTTTTTCAAAATTTAAAATTGTTAAAATGCATATGTCGCAATATTATTAATTTATTCCTATCATAAATTTTATTTTAAATCTTATAAGATTTGTTCAATAACTAATATTCAATTTTTGTAAAAAAATTCTAATATATTCCTTTCAAAAGTTAATATAGCAAGTTTACAAAATCATATTTTAAAATTCAAAATTATTAATATTTTTATTTATTTTTATTTTTGTTTTAAATAAGCATGTTAAAGTATAAATAGATATCCACATAAAATTACATGTATTAATAAATAGGAAATTAGTTTTAATTGTAATCACATCTTTTTAAAGTCTTTATTTATTTTTTAAACTTTTTTTTTGATATTTTAAATTACGTGTTACGATAATTTTTTTATTACTCATTAAGTTTTTAAAATTTTGTAAAATTTACATATTTTTATTCTAAAATAGTGAAGTATTAGAATCATGTCATTTTATTTATTTATTTATTTTTATAACAAAGCATAATTTTAATTGTTAATTATCAATGTAACAATTTTAATCTATCTATACTATATATTATAATAAAGAAACATTTAAAACAAAACCATTAAACTTATATATAAAATTTTATTTGTAAGAGATAAAATATAAAAAATTAAATATAATTATTATATTTTTAATAAATAATATATAATTTTATCTCATACATAGTAAAGTACGAGTCACATGTTAATAATAAATATAAACAGAATAGCATACCAAATGATCAGCTGTCATCTAATGTTGGATGGGCCTTCTATTAACTCCAAAAAGACCGACAAGTTATTTATTGTCAACATGATCCACACCATTCATTGGACTGGGTCCACATCCACACTAATATATGATAGTGATCAATTTTGTTTCCCACCTCACAAAAAACAGAAGAAAAATGTTTAGAGACCCCATCATCCTAATAGTGATGTGAATCAATAATATATTTATATTATTTTTTTTTTCTTTCTCTTTCTTACTTGAACCAATCACAAGTGAGTAGGGGTTGTGAGAGTGATATTTTGTGAGGGTCTGAATCATTACGGAAACGGAAGTGCTGCAGACCCATGACTGATCCTCACGTGTTTGTCAGAAAGAGGAAAAAATATATATGTATATATATATAATGAGTGATCATCAATCAATTGAGAGTCATGGGTTGCTCATTTTGAGAGTCTCAAGTATTTTTGGATTAAAAAAAGAAAAAAGAAAAAATCATGCTCAGCAAGATTTGGATTCGGATGGTTAGATTTTAGAATTCTAATTAGGGGGCAAATGACTCCTACTGATTTTAAATTTGGTAGGATTAAAAATAGGATATTTTTGGTTCACAAAGGGCGGTTTGTTTTTGGAGATAGAATAGAAGGGATTGATAGTGAGAGAATTAATAGTGAGATAATTGTTAGTAAGTGGATTGATAGTGAATGAATTAAGTAAAATTATGTTTGTTTTGATAATAGTTGTTAGTATGAAGATTGTTAAATTATTTTTATATAAAATAATAAAACAAATAAAATTATATTTTTACTTAACAAAAAATACAAAAACATTAAATATTAATGTTCAAAAAAACAAATGCCCAACATGTTAAAAAAAAAAAAAAAAAAACAAAGCTAAGCCAGAGAATTAATTTTCTAATATCAAGACTTTAGCCTCTATCTCAATCCCAACATCCAAGGCCCATCCTAATCCGGAAGGCTTATTAATTCTCTCTCTATCTCCCAAAACAAATATATTATTAATGGGTCTCACCTCTATCTCAATTCCATTCATTTCTCTATCTTCCAAAACAAACGGACCCAAAGTGTATGACACCATAAAATTATCATGAATTTCAGATGAATAGTGTATATTGAAAGTTACTAAAATGCGGCTATATTCTAAATGAATCTTGACTATTGATGTAAAATTTTAGAGAGGTTTTTATTTTTTATTTTTTTAATATCTTCCACAAATTTTTATAAACATTCAAAATTCAAATAGTGCCGAACTATATTTTTTCTCTAATTGAGTGGCATTGGCATTGGAATGGGATGGGATGTGCTAAATCACCAACAGAGAGACCGACCACCAAGTGTAAAGATTATAGAGAATCATAACACCGTTTTAGTGTTTTTATTGGGTCCAGCTTGTCTCATATTGAGATCAAGACTGGACCCGTTCAGTTTGGCCCATGGGCCCATTGGTGGGCCTTATTTTGATAATCTGAATTATTTAATGTGTAAAACTTATTAAGTATTATCTTTGTAAAAAATCATGTTGATCGGATATCGATAGCTATTTGATCAAATCAAATTTGTATTAAAAAAAATGAATGGTGAAAAAATAAACGGTTGATAGAATTTGGATTCGATAAAATAGTTATTAATATTCGATCAATGTAATTTTTTATAAAGATATAATACTCGACGAGTTCTATACACTAAACAGTTCGGATTATCCAAATAGGACCCAAAAATAAGTCAATGGGCCAGATTGGACGAGTCCAATCTTAATCTTCACATTAGACAAGCTGAACCCCTTTTTATTACCCAAATAAACTCAAATGCACGTGGGTTTCACTCTTGGCTGTGATATATATAGCTTTTTCATATGGCTCTCTAGTTATGTTAAATATTGGTGATGGTGTTTAAGCCTCGTTTGGGAACCCATCTTTTTAGCAAAAAAGTCAAAAAGTTAGTAAATTAGACAAAAAGTCAACAATCCATACAAAAAAGTCAAAGATTCTCTTTTCTCTCTACTTTTTGCACATCTTTTCGTAAAAAGTCAAAAAGTTATCCCAAACATACTAGTTTTTTTTAGCTTATATTTTAGCCAAATAACTAAAAAATTACTAAATTAACCTGTTCCCAAACGAGGCCTTAGTGCAAAACCACCAAAAGGGTTTGTACACCTGACAGCTCTGTTTTGGTGAATGCATACGTGGATCCTATATGCATCGCAAAATCATTTCTTGTTTAAGAAATATCCTCCCTCATCAACCACATTGGATCTCATCAATGTTATATTCATATATTCAAAAAAAAAAAAAAAAAAAAAATTCAAAATTTAAGACATACGAATTAAATTTATTGAGTCTGATTTAAATTATATAAAGTTTAAATATGTATAATTAGAGATCATCAATGGAACGAACCAGGCTTATTTAAAAAAATTAAAACCACGTTCCGCTCGCAAGCCCAAATCTTACGGGCTTATTTGGCCATTTGATTGTTTCATTTTTTCTTTTTTAATAAAATGAATTTGGTCAAAACTTTCTTATAATAAAACTTTAATGCATTAAGGGTAAGTATAAAAAAAATTTCTTGAAAAATCAAACATATACTATTATTATCAAAATATTAAACTTTAAAATAATATTAACTTTTGATGTAGATGTCAGTATTTTTTTAAAAAAAATAAAATTAGTATTTTTAAAATTCTCTCATCAAAATCTATCAAATAAGATCTAGGATGACAAAGAAATTTTTCAAAAAAAAAAAAAATTATTGTCAAAATTGATATAAACAGTAACAGTAACATGTTACTTTGTTCTGTTTGATAGTAACATATTACCCTATTTGACAATAACATATTATCTGGCAATATTGTCTACAAAAAAAAAAAAATATATATATATTTTACATTATTCTTACTCAATTACGTACTTTCTTCTTGGCGATATATTTGAAAATATTTGTGCATTTATATGTTCTGTATCTACCCCTCTTCACACATCAAAATACACAGAACACATTATATATTTAGTCTTTAGCTTGTGATATTGCTAACTCTATGACGACCAAAGGAGATAGCACACACGTCCTGGTGTTCCCTTACCCTGCGCAAGGGCACATCATGCCACTTCTGGACCTAACCCACATACTAGCTTCACGTGGACTAACAATCACCATACTTGTCACCCCCAAAAACCTCTCTCTCCTCACCCCACTTCTGTCCAAACACCCTTCCATCCACACTCTCGTCTTGCCTTTCCCTGCGCACCCTTCCCTCCCCCATGGCGTAGAGAATGCCAAAGACATGCCTTTTGTTGGCATTCGTCCTATAATACACGCCTTGGGTGAACTCTACAATCCTCTCCTACAGTGGTTCCAGAACCACCCTTCGCCGCCGGTGATCATCGTCTCCGACTTCTTATTGGGGTGGACCCACCACCTTGCTTGCCAGCTCGGTATTCGGCGATTCATGTTCTCTCCTTCTAGTGCTGTGTTCTTGTTAGTTTTTGATTCAATGTGGAGATACCAGCCGAAGAGAGGCGATCCAAATGATGAGAAGGCTTTGATCCAGTTTCCAAGAGTACCAAATTGTCCAATTTACCCTTGGTGGCAGCTCCCTGTCACGTATCGTAGCTACGTGGAAGGAGACCCTGTTTCGGAATTCATCAAAGATGGGTTTTTGTCTAATATGGCGAGTTGGGGACTCGTGGTTAACTCGTTTAATGAGTTGGAACGGGTTTATTTGGACCATCTAATGGAGATGTTGGGCCATGATCGGGTTTGGGCTGTTGGGCCGTTACTCCCTCCTGTTGATGATCAATCTGGCCTAATTGAGAGAGGTGGGTCCAGCTCTGTGCTGCCAAGCCATGTACTGGCTTGGCTTGACACGTGTGAAGATCGCACGGTTGTGTATGTGTGTTTTGGGAGTCAAGCACTGTTGACAAACAAGCAAATGGAGGAGCTAGCTCTAGGGTTGGAGAAAAGTGGGGTCAAGTTTATATGGTGCGTCAAAGAGCTCATCAAAGGAGACGTGGAGGGACAATACGGTGTGGTTCCATCTGGATTTGAAGATCGTGTGGCGAAGAGGGGACTTGTTATAAGAGAGTGGGCTCCACAGGTGTTGATTCTGAGTCACCAAGCTGTGGGTGCATTCTTGACTCACTGTGGGTGGAACTCGATCGTAGAAGGAATATTTGCTGGGGTGCCAATGCTAACTTGGCCCATGGGGTCTGACCAGTTTGTAAGTGCAAAATTGTTGGTGGATGAGCTTAGGGTAGCAACTCGGGTTTGTGAGGGTGCTGAAGCCGTTCCTAACTCTGATGAGTTAGCTCAGTCATTAGTGGATGCAGTATGCAAGAACCGGGTTGAATTGGTTCGAGTTGTAGAGTTGCGTGAGGCTGCATTGGAAGCCATTAAAGAAGGTGGAAGTTCATCCAAAAATTTGGATGATTTGATCAGGCATCTTTCGGAAGGTTATTCATGAGAAATGAATAAATACTATTAGCTATTAATTTTAAATGTCCAATCTATGTAGACTCCCCTTTTAATTGTTTTTTATAAGAATAATGTTATATGCACCAATTAGTCCCTTAATTAGTGTATATTGATGATGTGATATAATTTAAAATATTTTTTGTATTTGTAATTTATATAATAAATGAGGTCAATAATAATATTGTAATTAGTGTTAGTACACTAGTTAATATACTAATTGGTGCATATAACATTACCGTTTTTATAATAAATTAAGGAGTCTCTCCAATTTATCCGCAAATTTATTAATTGTCCGCACATGGAAGCTCACTTCTCAAAGTGAAGGTTTTTAAGGAAAAAAATAGTGTTCGTTATCACTATAAAGAGAGACAAGTAGATCCAACTACTTATATATCCAACTATGGAGCCAAGATCTGAGGCCTGTATGTATCATTGACATGCATATGCACGCCTGGTTCCAAAAGCAGAATTTGCTGATGAAAGTATCCAATCCCCAAAGCCAAAATTAATAGTGATTCAATTAATTACTCTTATAATATTACTAAACATAATATGGAAGTAAATTGTAGACTTTGAGAGTTCCAAGAGTGTTTGGGTGTTCTTGAGCTTTTCTCTGGTTTTTTTAGTGTGAGCAATTAGATCGCTGTTTGGTATTTTAAACAGATCAGTCTCTCCTATGTATATTAGAATTTGATTTAAACATATAAAAGAAAAATTGAACAAACCTTTGGAAGTAAAGGTTTCTTCGGTGATGATTTGTTGGTTGAAAAGATGAAAAAAGAACGGGTAGAAAATTTCAAAAGATAAAAAATTGAACAGTTGATAAAAAAAGTCGAACGGATAAAAAAAATTGAACAGAAAAAAATTCAATAAATAAAAAATTAAACATATAGGAATTTTAACAGATAGAAAATAATTTCAACAAAAAGTCAAATAGATATAAAAAAAGAAAAAGAAAAAGAAAAAGGTTAAGGTGTAAAAACAAAATATTGTCCAACAATTCTAACCAAATTATTTCACAAAACGTGAATCTATAATCAACAAAAAAAATATTTCTTAGACCTAATCCCTTATACCTCCTCATATTAGATTTATCAACAATTAACCCTTTTAATTATAATTTAATTTTTATTTTGAGAGACTTGAATACACTATCATATTGGGCTCATCAGACATTTAGAATTCCAATCCAATTAACTGTAAGTAAGTAATTAAAAGAAGCTCAGAATAAATACAGTGAAACAATTAATCAGAAGACTTAAGTCCACGATCGTAAAGTGGATGAACAAGTATACTACCCAGATTCAAATTTCCTAGCAGCATCTAGGGGTAGAAGCCCTTCTTGGGGCTGGGACAGTATTCTTCAAGGTCGAGAGCTCCTCAGAAAAGGTTTACGTTGGCAGGTCGGCAACGGTCACTATATTCGGTTTTGGGAAGATCATGTTGGAAAAATTAGTTTATTAGGCTTATTTTGGGCCGAATTTGAGCCCAAAATTGAGTGGGTTCCGAACGTCTTTTAGGGTGGGTCCGAAGAGGTAAAATGTTCCTTGTCACGTGGTAAGTCACACGGTGAAGACGGTTCGTCAAAACCATTTATGAGTGAATGGAAACATGACGTCGTTTTTGGGTTCGTGGAATTGAACATTTAAGTTTTAAATGTGGGTTTCTATGAGGCTTGTCCCACATTGAAACTTTAAGAGAGTTTTGTTGAGTATATAAACTCTAGCCTACAACACTTGGGTTGTGTTCAAGGGGCCCCAAGAGGCACCCTAAGTTTGTAAAAGGGAGGAGTTATGGACAAAGTAAACCTTAGCCCAAACCACCACACGCACACGCCGCCATCTAGCCGGGTGCAATTGTGGGTCAATTCTAATATTAAATTTTGAAATAAATTCAAAAGGAATTTAATTTAAATTTGAATTCAAATTTATTGTCCAAATAATTGTGCCTCTAATCTGGTCCGAATTGCCATCACACCGTCCCCTCATTATATTGGGATCGCGGTGAATCATGGTGAAAAACCAGAGAAGTTCTTAGGAACTGTATTTAAAAGATGGCAGAAGAAAATGCTATCAAAATGAGGGGAAACTAAGAAGTATAATTTAATGGCATGTGTTACAGTTGTAACAAAGAGGGACATCAAGTCAAAGATTGCCATTACAAACGTAAAGGCAAAGGAAGATCAAGTAAGAATGTTGCTAAAGCCAAAATGACCGAAATGGATAAATTTCCAATGGTGTAGATGTCATAAATCTTTCTGCAGTTGTTTCCTAGGCAAATCTTGTCGGAAATCCTAAAGAATGGTGGGTGGACACTGGTGCTACTCGCCATATCTGTGCCGACAAAAAGATGTTCACATTTTATTCTACAGTAGACAATGGTGAACAACTTTTTATGGGAAACTCCTCAAATTCCAAAGTTGAAGGACAAGGAAAGATTATACTTAAGATAACAATTGGAAAGGAACTCACTCTCAACAATGTGCTGCATGTACCGGACATTCGCAAGAATTTAGTTTCCGGATCTTTGTTGAGTAAAAATGGGTTTAGGCTGGTTTTTGAAAGTGACAAGTTTGTACTTACCAAAAACGGGATGTATGTAGGAAAATGTTACATGTCTGATGGCCTTTTCAAAATGGATGTAATGAATGTTGTACCCTCTGGTATTAATAAAAATACATCTTCTTCTTATTTGCTTGAGTCTTCAAATTTATGGCATGGTAGACTAGGACATGTTAATTATAGATCTTTGCGTAGATTAATTAATATGAAATGTTTACCTAAATTTGACATTGATTCAAATCATAAATGTGAAATTTGCGTTGAAGCAAAATTATCCAAAATTCCTTTTCATTCAATTGAAAGAAGTACGGAACCACTTAAATTAATTCATAGTGACATTTGTGATTTTAAATCAATTCAAACAAGAGGTGGGAACAAATATTTTATCACTTTTATAGATGACTATACTAAATATAGTTATGTTTATTTAATTCGAACAAATGATGAAGTTTTGAAAACTTTCATTCAATATAAGAATGAAGTTGAAAATCAACTTGGTAAGAAAATCAAGAAACTAAGAAGTGATAGAGGTGGTGAATATGAATCACCTTTAAGTGAGTTTTGTAAAGAACATGGTATAATTCATCAAACCACCGCTCCTTACTCACCTCAGCAAAATGGAATTGCTGAAAGGAAAAATAGGACTTTAAAAGAAATGATGAATGCCACGTTAATAAGTTCTGGATTATCTCAGAACTTGTGGGGGGGAGCAATACTTTCTGCTAACTATATACTTAATAAAGTACCCCGAAAGAAAATGAATCAAACACCTTATGAATTGTGGCATGGAAGAGTACCATCCTACAAATACTTAAAAGTGTGGGGGTGTTTGGTTAAAGTGGCTATTCCTAGTCCTAAAAAGACTAAGATAGGTCCTAAGACCATTGATTGCATTTTCATTGGTCATGCCAAGAATAGTAGTGCATATCGGTTTTTGATTCATATATCAGAACATTCTGAAATGCATGTAAATACTATTATTGAATCTCAGAATGTTTCTTTCTTTGAACATGTATTTCCAAATAAGACTGGACAAGAGACTAGTAACAATAAAAGATCTCATTATGCTATTACTAGTCAAGATCAAGAACATGATCAAGAACAAGAGTTAGATCAAAATGAGGAAGAGGAACTTAGGCGTAGTAAACGTGTTAGAACCTCAAAATCTTTTGGTTCAGATTTTCTAACATATTTGTTAGAAAATGAGCCTTTAACTTTTAAAGATGCTATGTCCAGTCCTGAAGCTCCTTTATGGAAAGAAGCTATCAACAGTGAAGTTGAATCCATCTTGCAAAATCACACTTGGGAATTAGTGGACTTGCCACCAGGTTGCAAACCTCTTGGGTACAAGTGGATTTTCAAAAGGAAAATGAAAGCAGATGGATTAATTGACAAATACAAGGCAAGACTTATGGTCAAAGGTTTTAGACAAAAAGAAGGTCTTGATTACTTTGACACATACTCACCAGTTACTAGAATAACATCCATTAGAATGCTAATTGCCATTGCATCTCTATACAATCTAGAAATTCATCAAATGGATGTGAAAACCGCTTAAATGGTGAGTTAGAGGAAGAAATTTACATGGAATAACTGTAAGAGTTTTCTGCTCCAAGGAAAGAAAAGAAAGTGTAAATTGGTTAAATCATTATATAGTTTAAAACAAGCGCCAAAGCAATGGCATGAGAAATTTGACAAAGCAATGATGTCAAATGGATTTAAAATTAATGAGTGTGACAAATGTGTTTACATTAAGAACACGGACAAAGGTTATGTCATTGTATGTCTTTATGTGGATAATATGCTCATCATAGGTAATAATAACGACATGATTAAAACTACCAAGAAAATGTTGAGTAAACATTTTGACATGAAAGACATGGGTATTGCTGATGTAATTCTTGGTATGAAAATTACTAAAACATCGGAAGGATATACTTTGTCACAATCTCATTACATTAAGAAAATACTTGAAAAATTTAGCAAAGATGATGATCATCTTGCTAGAACACCTGTAGATGTTAATTTGTATCTTTCTAAGAATGTACAGGAAAGTATTTCTCAATTAGAGTATGCCCAAATTATTGGAAGCTTAATGTACTTGATGAACTGCACTCGCCCGGATATAGTTTATGCAGTAAGTAAATTAAGTAGATATACGAGTAATCCGGGAGTAGAATACTGGAAAGCTATTATAAGGGTTCTAAGATATCTCCGATTCACTCGTAACATTGGGCTGAATTTTACTAGATATCCAGCAGTACTTGAAGGATACTGTGATGCAAATTGGATATCGGATACTAGAGACTCAAAGTCCACCAGTGGGTATGTCTTTACTCTCGGTGGAGCGACTGTATCTTGGAAATCTTCCAAACAGACTTGTATTGCTAGGTCTACTATGGAATCAGAATTCTTAGCTTTAGACAAAGTAGGGGAAGAAGCAGAATGGCTTCGCCACTTCCTTGAAGATATTCCAATATGGCCAAAACCGGTGCCTGCTATATGCATACATTGCGATAGTCAATCAGCAATAGGTAGAGTACAGAGTCATATGTATAACGGTAAGTCTAGACACATTCGTTGTTGACATAATACCGCAAGACAACTACTCTCTAATGGAATTATTTCCATTGAATATGTGAAGTCTAAAGACAACATAGCGGATCCACTAACCAAAGGGTTAGCAAGAGAGTTAGTTGAGAATTCATCAAGGGAAATGGGACTAAAGCCTATTAAATAAGAGTTACCACAATGGCAACCCAACCTAGTTGACTGGAGATCCCAAGATTTAGGTTCAAAGGGACAACCGAGTTGCGTATGACTTAGAAGGATCACTGCGGAGTCAAACTCCTACCCATTTCTATGATGAAATAGTGATGATTGCAGAGTTTTAGGTTAAGTAATACTTTTAATGATTTTTATATCTAGGTATACCTAGTGGAGTATGGCAGGATACTTTTCATAAGAACCACCTATATGAGTGTGAACTGGGCCGGTTCTATGAGATTTGTGAAGGGCTACAATTCTCTAGAGCACTTATGAAAGACCAGGTTGTTCAGGGCCAAAATGAACACAATAGTGAGAACTAAACTGTGTCTGGGGATATACTGTGTGAGTTCTATTGTCTTGGTTTACACAAATGGCTAAATAGTTCAAGACATCATGTCCACTGGTTAGCTAGTAAATCCGATAATGTCTCACAAGGGAAGGTTCAAAGCCAAAAGCTACCTATCCTTTGCAGAATATTTCCAATTTTTGTACTCTCTGCAATTATATCATGTTGTTGCATTTTCTCTCCATTAAATTCCATTCATGTGGGGGATTGTTGGAAAAATTGGTTTATTAGGCTTATTTTGGGCCGACTTTGAGCCCAAAATTGAGTGGACCCTGAACGTCTTTTGGAGTGGGTCCGAAGAGGTGAAGTGTTCCTCGCCGCGTGGCAAGTCACACGGTGAAGACGGTTCATCAAAACCGTTTATGAGTGAATGGGAACATGACGTCGTTTTCGGGTTCGTGGAATTGAACATTTAAGTTTTAAATGTGGGTTTCCTTGTGAGGCTTGTCCCACATTGAAACTTTAAGAGAGTTTTGTTGAGTATATAAACTCTGGCCTACAACACTTGGGTTGGGCCCCAAGGGGCACCCCAAGTTTGTAGAAGGGAGGAGTTATGGACAAAGTGAACCTTAGCCCAAACCACTACACACGCGCGCACGCCGCCGTCGGTCCGGGCGCGGGTGTGGGTTGTGGGTCGGTTCTAATATTAATTTTTTCAACAAAATTCTTTTGAATTTATTTCAAAAATTATTGCAGGAATTTAATTTAAATTTGAATTCAAATTTATTGTCCAAATAATTGTGCCTCTAATCTGGTCCGAATTCCATTTTTTCCCATCTATTAAACAGTTAGTAAACTGCCTAGACAGTTTTGAAACTGTCCAGCAGTGCTACAAATTTGTCCAGGTTTGATCTATATCTGTTCATAGCAGTTGTGCATCTATTAGGCAGTTTCAACAATAGATTCAAAATTGCAGTTACAGATTCAAATCAAATCTGTCCGAAACAGTGCAACAGTTCTGTTTGAATTTTATACCTGTTTGGACAGGAATTCTTTGGCTATATATACCTACTGTTCCAGTAGTCTTTCGATATGGAAAAAAACAGTCTGCAACTTTCATATTGCTGTCCTAAATTCTGCACTTTTGCATTACTCTTCATATATATATTTAGGAATAAATATTTAGAGAGTTAGAACACAGGTTTGGTTCACTGAACAATTTTTTTTGGAGTGCTACTACAAAGTGGTTAAGATCATTGTATCTCGATATAGATGCCACTCAACTATAAGCACCGTGAAGGGCTTAATTTGTCTTAAGACAGAGTGTCTCACACTCGACTTGGTCTTTTATTTTTAATTCGGTTCAATAAATAAATTATGGTACGTTATTTATTTATTTTGTTTGAATTAGTTTCAATTTATTTTACTTACACAGAAGATTGTTCCAACAGATCAGTGGGTACCACACTCTAGGAATTTTCGAGTTCACACACCTAAACCTAGGGACTGTTAGTTGCAGATGGTGGGTGAAGTGATTCATTACTTTCGAAAGGGCTGGAATTTCCGAAAGTTGCGAGCTTTGGTGGAAGAAGTGGAGTCCAAAGCCATTTCTGCTATACTAATTTCTTTGGTTGGCCATGAAGACTTTGTTGTTTGGCACTACACAAAATCGGGTATTTATGAAGTTCGAAGCGGTTATCAGTTAGCTCTTGAGGATCACCATCTCAGGGGTAACTCTAGTGCCTCGTCCTCGACCCAACCTCCTAAACATTTTTGGAAATTAATTTGGGCACTCCATGTTCCACCAAAGATTCGCAATTTCTGGTGGCGGGTCTGTTGCAACAAGTTAGCCACCGAAGACAACCTTTATCATCGTCGCTGTGCCACATCTCCATCATGTCCTATATGCGGGTCACACTTAAACGATTAAACATCTACTTTTTCATTGCAATTGGACCAAAGCAGTCTGGTTTGGGTCTGATTTAGGTTTCTTATCAAGCATTGGTGTCACCTCCTCTACACGAGCCTGGACTGTTTCTTTCTTTGAGCACTGCACCAATGATAAAGAAAGGAAAGACAGAGTAGGCAAGGCTGTAGTTGTGGGTTGGTTTATCTGGAAAGCTCGTAATGACTGGGTTTTCAATCATTCGCCAATAGAACCCCTGCAAGTGGTTCGGCAAGCAGTGTCCCTTTGGAGGGAAGTTTACCGCCATGGTGTTCAAGAGGAAGTCTTTCCCTCAACGAGCACTCAGCCCATTCAGTCCCACCCTTTCTGGCATCCGTCTCACCGAGGCTTTCTTAAGGCAAACTGTGATGCCAGCTTCACCTCAGATGGGAGGACAGCCTCCATTGCGGTTATCTTACGAGATTAGAAGGGTACTTTAGTTGATGGCAGGGTTTGCTTAGTCCATACTTTTTCAGTCTTGCAAGGTGAAGCCATGGCAGCTAGACTTGCGTGCGTTCTTATTCAAGCCCTTGCTCTTTCACATGTCCAAGTGGAAAGTGATAACAAATCAGTGATTGAGTTGAGTACAATGGAGTTGGTTCCCCCATGGGACTGTCGAGTTTGCATTCTGGACATCCGCTCAATGGGATTGGGAACCTCTTTCTCTCTCTCTTGGACTCTCAAAGTCGCTAATGGTGTTGCTCACTGGATTGCTTCCACTTATTTACGAGGTGCTCTACCTTTGGGATGGGTTAGCTCTCCCCCCTCTCCTTTGAAGAATCTGTTAAATTTTGATGTTTTGTAATCACTTCAGGTTTTACCGGTTTAAAAAAAAATAAAAAAATAAATAAATATGAGTTCAGATCCTCTACTTGGTCTCTTTCCTTATCTCCTTATTTGCAATGGTGGAAATACATTCCAAGATGATTCAATGGTCTAGATCTGACAATTTTAAAAAAAATAATAATAATAAATAAAAACAAATTGAAATAGCCAATCTAGACATTGGATTATCTTGAGGTGCATTTTCACCATTACAAATAGGGAGGCAAGAAGAGACCAAGGAGAGAATCTCAACTGGAACAATACTGTTGGGATGTTTGTAATGACTCGGATTTTAATTCACATTGATTGATGTAAAGTGGTGCTCGCCACCTTAAAACTTGTATGGTTGTCGGACTCTTGATATTGATGGGTTGACAAGTGAACTTTAAATATTATAATTGAGGACCCTTGGGTGATGTTTGGAACCTTGATTGAAGCCTTAACAAGGTATTTAGGTAAGATTAGATAAAAGCCCCAAGTTTGAGTTTGAGTTTAAGTTTTGACCAACCTTCACTCTTTTGCCCTTTTCTCCTTCTACACTTTGAATTTGGAGGTGAGGCCGAACCATTGGAAAGCCTGTTTCGGGCTTCAATTTGGACACAAGAACAACCTAAAACGGAGTCCTAACGATAGAGTTACACCTATTTGAATTTTGAATTTATGTTGGAAGCATGCTCGAGCGAGCTTTTATTCACTCGAGCGAAGAGTGCGTTTTCCGTAAAACGAGAGCTTCTTTTCCATGCTCGAGCCAAGCTTCCTTCGCTCGAGCGACCAGGCTGCTAACATACATTATAAAGTGATATTTTGGCCCAAAAAACTTTAGTTTTTCATCATCTTTTCCTCTCCCCTCCTCCATATCCGAAAACCTAGCCCCCAAAACTTTGATTTCATCCATTCTTACCAACAAATCCACCATGGATCTTGCATCAAGATTGAAGAACAAGCAAGGATCAAGGCTTTGACCGATTATTTTGGGGATTTCATTGAAGTTTGAAGATGGGTCTTTACTCTTAGCTTCCAATCTTGAGGTAGGGGTCCTAGTTCTTCTTCAATGCTTGCATTAATAGATAAATTTGTGGTATTTTGACTATATAAATGCAAAATCTACATTTTGAGCATATAGTGTTAAATCATGAAATTTTGGGGTTTAGGGTTTGAAATGTTGGGGTTCAATTGTGGGATAAGATTGTGGATTATGAATCTTTGGTGTATAATCAATAGGAAAATTGAAATAAAAAGTAGTAGTGTGAGAAGTTTTGATTTTCTTGAAAGTATTGATTTTTCTTGAAAACCCTAGGTTGATTCTTGATGGTAATTAATGATTTTGCCCAAATTGAAAGTAGAATCATGAAATTGAGATTTTGAATTGTATATATACAAGTTTAATTGAATTTTGGAAGTGTTTGAAAATTATGTTAAAAATTAGCGATAAAACCTTTATTATGGACATTGTAAATCATGCTACAATATGAAATGACTTTGGAGAAAAGATGTGTTAATGATATAGATGATATAAACTTAGTTATGGAATGTTGAAAGGATTCAAGAATTTATCTTGAATTATGTTGAAATTGCAAATAATGTTGTTGAATTAAGTTGTGTTGAATAATGTTGGATTGAATAGTGTTGAACTATGATGAATTGTGTTTGAATCATGTTGAATTGTGTTAAGTGTGTTGAGTTTGGGTTAGGTTGGGTTGTGTTGGGTTTTGATGAGTTATGTTGAGTTGAGTTGTGATGAGTTGTGTTGAGTTAAGTTATGTTGGGTTGTGTCGAGTTAGGTTGAGTTGTGTTGGGTGGTGTTGTGTTGGTACCCGTGCGGGGAGTTAAAAAAGGTTTTTGGGGGCTCACGTCCCGCCGTATAGTAGTCGGCAAATGTGGGGGTCGTTTTGAATTAAAGGTGCCCAATTGCCCTGTCTAGGCTTATCGCTGGACGAATGTGGAAAAATATTTTTGGATATCCACACAGTCTTGCCGTATATTAGCCGGCGAAAGTGGAAAAAATGATTTTTGGGTGCCACATAGTCCTGCTGTATGGTAGCCGGCAAAAGTGGAAAAAAAAAAGAATGGTTTACGAAAATGTTTTGGGTGCCCACATCTTGCCGTATAGTAGCCGGCAAATGTGGGGGGTGGTTTTTAAAAAAAAAAAGTTGAAAAATGGTTTTTGGAGAAATATGGTATTATTTTTTTTTGAAAGAAAATAGTTTTGGAGAAAATAGTTTTTGGGAGTTCACTTCCCGCCGTATAGTAGTCGGCGAAAGGTGGAAAGTGTTATGAATTTGGTGTCCGCTATCTCGCCGTAGTAAGTCGGCAAAAGCTGGATTGTGTTGAGCTATGTGTTGAGAAGTGTGCTGAGTTGATGATGTTATTTGTGACTTGTGTTGAATTTGTGAAATTACATATTGATGTGTAATTTGGTTTAAAGAGGAAATGTGCATAGGCATTATTTGTAAAGAACGGAAACCAAAAATGGATATGAAGATTAAAGACTATGATGGTAAACTTAATGAAATAGTTGTGTTAATAGAAGTAAATTGTGAGTGTTGTTCTGTAATTAAATAAATGATTGAATTGAAAGGGGTTTATTAATATTGTGTTATGTTGAAATGAAACTTTGCAGGTGTAATTAACGGTGTAAATTGAGTATAGGAGAATTGTTGGTGAGTTAAAGAGGAACCTGAACTTGAAGTTATGGGGATTTAAATTAAAAATAAAGAGTATAAAAGAAGAATGAAAGGAAAAGAAGAGTATTAAAAATGGAAAATTAAATAAGAAATATCTTGGGAATTGGTTAATAACTTTTAAATGATGTTGTTTCTTAAATATGTTTGTTTCACAAGGATCTATGGTTTTCTAAAGTTAAGGGATGATTTTTGATGGCTGAAGGTTTTTTTTTCTTAAAAGTGTTCAAATAATTTTTGAGAAAATGTACTCTACTTATGATATTTTGAAATTATAAAACGTCACTCTACTATATGGTATCACCCTGCATGCATGATCATCTCTATCTCAGGTGTTAGTTATTGATTGAGAACTATGAGATTCCTACTGGGCATTTGTGCTCACCCCGTTGTTGTTTTATCTTTTTACAGGAAGAAAGTTTGGATTATTTGATTGAAGATTTATGGAGTTCTTGAGTCCCTTTATATAACTTCATAGTAGATGTAAAGAAAATGAATTTTGTATTTGTATTTATTTATTTGTAGCACAGTAGGAGACTGGCATGTATTGTTGTCATTGTAATATCCATTGAGAGAGAGTGAACATGTATCATTGTATTTCTATTACTCAAGTGTAATAGATATTTGTATATGTATGAAAAAAAAAAATGGACCTAAATTTACAAGTTTTGGTAATGTTTTTGAGTAATTAAAAATTCGGGGCGTGACAATGTTCTTGCTGGATAATTCTATTAATATAGAAGTTACTTTTATGCCATATTCTAAAGTAAACGTCTAACAAATAAAAATTGTGTAATATATTGAAATTATCAAAGTAAAATACTTTTTTACAATTGTTTTAAAAGGCCAACAAAAAAATTTGGGATTTGATTTTTTGTTGGCCTTTTTTCCTCTTTAATGAGTTTTGTTTTTGTTAGGTCCCTTAGTCTTGTCAATCCCACAAACAAACTTGAGTTATTAATTTGTAAATTTCTTTCGTTAGATATTCGCTTCGAGCGAAGGAGTCCTCGCTCAAGCAAAGGCTGTGTCTGCAAAACACCTAAGAAGGATGAATGTACGCTCGAGCGCAGGTAGCGTGGCTCGAGCACGCTTCACAGCCCCAGTTTTCTATAAATACTAGTTTTAGTCCAAAACTAGGATTACATTTTAAGATCTACTTTAAGGTTTTCTGAGGTTTTCTTTTGGAGTTTTTTTGTGAGTTTTCCTTGATGATTTGAGTGAGTATTAAACTCATGTATTGATAAGCACATATCAAGGAGGTTGATTGGTTATATTCAAGAGTGTTCTTCTTCGGTGGAATCCGGAGATTCAAGCGTAGAGTTTCAAAGGAGTTTGATACTATGCGTAGTCGTTGATTTGACAATAGAAGTTGTGGATTCAACTTCAGTCTAATCAATTCTGAGACGAAGGTTGCGGTGAAAGATATACAGAAGATTTGAAGACAAATTGGAAGCGTTTGGGTAATTTGTTTGTTATCTTTGTAATCTTTCTTTTTTCAGTAGTGGATTGATTAGTGGCGTTTTGCCTATGGTTTTTTGATCACAATTGAAGGTGTTTCAATTGTGGTTTTTCCACGTAAAAATTGTTTGTGTCAATTTATTGTTTTTCGAAAACAACAATCTAAATCACTTTCGTAAGTGCTTGATGATTTAGATTGTGTGTTTTAAATGATTGGGAGTTGGAGTAATTAAATCTTGATCTAATCATGAATCATTTAGGATTTTCAATTGGTATCAGAGCAAGTCACTCTTCATTTTTATCAAAACTATAGGAGTGTGATTTTGTGTGATTGGTGATATGGATTCAATTCGTGACGGTAACTCGACCCATAGACCTCTGTTACTTGATGGTACAAACTATTCTTATTGGAAAGCTTGTATGAGAGCGTTTTTAAAATCCATCGATGAGAAAGTTTGGCACTGTGTGATCTATGGGTGGAATGAACCTATTGTCACCATTGATGGTATTGATATTCCCAAACCTCTTGATAAATGGGACACAACCGATTATCAAAACTCAAGTTGGAACAGTAAGGCTCCCAATTCCCTTTTTTGCTCACACACTTGAAAAGTTTTGCCGATTTGCACGTGTGAGGTAGCAAAAGAGGCATGGGACATTCTTGAAATGATTCACGAAGGTACTACTTCTGTTAAAAGGTCAAAACTTTAACGTCTCACTTCTGCCTTTGAAACCCTTTTTATGCGTGATGATGAGACGTTTGATGATTTCTACGCTAAACTTAGTGACATCGTGAATTCCTATTTCATAAAGTTGTTGGAAAAATTTTGAGAGCTTTACCCGAGAAGTTCCAATCAAAAGTGACAGCGATTGAGGAGGCTCAGAATGTTGATACCCTCAAGCTTGATCAGTTGGTTGGAAACTTGCAGACTTATGAAACCCACCAGATTTCTAAGAAAAACAAAAAGATAGTGTGGCTTTCACTAGTGCTCATGAGACTGCAAAAACCCCGGAGACTGAGTTTGATTTAGAGTCTGAGATGACTGCTATGTTTACTAAACAGTTCAAAAAAAATTTAAAGAAAAAGAAGCCTAATTTCAGAGACCCTATTTCAAAAGACAAGAGTAATGATAAACCCAAAACTTTTCCACCGAAACTTGCTCCAAAACTAAAAAAAATATTGTAAAGGGCAAGGGGTCAAGTGTTATGAATGTCAAGGGTTTGGACATATTGCCCTTGAATGTCCTTCAAAAAGAATCTAAGAAAGTCTACACAAGGACTTGGGATGATGAAAGCGGGTTGGGGAAAGAACCCGAAGAAACTAAATCTAGTGAAGATGGGGATAATGCTTTCATGGCATTTTGGTCCACTTTCACTCAACCTCTTCCGAAGCCAATGGAACTTGCTCGTGGTCAAAATTTGCATCATGCTCCCACCTTTGATGGGAGTAATTACTTATATTGGAAGATCAGAATGAGGGCGTTTCTGAGAGCTTTCGACCCAGAAAGCTGGCAAGCCATTGAAGAGGATGCTGATAGTGCTGACAATCCGAGCAATTAGAGAGTTCGACACAATTGTGGAGCAATTTATGAAGAACAAGAATAAAGTTGCTCATCGCACAAGGGCTAAAGATGCATGGGACATTCGAGCCAATTTCATGAAAGAGGAGATTCATCTTCACCACCATCTATCACCTTTCTTGCCTTAGTTACTCAATTGGATGAGGTCAAGGAGAATGAGAAGCAGAAAGAAGATGATGAAACATCAGAAGACAATGATGAGATTAATGGTGATGATCTACAACAAGCTTACGAAAAGCTTTACGATAAATCTCTGAATTTGTCCAAGATCAATGATAAACTCACTCTTAAGCTCAAATCATGTGAAAGCGAGAATGTCAAGCTAAAAGGAGAACTTGTAACAACAAAGGTAATGTCATCAAGATCTCTAGTGACAAAAAGACCTATGTGGGAAACTTCTATCCTGTGAAACTGAAAGGAATGAACTCCTGAAAGTGTATTCCACATATGAAGAGAAGCTTGAAAGCCTTGAGATGTCACAAGCTACATTGGAAGAGAGGGTTTGTCATAAAGATAAAGAACTCCGAATTGCTAGAGCCACAATTGCCATGTGGAACAAAGATTTCAAATCATTAGAAGACATCCTCGGGTCGCAACAAATGGGTTGTGACAAAAGTGGGCTAGGCTATGGTAATGCGACAGCTCACAAGGGACGGGCCTCTACATCACATGACCTGAAGACTTAAGCAAAGGGAAAGTTGAAGGTACACCAGGGTGATCCCTCTCTTTATCTACCTAAAGGGGGTAAAATCAACAAAAGGGAGGTAAAACCTATTTTTATTTGTCATCATTGTGGTAGGTATGACCATATTCGTCCTTATTACTTTGAATTGTTTGGTAAGGTGTCTCAAAAGGGTAGAAATTCAAATATTTTTTGGGTTAGGAGACAACCTTACATGTCTAGGCGGAACACCAAGATACATATGAGTGTTCACAACGCCAAGACATTTACCAAGACCGCTAGACCTGATTTTGTTAAGACCAAAAAGATTTGGGTGAGAAAAGAAGATTTGACTTGTTTAGTTGTTCACACTGCTCTAAAAGCACGTGACTCACACACGTGGTATCTTGATAGTGGGTGCTCTCATCACATGTCAGGTGACAATTCGTACTTCACCTCCCTTGAAAAATATGAAGGTGGAATTGTTACCTTTGGAGATGGTGGCACTTCTAGAGTCATTGGTAAGGGCTCTATAAGTGTAGTTGGTCTTCCCAAGCTTGAAAATGCATTACTTGTTGATGGTCTTAAAGAAAATCTTTTGAGCATCAGTAAAATATGTGATTCCCACCATGAAGTATTGTTTTCAAAAAATAAATGTGAAATTTAGGATAAAAAGGGAAATACTGTCTTGCATGGGGTTCGCACATCTGATAACTGTTATGGGATTATTACTACTAATGATCTCACTTGTCACTCAGCCATTATAAGTAACATTGATATGTAGCATCAAAGATTAGGTCATATGAATTTCAAAGACCTAACTAAGATAGCCAACAAAGAGCTTGCGAGAGGCGTACCTAAACTGGGTAAGAATCTGAATCATGTGTGTGGACCATGTCAACTTGGGAAGCAAACCTGTGCCCTTCATAAAAAGGTGAACAACTTTACAACCAAACGTTCTCTTGAATTGGTTCATATGGATTTTATGGGACCCACTCGCACTGAAAGCATTAGAAGTAAAAGATACATTTTTTTAACTGTTGATGATTTTACTCGATTTTCGTGGGTAAATTTTTTAAGGGAAAAATCTGATACGTTTGATGCTTTCGTGCCTTAGTCCTTAAAATCCAAAATGAACATGGTGTTTCCATTGGGCATATCATAAGAATCCAAACTGATCATGGTCGTGAGTTTGAAAACAATTCGTTTTCAGATTTTTGTGATATGCGTGGAATTAAACATGAATTTTCTGCACCTATTACTCCACAACAAAATAGAGTGGTTGAGAGGAAGAACATGGTTGTTCAAGAGATGGATAGGGTCATGCTCCTTAGTAAGAAACTTCCTCCAAAGTTTAGGAAGCCCTAAATCATTGCTTATGTCAGAAATCGTGTATTTAAGGCCCGACACTTTACAAACTCCACATGAATTGTGGAAGGGATTGAAACCTAATGTAAAATACTTTAAAACTTTTAGGAGTAAGTGTTACATTTTCAAAGATAGAGAGCCTTTGGGCAAATTTGACTCCCGAAGTGATGAAGGTATTTTTCTAGGGTATTCAACCACTAGTAGGGCTTTTCGAGTCTATAACCTGCGAACTTCTTCTTTAATGGAATTAATCAATGTGGTTATAGATGACACAAGTTTCCCTACTCCAACAACAAATGAGGATGAAAATGGTGAGTCTCCAATCTTGGATACTGAACCACAAAGTCAAAGAGAAGCTGAGGTCCAAGCATAAGAAGTTGATATAACACCATCTTCTTAGGTAAGTCAGAGTCCAAAGAGTGGATAGAGAGACACCACTTCTAATGCTTCTGTCACCACAAGTCTTGAGTTCAAACCATTAGCAAGGGTGAAACTGAATCATCCAGCTCAACAGGTGATTGGAAGTGTATCGGATCGAATGAAAACCCGAAGACAAATTCGGGATGAGGTATCTCATATGTGTTATGTTTCATTAATTGAACCTAAGAATATTAAAGAGGCCTTACTAGATGATAGTTGGGTCAATACTATGCATGAAGAATTAGGTCAATTTGAACGTAACAATGTTTGGACTCTAGTTCCCAGACCTAGAGACATGAATGTGATAGGTACCAAGTGAATCTTTAAAAATAAATCTGATGAGAATGGTATTGTGGTTAGAAATAAAGCCAGGTTAGTTGCTCAAGGCTACACACAAGTAGAGGGTATTGACTATGATGAGACGTTTGCCCCAATTGCACGTCTCGAATTTATTCGTATTTTACTTGGTGTTGTATGTTTTCTTGGTTTCAAATTGTATCAAATGGATGTGAAAAGTGCCTTTCTGAATGGGTACTTGAAAGAAAAGGCTTATGTTGAGCAACCAAAACGGTTTGAGGACCTTAAATGTCCAAACCATATCTACAAGTTAGACAAGGCTTTGTATGGTTGAAACAAGCCCCTCGGGCTTGGTATGATAGACTTACTACATTTCTTCTTGATAATGACTTTCAAAGGGGTAGCGTGAATAAGACTTTATTTGTGAAATATACTAAGTTTTATATTCTTGCTGCTCAGATTTATGTTGATGATATTGTGTTTGGATCCACTGCTGATCATCTTGTGAAATATTTTTTGGATTACATGACATATGAGTTTGAGATGAGTATGATGGGAGAGTTGTCTTGTTTCTTGGGTCTTCAAATTAAACAATCTCCTTCTGGGATGTTTGTTTCTTAGACCAAGTATGCCAAAAATCTTGTGATGTTTGTTTCTTAGACCAAGTATGCCAAAAATCTTGTGTCAAAGTTCGGTCTTGAGTTTGCCAAACATGCACGCACTCCCATGAGCACCAGTCTTCACCTCTCTAAAGATTCTTCTGGAATTGATGTTGATCCTACCCTTTATAAGAGTATGATAGGGAGTCTTCTTTATCTCACAACCAATCGTCCTGATATTGCTTTCAATGTAGATGTTTGTGCCCGTTACCAACCTAGTCCTAAAGAGTCTCATCTTCTTGCAGTCAAACGCATCATATTAAATATGTTAATGGGACATTGGGGTATGGGATTTGGTTTTCTACTGATACTACAGCTAAAATTACTGGTTTTTCTGATGCCGACTGGGCAGGGTGTGCTGATGATAGGAAGAGTACATCCGGGGGGTGCTTTTACCTTGGAAATAATTTGGTTTCCTAGTATAGTAAAAAGCAAAATGCCATCTCTCTTTCAACTACTGAGGCTGAGTATATTGCTGTAGGGAGTTGTTGTGCATAAATGCTGTGGATGAAGTAAATGCTTCATGATTATGGGATAGATCAGAACACTCTCACTCTTTTCTGTGATAACACAAGTGCCATAAACATTTCAAAAAATCCTGTCCAACACTCTCGCACCAAACACATTGACATTCGTCATCATTTTATTCGAGAGTTAGTGGAAGAGGGCCTTGTTGTTCTTGAACATGTACCCATTGAGCATCAAAAAGCTGATATTTTTACAAAACCCCTTGATCTTCTTCGGTTTGAGTTCCTTAGAAAGACCTTGGGTGTAGTCACTACGTTGTTACTTGTTTCTTGAGTGGGTGTGAGTGTTTGGCTTTATATGTACTTAGATGCTATAATCTCATCGCTATTGATTCCTCGCCATCTTTGCATCTAAAAATATATGAACATTGCTCATGTTGCTTACAAGATCTCATTCCTTTGTTCATAGCTCATTCTGAATGCCCATGCTCATTAACTTCATGATCTCATTCTGTACATATTCTTGAGATAAACTGTTACAAGGGTTTCTACACAAGTGATCATAGTTCTTATGGACCACTAATAGTGTTACTTGTACTTTTTTTTAGAGGACTTGACCTATACTAGTAGATCATGGGTGATGTTGAGTGTCTTAACCATCTACCATCATTTTTCTCTTCACTTCCACTTCTTCCTCGCCATTGAAGTCCCGCATTAGGAAAAGGCTACTTCAGAGGCACCAACCAATCCATCCTTTTTGATTTCATTCTTCTCTAGTTTGGTCTGCATAATCTTGAGCGTGTATGCGACCAGTGAGTGCCCACAAGAAAGAAAGGTTGAAAAAAAAAAAGAAAAAAAAAAGAGAAAAAAGAGGGACTCATTGATTGAGGGGGAGCCTCCGCGTTTACTCAACAAATACCCTGTGATTTCTAGTGGTTTGACTTTTCTCTGTGATGTTTAGTTACTCTTGTCGGAGGTCTAGCTATCCGATCACTACGAGGATTAACTCTGGCTTTGTGGCCTCTCAAGGATTGTACATACACACTTTCATTCTGTGAGCTCTCATGTTGGTTTTTGAGTTATAAATTCTCATGTAGCTTATGTTCATTGATTTGAATTTATCTAATTTGCTCATGATTATTCTTCTTATTGTGTTAATTGCAAGTATACGGGTTTCATGGTTTGTAGATTATTTCATCTTAGTATCACCTTCAAGCTATTATGCTCACTTACTTATGTTTCAGGTTCCACTTCATAGTGTGAGTAGTATGTTCAGTGCTCAGAATGTTTTGTTTTGTTTTTTCCTTCTTCGCTCAAGTGAAGGATTTCTCACTCGAGCGTACTTCTGCTGATGGCTTAGATCTGAGAGCATGCTTTTTAGGCCCGAGTGACAAGTTCTTGGCTCGAGCGACTTTGTGCGCATAAGTGTCTTAGCTCGAGTGAGAGAGTCTTTGCTCGAGCGACCTGTCATGGTTTAAATACTGTTATTGCGTCTCTTCACTTCAGTTTTGCCCCTTTTGCTTCGATTGTTGTCTCTATCACTCTCATTGGGCGATTTCACTTCCATTTGTGTTCTTCCCTTGGGTTTCACTCATTTTTTGAGGCATATCTCTTCATCTATCTAGCATTGTCATTTTTGGTAAGTTTTTTTTTTTCTCTTTTTTTCTTACTCGTCCTCAGTGTGTCTTAGTGTCTTCTCTGTTTTGTCCATAATGTTTAGGGTTCCTCTTTGTTGATTTTGGTTATTTTATAATGTTTTAGTATCTCTCTATTGCATCTTGCTTTACTGATTTGGAACATTTTTGCTAGTTTTTTTGTTAGGGTTTCAATTGGGGTTTTATTTCTTTATTTTATTTTATTTTTGTTTGTCCTGTGTTTTCATATACTAATCTATGGGTCTAAATGAATTGCATTGGTGTTGATTCTCCTCATCTACTGTTCATTTCTTTCTCTAAATTGCTACATTTGTGCTTGTTGGTATTTGACCTAGCTCTGTGTTTCATGACCATTAATATTCTGCTAAAGTTTTGTGTTTTATTTTTCTAACCATATTGGTCTAATGGTTGATGGTTACTTCTATTTTTTCTTTGGGGGTTCTCATGTTTTCTTTGGTTATCTGTGTTGTGATTTGGTGGGTAAATTCGCCTTATCTTTGTGGGTTGGTCACCATGGGCGAGCCTTTAAAACGCCAGAATCAACTGCTTTCCGCCCAATTTCAACACTGAAAAATTTGAATCCAAGGAAAAATCCAAATTGTTTAGGGAATTTTTTGCCTCTAGGAAAGTCCATCTTGAAAGGAATGTCCTTTTTAGTGCGTTTGAGTTGCTCCCCATTTGTTCGTTGTTTGATTCCTTAGGGTGATCAACTGCTTTTTTCTCGTGGCCTCAAAATCTCTGCTTGGTCCGTGAGTTTTATTGTAATATGCATTCTATCCGCAAGGAACTTCGCTCTCATTTGGCATTTGGGTTAGAAGAAGTCCATAGTCATCATCGATGATGTTTTTCTATTGTTTCTTGATCTTCCGTAAGTCCGTGATTTTCATTATCCTTTTCTCACCGCAGCGGTGTTGACTTTGATCGAAGTTTCCATTGAACTTTGTGGCACTCTCCGGACTTGATTGCCGGGTGCTCATTCAACAAAATGAGCACTCATTTCGCTCCTCGTTCGCTTCTTAACATCATTGTCTGCGTGCTAATATTCATGTGACCACTCATTCCTCTCACATTACCCAAGATCGTGGGTATGTGTTATATTGCATTGATCATCGCTACCCATTGACCTACCCGCGATGATTGTCACCAAAATGATCTCTTTTTGAGGGACGAAGTCCTTAGGTCTTCCTTATGGTTGCTTTCACTAGATTCCTCACTTCTCTTGGTGTCCCCGTCTTTAAGGATGACGAATTTGCCTCTCCTGTTAAACCCATTACCAAGTTGACCGTGTCTCAAAGTCAAGCTCATATTCAGGGGGGTCCATCAGAGTCGGTACTGATACAGGTGATGATCCTTTAGCTGAGGAGGCTAAGTATGATGCAGCCGCTGCTGGTGCACTAGAGATGCTTGAGATGCGTCTGCGTTCATTTCGTGGCTAGCTACAGCAGTTCTAGCAGTCGGTCATACATCGACTTGATCTGTTGGGTGCTCGCCTGGATACACTGGATGGTCGTCTCGATCAGCAGAGCACCATGCTAGCCCAGATTCTTTCCTTGCTCCAGATGTAACAGCCACCTCCACCAGACTCTTAGTTTTTGACCGTATTTGGACTATGGTTTTTTTTGGACAGTTTTTGTTATTTTCTTGGACAGTTTTTATTATGGTCTGTATATAACTATTTCTTTTGTCTATCCCGGACAAAAAAGGGAAGTATTGGTTAATTTTTGGGGGGTATATATGGGATATCTGATATATGGGATATATGTTGATTTTGCAGGCAGCACTGAACTAGTTTTTTTATGGGATATTTGATATATTGGGATCTATTGATGTTGATAATTGAGTTTTGCATACTAATTGTGGTTTTTTGTAGACTGGAGACGGGACTTCATTCTGATTTATTATGTCTTGATGGTTTCTTATTTTTAATAAGTATTCTCTATTTCTATGTTTTGCAGATTTCTATCAAGTTGTTTTGATAGTTGTTTTGTTTTTCATTGAGTTGGTTTGTTTAGTTAGTACATTTGTTTTCTAGGAAATTGTGTTAGAAAGTTTTTTCTGGGAATTGACAAAGGGGGAAATTGTTAGATCCCTTAGTCTTGTCAATCCTATGAACAAACTTGAGTTATTGAGTTGTAAATTTTTTTTTGCTTTTGTATTGCTCGCCGAGCGAAAAAGTCGCTATTCAAAAACCTTAAAAGGATGAATGTACGCTTGAGCGCAGGTAGCGTGGCTCGAGCGGTTTACTTATGGAAAACATGCGAGATAAGTTCTCGCCGAGCGAGAGAGTCTTCGCTGAGCGAAGCCATAATCTAGTTTTCAATAAATAGTAGTTTTAGTCCAAAACAAGAATTACATTTTGAGATCTACTTTAAGGTTTTCTGAGGCTTTCTTTTGGAGTTTTTTTTGTGAGTTTTCCTTGATGATTTGAGTGAGTATTAAACTCATGTATTGATAAGCACATATCAAGGAGGTTGATTGGTTATATTCAAGAGTGTTTTTCTTTGGTGAATCTGGAGATTCAAGCGTAAAGTTTCAAAGGAGTTTGATATTGTGCGTAGTCGTTGATTTGACAATAAAAGTTGTAGATTCAACTTCAGTCTAATCAATTCCGAGACGAAGGTTGCAGTGAAAGATATATAGAAGATTTGAAGACAAATTGGAAGCGTTTGGGTAATTTGTTTGTTATCTTTGTAATCTTTCTTTTTTCAGTAGTGGATTGATTAGTGGCGTTTTGCTCGTGATTTTTTGATCACAATTAAAGGTGCTTCAATTGTGATTTTTCCACGTAAAAATCATTTGTATCGATTTATTATTTTTCGAAAACAACAATCTAAATCACTTTCGTAAGTGGTTGATGATTTAAATTGTGTATTTTAAATGATTGGGAATTGGAGTAATTAAATTTTAATCTAATCACGAATCACTTAGGGTGTGTTTGGTAACGTTCGTTTTAGCTTTATATTTACAAAAATTTTATAAACCGGTTTTTGTTTATTTTTATTTATTTTAGAAAACATAAACTACAAACGCTGTATAATTGACAAAATGTTTAAAAATTTTAAAAATATAAAAAGAGTGAAAATGGCAAGTGGTAAGAAGGTGGTGGAAAGTGGCGACAAAGTGGTGGGTGGTGGTGGTTGGGTGGATTTATGGCGTAGTAGTGGTCTTGGGTGGGTGTGAAGGGGTGGTGGCGGTGGGTGGCGGATGGCGTGGTGGTGATGGGTAGTGGTGGTGGGTGGTGGGTGGTGATAGTGGATGAGTGGGTGGCGGTGTGGTGGGTGGTAGCAGTGGGTGGTAGTGATGGTGGTGGCGGGTGGTGGTGGTGATGGGTGGATGGGTGTGGTGGTGGCGATGGTGGCAGGTGGGCGGTGGCGCGCGCGTGGTGGTGGTGGTGGCGGTGGGTGGCGGTGGTGGTGGTGGTGGGTGGTTGGTGATGGTGGTGGCAAGTGGTGGCGGTGGTGGTGGTGGGCGGTGGATGGTAGTGGCGGGTGGTGGCGGGCGGTGGATGGTAGTGGTGGATGGTAATGGTGGAGGTGGCGGGTGGGGGGTGCAAGTGGGTGGTGAGTGGTGGTGGGAAGAGGTGGTGGGGGGTGGGTGGTGGTGACAAGACGTAGGAAAATGGTGGTGGGTGGTAGCTAGCTAGTGTTGGGTGATAAAAAAAAAAAAAAAAAACTGAAAACTCAAAATGGAAACATATTTTTTGTGTTTTCATTTTTTGGCTAAATTTATAAACTGAGACCACTGATTTATAAATCAAAAAGTTTACTAAATAAGTTTTTATTTGAGTTTTTTAAATTTTTGTAAATATAAACAAAAAGCTGAAAACGTAAGTGTTACCAAACGACACCTTAAAATTTTCAGTTTTGTTTGTTTTATTTTTTTTTTAAAACTATAGATTGTCGAGTTTTACTTGAATAGATGAGCTAGAAAAGTAAACATATTTAAAAAATAAATAAATCGAAGAAAGTCTAGAAAAGCCAAAACAAATGCCGAAAATAGTTGATTTTTTGAATTTTTTTAGGCTTTTTTTTTTTTTTTGATTTTTTGAATTTTTTTAGGCTTTTTTTGTTTTGTTTTTGTTTTCCTTTAGCATTTTTTTTTTTTGATTTTTTTTTACTTTTATGGTCTGTATAAGACAAACCTGAAAAATAAATTTTTTTCACATAAAAAAAAATCACTAAAAATAAAAAAAGTTTGAAAAAAATGTGACTTTTTAGGTGTATACAACAAATTAAGGTTTTAAAAATAAAAATTTAAGTATAAAAACATTTTTTAGGGCGAAATGTTTTTGTTGTCAAAAGTATTATTATTATAATATTTTTAGCAATGAAATTGACATTACTAGTTATTGTATTTTGAATCAAATTATTTTATCTATCTATTAACAACATTTTCATTTGTTCCTATAAGTCCTTTTTTTTTAAGACGATATTTTAGCAACTATTTTCATGAAAATAAAAATTGATTTTCATTTTTTTTACAAAAGAATTTTTACTTCAAAAACAAAAATTTAAACCTTAAAGCTCAGATATGTTACAATGAGTAATAGTTAGGAATTATGAAAAAATATCACGAAAAAATTTATGAAAATTGTTTACCTCTAAATAACAAATACAATAAAACACTATATATTAATAAAAAATAAAAAAAATCTTCATATAACATTTTATGATTTTTTTTATAATCCCTAATATTACTCTACATATGGACACCCATATATAATAAATTGGAGTATTTATCTAAATTAATTAACTAGAATAACAATCCAAAACTGTTTAGAAAAAAGTACTTGAGTTAAGATTGTAACTTCTACTTTAATATTAACGTATTAACATTAAATAATTTTAATGTTTTAATAACTAGTATATTCTCTCTCTCTCTGTATACGTACATATACTGGTACCAGCTATCCATACTTCCTAAGACTCAGACACCATGACCATCTCTACCAGCGGCGCACACGTCCTAGTGTTCCCTTATCCTGCGCCAGGGCATATGATGCCTCCTGACCTAACCAACCAACTGGCCACACGTGGACTTACCATCACCATACTGGTCACACCTAAAAACCTCTCTATCCTGAACCCACTTCTCTCCAAACACCCTTCTATCAAAACCCTAGTCTTGCCTTTTCCTGCGCACCCCTCACTCCCCACCGGCGCAGAGAACGTCAAAGACCTCCCTCCCATAGCCTTCCCTGCTATCATGCGCTCTATGCACCAACTCTTCACCCCCATCCTACATTGGTTCCAAAACCACCCTTCTCCGCCGGTGGCCATCCTCTCAGACATGTTCCTGTGGTGGACCCACCAGCTTGCGTGTCAGCTCGGGATTCGCCGATTCATGTTCTCATCTTCAGGTGCAATGGCCATGTCTATCATTTATTCGCTGCGTCGATACCCACCGGAGAATGATGATCTGAATGATCAGAACCGTCTGATCTCTCTATCGAGAATTCCAAATTCCCCGATTTACCCTTGGTGGCAGCTTCGGTTTCTGTATAGTACTCGCTACGTGGAGGGAGACCCAATTTCGGAATTCTTGAAAGATGGTGTTCTTGCTAATATGGCGAGTTCTGGACTCGTGTTTAACTCGTTCAGTGAGTTGGAACGAGTTTATTTCGACCACGTGATGGAGGAAGCAGGCCATCATCGGGTGTGGGCGGTGGATCCGTTACAACCTACTGAAGATGATTCATCAGCAAAAAGATCTGGGTCGAGACCAGAATTGGCCAGTGATATATCACCTTGGCTTGACACATGTGAAGATCGCACGGTGGTGTACGTGTGTTTTGGGAGTCAAGCTGTGTTGAACAACAAACAAATGGAGGAAATAGCATCTGGGTTGGAGAAAAGTGGGGCTAAGTTTTTATGGTGCGTCAAGGAGGCCCCAAAGGGACACATGGAGGGAGATTACGGCGTGATACCACTAGGTTTCGAAGATCGTGTGATTGGGAGAGGGTTGATCGTAAAAGATTGGGCCCCACAAGTCATGATACTGAGACATCGAGCTATCGTGGCGTTTTTGACTCACTGTGGTTGGAACTCGGTTCTTGAAGGGCTCGTTGCCGGGGTGCCAATGCTAGCATGGCCAATGGAGGGTGAACAATTTTTGAATGCCACTCTATTGGTGGATGAGCTAAAGGTTGCAATTAGGGTTTGTGAGGGTGCACAAACGGTTCCAAACTCGGATGAGTTGGCTCGAGTTGTGGCTGAGTCAGTGAGCAAGCAGGAGATTGAGAACGTACGAGTTGGGAAGCTACGTAGGGCAACATTAGATGCCATAAAAGAAGGTGGAAGTTCTTATAAAGACTTGGATAAGTTGGTCATGCATATCACAGAAGGGGCTACTTAAATATAAGAGGGAGGACATGAAGCATAAAAAAAAAGAATTTTATTATATTTTCTTTTTGATTGATTAGTTATAGAAAAAGAAGGAAGGAAGAAAGGAAGGAAGGAAGGTATGGTCATTGATGCATTGGAAAATCTACAAAACGAAATTTTTGCGATTTGAAAATGGAGTTTTATAATTACTTAATTTAATTATTCCAAATAAATTAAAGAAATAAAGTATTAATATATGAACAGACTTTTTTAGTGGTTAAAAGAAGGGACCCGGATCCCCTCCCAGTCCATGAAGGGTGTGGTCTAGTCCCTTAAGGCTTATCATTAATTTTGTTTTAATAATTCGAATCATTATATGATCATTTATGTATATCATTTATAAATAAAATTAAATTAGTCTGATATTTGTAATTTATTTAATTATCGCATTTAGTCTGATTATCGCATTTATTACTAAAAGATGGATTTATATTTTTAAATGAGTAATGTTAGAGATTTACACTTTTAGACACGCAAATTCACCAACAAAGATGTTGTAAGGGAGTTAAGCCTTATATCGCTAGGCGTATAACAAATTAAGAGTTGACACATATTATATTATATCATTGTGGATAGAATTTTTGGGAGGTATCAAATATTTTCCTTTTTAAAAATACATTTATCGACTATTTTTAAAGGAACCAATACAAAAGAATAAGGTTGGGCTTGCCGCTAGTCCAAGGTTTGAACGCAAAGGTGTTGGCCAGAGTGATTTTGATGATTTGACCAATTTATTTTGTAAGATTTTTTATATGTATCATCTACAAAAAAATTAAGTTGATAAAAAAATGTTGAGATATGTATAAAAAAAACTATTAGAAAGTTGGGGGAAATGGTTTTAATTTCCATTTTTTCATAATTAATTTTTAATTTATAAAAATTTACACAAAACAAATCCTTTTGTTATTAAAAACTAGCGCCTAGTTAACCGGTGTCCTAAAGAAATTAGTTAACGAGACTCTACATTATGGATTTGATTAATGCGTGCTCTTATAACACATTTTAAGAAGCATATAAAAGTTGTACATCTTGCATGGAAGTGATTGTAATGAATAATGTACAATAAATTTACGCTCCATTTGTTTGGACACAAAATACTTTTTAATGGAAAACATTTTATACGGAATTCTTTTTTCCAAATGTTTGGTGGTGGTGGTGGTTGAAAATCCTAAGTGATTCGTGATTAGATCAAGATTAAAATATTCCAAATCTCAATTATTCAAAACACTCAATCTAAAATCAATAAGCACGTACGATAGTGATTTTAGTTTGTTTGTTTTAGGAATAAATAATAAATCAACACAAACGATTTTTACGTAGAAAAAATCACAATTGAAGAACCTTTAATTGTAATAAAAAACCACGGGCGAACCGCCACTAATCAATCTACTACTGAAAAATGAAAGATTACAAAGATAATACACAAATTATCCAATCCAACTAATTTGTCCTCTAATCTTCAGAATCTTTTCACCACGCCTTCACACGAATCGATCAATTCTCGTTGATTCCACAACTTCGCCGAATTAGCGACTACGTAGAGAATCAAACACCTTTGAAACTCCACGTTTTTGATCTTCTGGCCACCGAAGAGAACTTTCTTGATTATAAAGTATCAAACTCCTTGATGTATGGATCTCAATTCATAAGTTTAGAACTCTCTTAAAAACATCAAGGAAAACTATCAAAAATCTCAGAAGAAAACTTCAAACAAAAACTCTAGAACTCTTGAATCAGATCTAGAAAAACAAGTCTTTCTAGTTTTAGAAAAAACCATTCTACTTATAGAAACCCAAAAAGAATCCTAGTTTTGAAAGAAACCAATTACTTGAAGAAACCCGGATTCTGAAGCTCGCTCGAGCGAGGCTTGTCTCGCTCGAGCGAGGAGTTTATCTTGTGTGATTTCTACTAGTGCCTTCGCTAGAGCAACGAACTCTTCGCTCGAGCGAGGAATAAACTCCTTCATGTTTTTGTATGGACGAATCCTTCGCCGAGCCACCGTGATCTTCGCTCGCCGAACATTGATCTTCGCCGAGCCACCAATGCTTTGTTCGAGCGCATATCCTTTCGTGTTTTGGGCGACCTTCGCCGAGCGAGTACTTCTTTGCTCGAGCGAAGACAAAATGCACGTAAAATTACAACTCAATCATTGTTTGTTCACGGTTTTGACATGATAGGACCTAACAATCTCCCCTTTGTCAATACCCGACAAAACTTTCTAAGACAATTTCCTGAACACAAGAACTAACTAAAACAATTACAACTCAAAGAATTGGCTAAACAATTACAACTCAAAGAACGGTCTAATAAATTACAACTCAATGATAAACAACAATGAAACCAATCTTGATAACCACCCAATCTGCACACCACAAACTTGAAAAAAAATTGTTATGCACAACAAAAAATATCAAGACATTGCATTTATAAACGAAAGATTAATCCATTGAGCTAAAGAAAACACCATGATAATGCATTGAGTCAGAAGAAAACATCATGAGTATGCATATATCCTTGTATCAATCCTGTCTGCAAACTATATCCCCATGTACATCAATCCAAACACAAACTATATCCCTATATACATCAATCCAAAAACATATATATCCCCATATACATCAATCCAAAAACATATATCTCCCCTTGTCCTAAGAAAAAATGTATAGCAGATACAAAGATAAGCAAGAAATACCAAAAAACTGTCCAAAAAGTATAACAGGCCAAGAGAAGAAATCAAAAGAGTCCAGAAAATAACCAAAAGCCAATACTAGCTAGAAGGAGGTGGATGTCAGTTGAAGGAGAGAGGATTTGCGGCTAGCATAGTACTGCTTTCATCGGCGAGCATTCATGAGATCAAGGCGACGAGTCACAACCTGCCCCAAGTGTTGTAGCCGCCCACGAAAAGAATGAGACGATTATGAGCACCGCCGGAGTAGCATAAGCGGCCTCAACCTCCTCCTCCTCGGCAAGAGGATCATTATCACCGCAGCACTGCACTCACCGCACCGAATGCCCGACCGCACATATTCCCCTCTACGTGAGCCCGACTCTAGGATACGGTGATTTTGTGATGGGTTTAGTGGGATATGCAAACTCATCGTCCTCAAAAACAGGAACACCTAGTGAAGTGAGAAAACGAGTAATCAAACAATCATAAGGAAGCCCCAAGGACTTCCGACCCTCAAAAACCCCAATCATTTTGGAAACAATCATTTCGGGAAGATCTATAGGAAGGCGGTGATGAATACAATACAAAACATAGCCTTGGTCCTGGGTAATATGGGAGGAATGGGTGGTGACATAAATGTTAGCACAAACAATGAGATTGAGAAGATGGAACCGAGGGAGCAACTCATTCTATTTGGATGGTGCCCTACAGCCAATTCGGTCAACACCACATAACTCTGAGGCAACCCTATCAAAAATCAACACCGAACGGGTAAGAAATGGAAAATGACATCGACTTCGGAAGATTAAGAAATAACTCAAACACATCCCAAGGATATCAAGAGACTTCTTCTAACCCAAGTCCGAAGGTATAGGTCGCTTTGTGAATAGAGTGGATGTTGCAATAGAACTCCCAGATGAGACTAATATTTTGTGGACCTAAAAGTGCAACACTTGATCCCTACCCAAAGAATCGAACAAGGATCTAATAGGAAGGACCTTAAAAGCATTTGGTAAAACATTTAGCTTTAAATGGACTTTCATGAGGCAAAGGTCTCTTTAAACAATTTGGCCTTTTCTTTCAACTCAAATTTGGCGTTGTTGAAAGGAGCGAACGAGATACATTTTGCGATGCTTGGAAGACTTCGCCATTACTAAACAAACCATAGAAGCATGACAAAAGACAGAGAAAAACAGAGCAAAGTAGAGCCAGGAAACAGCATCACCCAATAACTATCTCAGACACCCCATTTTTGACCAACCTTAAGATTCTCCGGGCGTCACCGATTGAGCACTCGGTGATATTGGACATTGTGTTTATTCGGTTCGTAGTCTCTGGCCATGAGCCCCGCCTCCCGACCTCCGAACCCTTTTTGTGCCTTATCGGTTATGCAACCGGACTTGGTTTTCTCTGCTTCTTTTCTGAGGGAGAGAGGTCCCAGAGACCCTCTCTCAATGGCTGTTACATTTTGTGGTCATAGGCTATTTTGCCCATTTCGAGCCCGATTCGATTTTCCGAGCGAGCCGTGTGCCTGGTTCCGGACCGCTTAACTATCTCCGATTGCTCCGGTTTTGGCATGCATCTTATCTACTCTTTTGAGGACATGAGGTCGAGAGACCCACTGCGGGTCGAATGCCACTTTCGGGGCTTAACAGTGCTGCGCGCTCAACCGAACATTCGTTTTGCATCGGTTTGCTGCTCATTTTTGGCGGTACCTCTGTTTCATCACTAGGAAGGCCGAGAAGGGTGGGAGGCGGCAATTGTTTCAGCAACCAGTTATATTCCTCCGACGCCCTCCGCCTGCTTTCACTTCCGCTTTCAATGTTGACCACCTTAGGGTCACTTTCTTCAATCCTAACCCCCATATTTGTGTTGTACACATGAGAGGACACCAAGTTGGTGGCGGCCAGTAATTCCACTTGCCTTTTGAACCCCTTTTAAAATGGCCTATTCTCTCTCTTGTTTTACACAATGCAATTTTGAACCATAGGTTGTGTTGAGGCACTTGGGAGGACACCAATTTGTGGTGGCGGCCATAAAATCTTTGACCATTTTGATCCTTGGCCTACGGCCGACCATGGGGTGGTCGGGCCGGCCACCTACAACTCAAAGTTGGCCTTCTGCCATGCGATCCTTGGCAAAGGTGTATATTACGCTAGGGCCAGTATATCTTTTTTCCTCTCCAAAAGTCGTGATCCTGAGGGAACTCTTTTGAGGGAAAACTTGGAGTGATTTCCTCCACTTTTTCCCTCCATTTCTCCCCCCATTTTTGTCTACATAATAGGGCCTGTCAATCTATCTTGAGGGTTGGAAAATTTTCTGGAACTCATACATAAGGCATATCTCCTCTATCTCTCTCATTTCCTTCCAAAAACACCAAGTCCTACACACTTCATTTTCTTCATCACCACTCAAGCACCACTCCACCACTTCACTCCATTTGCAACTTGGGAGCTTTCAGCTGTTTAGAGGCAGCATTTCTCAAGCCAAAAGGAGCCAAGGATTGGCTCAAGGTAAATGTCATCTCCTCTTGAGCTTAATTTTGCAAATATTTTTCAGCCATTTTTCTTGCTGTTTTGAGGTCCGACCAAACTAAAATGTCATTTTTCTTCGAAGCCATATTCCATGTTTCATTAAGGCTCATTGCTAGTTTGAAGCTTATTTTTAAGGCACTTGCTTCTATTATCCTCTTTGAATGCCATTATCTTGCATGATAGGTTTTAGCCTGGTGTGTGATCTGTTTTAAGTATGTCATAAACTTTAGATAGGGGATTATTTTTGAGCCCTTTATTCAACATTGTTAGAAGGGCTCAACAACTGTTTGGGGGACCCTCCATGTATCACTTTCCATTGGTAAAATTTCTTGGTCCCTATTTTTGCACAAGGTGTTTTGTTAGCTTATCTTTTCTTCTCGCTTTTTCGGCCAAGTGGATCAGGAGCTGAAAGTGGCCATATTTTTTGACCCCTTGTCATGTTTCAAGCATTAAGGGTCTTTTGGATTTTTGATGAATATTTTGTAATACTTTGTGTTATAGCTCTCTTCTTGGTGGGCCTTTTTAATCTTGCATTGCATTTTGAGCGGATGTTTTATATAATACTGATTTGGGCTTTCTGATCATCTATCGTAAATGCCATATTTTGGGACTGTCTTCAACATTGTTAAACGTCCCTCACTTGTTTGGAGACCCCCATACCGTTACTTTTGCCTCTTTGTTGGCCCATTTCATGTGAATTGAAAGCTTTCACATTTGTATCTGTTTTGGGGCTTGTCATCTACTGAAAACATCATATTTTTGGCCCCCTTTCAATAAGTTGTAGAAGGCCTATTTCCTATTTAAATGTAGTTATGACTTGCTTCATTACTCATTTTGGCCCCTATTTTGCATGCTAATTTTGTCTTATTTTTACCTCGCAATTGCTAATACATGCTTAGAACTGGTAAAAATTTGTTTTTGGTCTGCTCAGCTTGTATTCACACTTCATGTACGAATCATGCATGCATTGCATAGCTAGGTGTCATTTCTCATGTGCTTAATCTCCATGTTTTGGACTGCTTGCATCTAGTTTATTTTCACACATGTTTGTGGCTGTTTATATGTCATTTTGCCTGAATTGCATG